>CM045734.1:20248563-20358563 GCA_024760905.1 Plotosus lineatus | reverse complement strand
TGCTAACACAGGTAGAGTTACCTGTAATCACACTGTGTCTCTTAAAACAAGCAAAAAAGATTCCAAAAGTGCGTTTCCTTCATTCTGCTTTTCATTCTCTTTCTTTCAGAAGGTGGGTTATACACACCTTTATACACACAGTAAATATGTTATTAATTTTATTTCCTCAATACCAATGGGAAATACACCAGTCTCTATTCAGATAAACTCCTGCAGCACAAGGAACAGGGACAGCATGTGTGGTGTGTGTGTGTGTGTGTGTGTGTGTGTGTGTGTACTTGTACTTGCTACCTATTGAAAACCTGTATACTTTGGCAGGTCTTCACTTCTTCAAAGGCTTATTTGAGGGTTAAACATAATTTCAGCTATAGTTAGGATAGGATGCGGGTGAGGGTTGGAGTTCGATACTTCGTTGTGATTGTTAAAATAAGGATACGTGGCTGGGGGATGCATTACGTCATGAATCCCTACAAAAACTGAAATACAGGACTGCTTGTGTCACACCACACGTTCTATTCCTCAGGACGGATTTATCAATTATAAGGCAGTAATCCGATTCAGTTAGCATTAGAAACATCGGTGAGCTCAGTGTGTACGTTCCTCTGAGTATGCTGCATAAAATTAAATACTTGTATATCTGTACGCCTGGGGTTGGGATGTAGGTCAAGTATTGTTGTTATCCACAGCCATGCTGAGAGTATAATGTCTCCACAAAGGTGTGACACCCATTGTAGATTGCTGCAGTATAACATGTGGCTCCGCCCTCTTCTCAATGAAAGTAGTGGCGGATCAGTGGATGGTGTGATAGAGAAGTGACTGATGCAAATGGCTATTCATGGCTGTTGCTTTTCAGTCTCTTCATATTCGTGACATCGGATTTTGCTCATCGGGCTCATGTACTCGTCACAAAAAATTGCAAACATTTTTGAAATTTGCATGAATGTCACAAAACAATGCTCTGAAGCAGAGTAGCCTCAAACTCTTCTCAATTATTTGGCACATGTCACGAGAAGGTCTCGGTGTTGTCGGTTTGTTTGCAAATTATATGTTATTTGGTTTGTAAGGAAAAGCAACAGGTTGGAGACTTCCATGGAGAAAGTTTGAGACTTTCAGGTATCTGCCATATTCCATACATTTTGTCACCATTTGTGTTTTATTCGCATTTTGTTTGCGCTAATGAATAGCAAGTAAAAAGCAAATCATTTGAGAACAAAAAGCAAACAGAATGTGACTGATTTACGCCAGGAGATTCACTTTTTTTCCGCTAAATCTGCACAATTACAAATTACAGGGATCCCTCACTTTCCGTGGTTAACTGGGACCGAGATCCCCCTGAGACCACCAAATTCCACGAAGTAGGAAAATATTCACAAAATATCACAAAATATTCACATCCATGTGGAATCACGAAATATTTCAAAATTTGCAAAAAAAAAAGGAAAAAGATAAAAATTCACAGCAGTGGCTTTTCTATTGCACCTCTTATGTGATCACCCTGAAGGCCCTGGGTTACTGATAAGAAGGTTGGTGGTTCAAGCAACCCGAAGCTGCCACGTTTGAGCTCTTAACCAGGACCCTTAACCCTCAAATGCTCAGTTGTATAATTTACTCTGGATAACAGCATCTACCAAATTACATGAATGTAAATATAAATTAAAAAACAGCTCATTTTTTATCAAAATCCACATAGAGACTGTCTTCTGTCCTACATTGTCCCACTCAGGTATTTATTCTTAAGCTGATATCTGCACATTATTTTGATATACTGTAGGCCTTTGTTATTCGCGGGGGTTTGGTTCTGGCCCCTCCCGCGAATGAAGATAATCCACGAGTTCTGTACCCGGAAGTAAAACCCCATGTATCATATTACATGCCCGAATGATCAACCGGAAGTAAGATACTATGTATCTATTACATGCGTTAAAATATGCTTCTTAAACACAATCTATAGACAGTCTTACTCATTAATACAGTATTAATGTAGTAAAATGTAGTAATGATTAAGAAAAACTTATTTTTTTACTGTGATATTTATTGATAAAATATAAACATTATACAGCCAATATATATATATATATATATATATATATATATATATATATATATATATATATATATATATATATATATACACACACACTGGATGTGGTGAAGGAGGACATGAAGGTCGTTGGTGTAAGAGAAGAAGATGCAAAGGATAGGGTGAGATGGAGGCAGATGATTCGCTGTGGCGACCCCTGAAGGGAAAAGCCGAAAGGAAAAGAAGAAGAAGTATATGTATAAAGACCCCGACTTACGTTCATCCGTTTTACGTTTTTTCAATTTTACGTTATTTTTGATTTGTTTGGTTTTTTTCAAAAAAAAAAAGTCAAATTTTGAGTTTAGACGTACCTGCGTAGTACGCTGATGTAATGACGCAATGACGCTGCATTCATTGTTTACAAACTACAGACTGAGTGTATTGTGTGTATTGTGGCGTGGTGATTTTGTGTGTGTGTGTGTGTGTGTGTGTGTGTGTGTTCTCTTGTAGACATGGCTATCGTTATATTAATCAGCTACATTCAGAGTCTCAGTGTTTTTGATCTGCTGTGTTGGTGGATCTTGTGCTCATGGCAAGGAGTGCTCTCAAAATCAGCAGCCTGGCGGGCGAGAGATTTTTTCCACCGCCGGGGTTTGTAATCCAGAAACGGACATCACAGCTGAAGTAAGAGACAGTGAGGTTTGTTTACACACAGCAATCACCGAATTAAATAACTCTCCTCACAGTGACAAAATAAAAGACTGGGTGTGGTTCAGTCTCCACTCTGAGAATGGGTCGGTCAGTGCAGCATTAAGCATTAATATTATTTAAAAGAATGTTGAGCAGGCTTCTTCTTAAAATAAGTCTTCATATACTTTCTGTGTTGCTGTAGTTTTTGCAAATTAAAACTATGACAAAACAACATTAATATAACGAATAAAGAAAAAGATCCCATGAATGGATGGTGAGGTTGACTACCCAACCTGTGAACACATTTGGCTGCAGAATGGAAAAAGGATTTGTGGCTCCTAATGTTTTCTTTAATGTGGAAAACGGGTCCAAATGGCTCTTGTCGACCCCTGAACTAGAAGTATCCAGAATACTAAGGCAGGTTCCATTATGATGATGACCTTGTTTCATACAACATTCAACTTCTTAGCACTTCTGCAGCAAAACGTTTTCCTTCCTGAATCATATCAAGCAGTTCTACTTTTTCATGCAGCGTCATTACCTTTTTCTGGCCCTTCGGCGCCTTACCAGAAGCCTGAGGAGGTGCGCAGCATTTGGGTGGCATGATGGAGCTTAACTGTAATTAAAAACACACACACTTAAAAAGCACAGGCACAAAGTGTGTGCGAATGAGGAAAAAGGGGCGTTACAACATCTCAACCAATCAGCAGGAGGAAGAACAGCCAATGGCTGAGTTTGAATCACGTGACAGTTGCTCGGCAAGCCGCGAATATGCAAAGCCGCGAGTGCAAAACCGCGAATAGTCAAGGGCCTATTGTACTGTGCTAATTATTCCCTTACAGGAGATTATTTCTTCTGAATTTAAAGTGAACACCACACACACACACACACACACACACACACACACACACATTCGGAGCAGTGGGCTGCTACACAAATTGGGGCACCTGGAGAGCAGTTGGGGGATAGGTGCCCTACTTAAGGGCACTTCAGCTATGAATGTGGAGAAAGGGAAGGTACAGCTCACTCCCCCACCATCAAACATCTTTCCTGCTGGTTCGGGACTCGACCAAAAGCCGCTTCCCTAATCATTAGGCTCTGGCTGCCCCATTTTACCGTAAGAAGTCATGGATGCGCATGGGAATGGTTTGATTGACAGGATCTGCTCCAAGCTGAACCCTGGTATTAGGATTTGGAGATGGACCTACCAATCGTGTATGACTTGGCAGACTCTCTCTGGCTCCAACTTTAGCAATGAATTCATTTTTTATTGATTAATATCAAGTGCCTTTTGGTTTAATTTATTCCCAATGTATGTCCAAAAATGCGATAAGGTACTGAATAAAATTTATTTCAGGATGGCTGTGTATTGTGAAATGGTACCATGCCAAATTATATCGTTCTATTTTAATCCAGTAAGTAGAATCTGAAGTATGTTTGTCAGTAATCAGTCTGGATATCAGCTTTACAGTCACGACGCACAAACACACTTCCTTTCTTCCTCCTCAACCGACTCCACTTTATCCTGACAGCGATTAAGTTCTGGCCCACGCCTGCACTCGCATTGGGCCAACAGAGCACTGTGAAAGGAAGGTGATGAATTCCTCCGAGTTTTACTGCAAGATCACAACTCAACCTTTATGAGACGGAGCTCAGGAATAAGACATAGCTGAAATTACAGTTGAGTCAGTTTAAGTGAAATGATGGAAGTGAAGAGTTACATATTCTTATTCATAATTAAAATAGTTTTTAGCCCACGCTATACTCTTTCGACCCTTTAACACAGTCTCACAGGAATGTATATGATTCAATTTGTATCAGAGCATGTTAAAGCAGGTTAAAGTGAAGGGCAGGGGGCAGAGAGTTTGGACTTTTTCTTACTTTCCCACTTTAAAGTGAAATCCAACAACATCAATTTTATTTTCCTTTATAATTTTTAGTTATATCGCTTTTGTTTTTGTAATATGACCACCTGCTGTTCAATCCATGGGTTGTCCTATCATTGAGCCCTGTGTTCGCCCGATAGACTCTCAACCCACCATACCCCAAATCAGGAAAAGCACATACTCAAAGTAAACGAAATGATGAACTGAGTAAATGAAGTGCCTAAATTCTAGAGTCGCACAGAGGAATCCTATCTCAGTCGATTCAAGGCTAAGGTGGAGAACACCCTGAACAAACCACTAAGTAATTTTAAAGACAACACACACAAAGCCATATACACTTACAATCATACCTAGGATCAATCAGGAACAGTCAAATAGCCAAATGTGCATGACTTTGGACTGTGTGAGGAAACCAGAGTACCCAGAGGGAAATGATACAAGCATGAAGACAACAAGCAAACTTTATAAACGCCCTTGCCAAGCCTGGGACTCAATTCCACGATCCTCTTACTATAAAACGGACATGCTAACCACTATGTCACCTTATGGCTTAGTTCATCAGTTCATTTTCTGTAACTGCTTAACTGTTGCCCATCCCAGTCGACTCTGGGCAAGGACAGAGTACACCCTGGACAGCTCACCAGGCCATCGCAGGGCGGAAACACGCTGATGGCCATGCAGCTACTCTTGTCAAAAGTCAGCAATGGTTCTTTTACATGCCTCACACCATAGACAGTGAGAGATATGGCAGGCCTTTGATATCCCAGTTAGCTGCACTGGAGGGGACAGTGACAACCTGTGATGAGTGGGGCTTGAACCCCAACCTTAGGATCAGTGATCCAGCACCTTTACCACTAGGCCACCACTGCCCCCTTAAGGCTCATATGTGCATAAAATAATAACTTTGTTTTACACTGTATTAATTCTGCAAGGGAAATGTTGACTTCTGCATTTAACCCAACTAAAATGAGCACTCTCACACACACACACACACACACACACACACACACACTAGGAGCAGTGGGCTACTGCACAGTGCAGCACCTGGAGAGCAGTTAGAGGTGAGGTGCCTTGCTCAAGAGCACTTCAGCCATGATGGTGGAGGAAGGTGCTGCTCTTGTCCCCACTGCCACACATTTTTTTTATTGGTTCAGGAATCGAATCAGCAACCTTTCCATCCCAAAGCTGCTTCTCTAACCATTACGGCACGACTGCTCCATATGATTTGTGGGGCCACAGGCAAAAGCTAAGTTTGGTTAAGTTAAATGTACCACAAGTTTTGACGAGTTACAGGATGAAGATGTCAAAGTAAACATTTCATGGCAACATAGTGATACAGTCTACAAACCTTATGAGCATAGTTAGTCTGTTCCTACCATTTAGTCAGCAGTGACCGTTGAAAGAAAAAGCAGTTTCTTATAAATAGGGAGCTACCTTTAAATGCAGCTTGGGGGGGGAGCACAAGCCAGTATTCTTTCTCAGGCCGGTCCCAAGCCCGGATAAATGCAGAGGGTTATGTCAGGAAGGGCATCCGATGTAAACCCTATGCCAAATTCTCCATGCAAATCATCAAAATTACTTCCAAATCGGATCGGTCGAGGCCAGGGTTAACAACGACCACCATCACTGCTATTCACCAACAGAGTGCTGGTGAAAACGACTACTATTGGTCAAAGAAGGAGAGGCGAGAGACATGTCCATCGGCAGAGAGAGAAGAGGAAAGACATGAGTCTAGGACTGAGAGTAGAGAGTTTGAATGTTGGAACTATGACAGGAAAAGCTAGAGAGCTGGCTGACATGATGCAGAGGAGGAAGGTGGACATACTATGTGTTCAGGAGACCAGGTGGAAAGGTAGCAAGGCTAGAAGCTTAGGAGCAGGGTTTAAGCTGTTTTATCATGGTGTGGATGGGAAGAGAAATGGAGTAGGAGTCATCTTGAAGGAGGGGTGTGTCAGCAATGTTCTAGAAGAAAAAAGGGTGTCAGAATGATGAGTCTTAAGTTAGACATTGAAGGCATAATGTTCAATGTTGTTAGTGCTTATGCCCCACAGGCAGGATGTGAGCTAGAAGAGAAGGAGAGATTCTGGAGTGAGTTAGATGAAGTGATGCAGAGTATCCCCAGAGATGAAAGTGGTCATTGGTGCAGACTTCAACGGACATGTTGGTGCAGGCAACAGAGAGGACAATGAAGTGATGCGCAGGTTTAGTATCCAGGACAGGAACACAGGACAGATGTTGATAGATTTTGCAAAAAAAATTGAAATGGCTGTGGTGAATACTTTCTTCCAGAAGAGACAGGAGCATACGGTGACGTATAAAAGCGGAGGTAGGAGCACACATGTAGACTACATCTTGTGTAGACAATGTAATTTGAAGGAAGTCAGTGACTGCAAAGTAGTAGTGGGTGAGTGTTTCCAGACAGCATAGGATGGTGGTGTGCAGGACGATGGTGATGGTGAGGAAGGTGAAGAAGGCAAAGGCAGAGCCGAAGACAAAGTGGTGGAGGCTGGAAAAGGAAGAGTGTCGTGTTGTCTTCAAGGAGGAGTTGAAACAGGCTTTGGAAGTGCTTCCAGATGACTGGACAACTACAGCTAATGTGATCAGGGAGACAGGTAGGAGAGTACTTGGTGTGTCCTCTGGAAGAAAAGTAGATAAGGACACGGTGGTGGAATGAAGAAATGCTGGAGTGTGTACAAAGGAAGAGGTTAGTTAAGAAGAAGTGGGACATTGAGAGGACCGAAGAGAGTAAACAGGAGTACAGAAAGACACAGCGTGAGGCGAATGTAGTGGTGTCAAAGGCCAAACAGAGGACGTATGATGAATTGTATGCTAGGTTGGACGGTAAGGAGGGAGAAAATGATTTATACAAGTTGGCACAGCAGAGAAATAGAGATGGGAAAAATGTGCAGCAAATTAGAGTGATTAAGGACAGAGAAGGAAATGTATTGACGAATGACAGAAGTGTGCTGGCAAGATAGAAAGAGTACTTTGAAGAGCTGATGAATGAGGAAAATGCAAGAAAAAAAGAATATAAGAAGTGACCGTTGAGGACCAGGAAGTAGCAAAGATTAGTAAGGGTGAAGTGAGGAGGGCATTAGAGACGATGAAGAGTGAAAAGGCAGTTGGTCCTGATGACATACCAGTGGAGGTATGGAAGTGTCTAGGAGAGGTAGCAGTAGACTTTCTGACAAGAATATTCAACAAGGTCTTAAAGAGTGAGAGGATGCCGGAGGAATGGAGGAGAAGTGTGTTGGTGCCCATTTTTAAGAACAAGAGAGACGTGCAGAGTTGTGGAACTACAGAGGGATAAAGTTGATGAGCCATACAATGAAGTTATGGGAAAGAATAGTAACTAGGCTAAGGGCAGAGGTCAGCATTTGTGAACAACAGAAACTCAAGAAACAACGTCGGCAGAAGAGCAGCGACAGTCTTATCATTCTTGTTTTTCCTCTTGAAAAGACAACCAGGAAATACAGTAAAAAGAACTTGGCCCCTTATGTTTCAGGCCAAGAATGCTAAGAAAGATGATGAAAGAAAGAAAGGATGTTAATAGAAAAGTACAAAGAAGGTCAGAGGGCACTGCATTGTGTCTTTGTGGATCTGGAGAGGGCATATGACAGGGTGTTGAAAAAGGAACTGTGGTATTGTATGAGGAAGTCTGGAGTGGCAGAGAAGTATGTTAGAGTGGTGCAGGACATGTATGAGAGATGTAAGACAGTGGTGAGGTGTGCTGTCGGCGTGACAGAAGAGTTCAAGGTGGAGATGGCACTGCATTAAGGGTCAGCTCTGAGCCCCTTCTTGTTTGCTATGGTGATGGACAGGCTGACAGACGAGGTTAGACAAGAATCTCCATGGACTATGATGTTTGCAGATGACATTGTGATCTGTAGTGAGAGCAGAGAACAAGTGCAGCAAAATCTAGAGAGGTGGAGGTATGCCCTGGAAAGGAGAGGAATGAAGGTTAGCCTTGGTAAGACAGAATACATGTGTGTGAACGAGAAGGCCCAAAGACGAATGTTGAGGCTACAGGGAGCAAAGATGAAGGTGGAGGATTTTAAGTACTTAGGCTCAACCATCCTGAGCAATGGAGAGTGTGGAAAAGAGGTGAGGATGCGTGTGCAGGCAGGTTGAAATGGTTGGAGAAAACTGTCCGGTGTGATGTGTGATAAGATGGTATCAGCAAAAATAAAAGGAAATGTGTACAAGACAGTCATAGGCCAGCGATGTTGTATGGCATAGAAAAAGTTGCACTGAGGAAAAGACAGGAGGCACAGTTGGAGTTAGCAGAGATGAAAGTATTGAGGTTCTCTTTGAGTAACAGGGATGGATAGGATCAGGAATGAGTACATCAGAGGGACAGCACATGTCAAATGTTTTGGAAACAAAGTCAGAGAGGCTAGATTGAAATTGCTTGGGCATGTACAGAGGATGGATAGGGAATATATTGATCCGTAGTAGGATACTGAGGTTGGAACTACCAGACAGAAGGCCTAGAGGAAGACCAAATAGGAGATTTAGGGATGTGAAGGAGGACATGAAGGTAGTAGTTGGTGTAAGAGAAGAAAATGCAGAGGATAGATTGAGATGGAGGCAGATAATTCGCTGTGGCGACCTCTGAAGGGAACAGTCGAAAGGAAAAGAAGAAGGGCGCTACCTTTAAAAATGCACTTTTAAGAACCCTGTAAATCTTTCACCTGGAATAAAGAACATACAAAGGTTTTAAATGTGTAACTTATACTGCATCATTAGACCTCAGCACTGACAGTGGTAGACACTCAGAAAATAAAGTAAAAGACCTAGATTTAGATTCGGACCTCCAGATAGCGGTCTCTTGATAAGTGTCCCAATCTGAATTTGCTCTTTACAACCTTTCCAATTTCCATTTTCATTTGTATGACTCGTCCTGTTAGTTTCGTTATCCTTTTAATGAGCTCATGTCCTGTCAATCTTCTGATTTGGGTGTTTGCTCCATGAACATTTATTAAACTGCAAGTTTGTTTTTCGGTTGCAATTTCATTTATTTGTTCATTCATTCATTTTCTAAGCCCCTTAATCAGAATTAGGTCACGGTGAGGCTGGCATCCATCTCAGCCATCTCAGGGAAAGAACAGGATACACTATGGACAACTCACCAGACTATCACAGGGCCAAAACACACACAACCATTCACACTCACACTTGCACCTAAGGGTGATATGGACTAGCCAATTTGCCTACTATGCATGTTTTTGGATTGTGGGAGGAAACCAACACAAGCACAACGTTCCACAAGGTTCTGTCCTAGGCCTGTTGCTATTCTCTCTATTCATGCTCACTTTGGGTAATATCATTCGTGATCATGGTATTCGCTTTCATTGTTATGCTGGTGACACACAGTTATATATTTCAGCAAAGACAGATGAGAGACATCAACTTAATGAAGTTAAAAAGTGTATAAAGGACATTAGACACTGGACGCTTACTAACTTCCTACTTTTAAACTCTGATTAGACAAAAGTATTTGTACTTTGATCTCAGGCTGCTAGAAATAAGAATTCTGGTTATGTATTAATTCTGGATGGTGTTTCAGTCTCATCATGTGTAGCAGCAAAGGACCTTGGCGTGATTAGATCACAAGGTGCAGGATGTTTCATGATACTGTACCTCGAATAATGAAGACTACTGCAGGGTGTGGACCTTTCTCTTTCAAAGTTCCACAGTTATGGAATCACCTTATAGCTAATGTTCGGGACTCAGACAGTCTTTGTTTTTAAGACGAGGTTGAAAACTTACTTGTTTAGTGGTGCATTTTGTTAATAGGCTTTTATCCTAATAAGCAGATCTGGGGGTCTCTGGGGGTCTCAGGCATAGAGAGTTCTGCTAAAGTGTGATGTTGAGATGCTGTCGCTCCCTCACTCTACACTCTTCAGCCAGGTCCATTTGACAGTGGGATGGCTGATTCCCCAATGTCACAGGGTGCCCTCATGTCTGCCTTCCTTATGGTTCTTTCTCTTTTAGTTATGCTGCCATGGCCAGTCATGCCGGAGTCCCTGCCACACTCAGCAATAATAAACCCTTCTATTTCCATTACACTATTATGAGTATACCTAACAAGCTCTCTCTCTCTCTCTCTCTCTCTCTCTCTCTCTGTCTGTTTGTCTGTCTGTCTGTAGCGGTACACAACTCATGATGAAGACCTAGATGGACCCAGATGTGCACTAACAGACAGTTCATTCGTCATCATAGTTCATTTTCTGTAACCGCTTAATCCTAATTAGGGTCACAGGGAGGCTGGCGCCCATCCTAGCCGACTCCGGGCAAGGGCAGAGTACACCCTGGACATCTCGCCAGGCACTAACAGACTGTGAACATGACTTTTCACTGCTGGTGATATTGACTCTTTCCCACAATTATACAGGACTTGCAGTTATATAACCAACTGGACTACTTTTTGGACTGTAATGAATTTCACATACTGTATACACCGTATTTGACGTAATAAACGCCCTGCTCCAATAAGCCCCACACCCATTGTTTTTGAATTTAAGGCCAATAACCGTGTAGGAGCAAAATGGTACATCAAACTTACCAATTTTAGTCGATCAGTCTCTGTAATGGTAAAATGAGGCGTTCACTGCCTGTAAAAGTGAGTTTACACTGTATTTCAAGACCCCCTGCCACTGGGGAATGTCTATAATGTTCATCAGTAACAACACATTTGATCGTTCCGCCATGCTTTAAAAAAAAACACAGGAAAATATTTTTCTGTGTTCTCTTGGTAAATGTCCAACAAGATGAACCATTAGAAACTGCTACAACAAAACTATGGGATGCTCTGAATGAATGGAGCGATGAGCCAGATATGGACTTATGACAACAAGTATTTTTCACCCATTCTCCTGCTCACTAACTTCATAAATTTAAGCAGGTTCCTGGTCATGGGCTAAAGTTGACCTTTATGTTGATTGGTCAAACCTGCCATGTACTAAAGTTGAAATTCATGTTGATTGGCTCGATTTGACATGGGGGGGGGTATTTAAAGGAACAGCACCGGGAGGGAAAATTAAAGGGTCTTTTTTCTTTTAATTATGCTGTTTTCTGTTTATTTTCAGCTTTCATGTAAGTAATTTAGTTGATACCACAAAATGAATAATATAAATACCAGTAAAACTCTTTTACTGTTCTGTTATTATTCATGTTTTCTACCTCTATGGTAATAAGCACTTACCGTTCCACTCTGCTGGTAAACATTTTAATAAGCGCCCACCCACACCAATTTTTTAAGTGCCCTGGGCACTCGAATACAGTATATAGTTTGAAGTTTTATGGTTTCACCAAAATAAGGATAGGTTTCTCTTGGTCCTGGTTCCTCTTAAGGTTTCTTCCTCAGAACTACTGAGGGAGTTTTTCCTTGCCACTGTTTTGCTCATTAGGGATATGTAGGGGTAATAGGAAATGTTTAAATTCCTTTATACTTTGTAAGCTCCTACTTTCACTGTTTTACTGTGTAACGTTGCTTTGCGACAATGTTAATTGTAAAAAGCGCCATAGAAATAAAACGGAATTGAATTGAATTGAATTGAAGCACAGGGAAAACATTCATACATCAAACAGATCCTAGGGATCAAACCTAGGCCTTCACCCTGCGAGGCAAACATACATGGGAGTGCCATCCAAGCCATGTTCAATGACCATGATGCTCCACCCGATCGCTCCACTATAATTTTTACCTTTAAGGTTATAACGGCTTGTCAATCAATCAATACCCTTTATATGTTCCACTTTAGCCTTGGAAGGGTATATAAAGACACCTTTAACCCACGCTTTGTTTCAAGCAAGTAAACTACTTTCAGCAAGTGCACTACTTTCGGTATTGAGCGCCTCATATATTGTAAGCGTTGATTGGCTGTTTTAAGTTTCATGTAAAGTGAGTCGGCTCAGTTTCATGTAATGTGACTCAGCTCAGCTTCATGTAAAGCGACCATTCGATTGAAATTATTTTGCTTGAATTTAATTTATTTGAAATTAATGTTGATATTATTTGATATATTTGATATTATTTTACAATGTTATGTTTATAATAATTGATTTAGGGGTGTTTTATTAGATACGGTAATGGTATTTATGGATGTATAGAACAATATGAGAGTCATACGTCATACGTCACTGTAACAACTTACGTTCACTTTCAACTTACGTTCGGCTGCCCGGAACCATTTAAAAACGTAAGTCGGGGAGCGTCTTTACTCTACCTCCCTACTGTACTACTACAGTCATCCCTTGTCAATTCGCGATTTGAACTTCACGGTCTTGGTACATCGCGGTATTTTAATAAAAAATAAAAATTTAAAAAAATTCATAAAAAAATTCAAAATTCGCACTGAAACTCGCATGTACGCAAGCGAAAGCAGGGATCCAAGGCAGGCTGCGTCCATTGCTTACAAACGACAGACTGAAGTGCCCCTCCTTCCCAGTTCAGGCAGGGACCGCCCACTCAACTCAATCTCGCAAGCTGATTGGCTTAGACGCGTGACGCTGTAGCTTCGCACATTCCCGCAGGAAGTGATAAATGATGACAGTGACCCAAAAAGTGAAGTTGCTAGATATGCTGACGGCGGGCAATACGTATGCCCATGTAGCACGCCATTACGGCATAAATGAATCTACCGTGCGTTACATCAAAAAAGACTAAGATTAAGATCAAGCAGAGAACAGCTATTGTCAGAGGTGAGTACAGCACTTAAAAGTATTTATATATAAATTCTATTTAAATATTAATACATTACAGTATTTACATATGCATATAACTGTGTAACTTTTAATATACACTTCTTGATATTGTTTGACGCGAAAACATATAAATGAGACAACATGGTAGAAATGAGAGGGTCGTTCCTACTTCGCTTTTTTCAAATATCGCGGCCAGGTCTGGTCTACATTATCCGCGATATTCAAGGGATGACTGTATACCACTCTACTCTACCACTCTGCTACTACTCCACTCACCTCCACTACTCTACTACTATACTCTACTTCCCCACTGTACTACTATTATTCCACTCCGCAACACTACTCTACCATTCTACGACTACTCCACTCACTTCTATTACTTTACTCTACTACTATACTCCACCTCAATCCTGGACTACTATACCACTCCATCACTCTATTACCACTCCACCAGTACTCCATTCACTTCTAATACTTTACTCTACTGCTATACTCAAACTCTCTACTGTACTACTATATCACTCTGCCACTCTTCTCTACCACTCTACTACTACTACTCCACTCACCTCTACTACTTTACTTTACTACTATACTCAACCTCCCTACTGTACTACTATACCACTCTACCACTCTGCTCTACCACCCCTATACAACTACTCCACTCACCTCTACTACTGTACTACTCTACTCCTACTATATCACTCTGCCACTCTTCTCTACCACTCTACTACTACTCCATTCACTTCTACTACTTTACTCTACTGCTATATTCAACCTTCCTACTGTACTACTATACCACTCTACTCTACCACTCTACTACTACTACTCCACTCACCTCTACTACTTTATTCTACTACTATACTCAAACTCCCTACTGTACTACTATATCACTCTGCCACTCTTCTCTACCACTCTACTACTACTACTCCAATCACCTCTACTACTTTACTACTATACTCAACCTCCCTACTGTACTACTATACCACTCCGCCACTCTACTCTCCCACCCCTATACAACTACTTCACTCACCCCTACTACTGTACTACTGTACTCCACTACTATACTCAACCTCCCTACTGTACTACTATACCACTCTGCTCTACCACCCCTATACAACTACTCCACTCACCTCTACTACTGTACTACTCTACTCCACTACTATAGCACTCTGCCACTCTTCTCTACCACTCTACTACTACTCCATTCACTTCTACTACTTTACTGCAATACTCAACCTTCCTACTGTACTACTATACCACTCTCCTCTACCACTCTACTACTATTCCACTCACCTCTACTACTTTATTCTACTACTATACTCAAACTCCCTACTGTACTACTATACCACTCTGCCACTCTACTACTACTCAATTCACTTCTACTATACTCTACTGCTATACTCAACCTTCCTACTGTACTACTATACCACTGTACTCTACCACTCGACTACTACTCCAATCACCTCTACTACTTTACTCTACTACTATACTCAACCTCCCTACTGTACTACTATACCACTCCGCCACTCTACTCTCCCACCCCTATACAACTACTTCACTCACCCCTACTACTGTACTACTCTACTCCACTACTATACTCAACCTCCCTACTGTACTACTATACCACTCTATTACTGTACTACTCTACTCGACTACTCCTCGACTACAGCTCATTATGTACATTAAACATGAAAAAGATAGCTTTATGTAGATGAAGGGCACTTATTTTAAAAGTGTTAGATAACGTTAAATATTTAAAGTAGAACTGAGAATAAGTAAGATGCAAAGAGAAACCCTTGAGCACGTGCTGGGAAGTAAACTCGCCTGCGGGGAACGAGTGGCAAACCTGCTGCTTGTGAGTCGATTCTCTTACTCGACTCACCGAAAAGAGTTGTTCCGTATGAGTCGACTCTTTGCCCTGGCCGTCCTTACCCGGTTATTTTTGTCGGTTTCTCGCACCTCTTCCTCCATCACCCCCTGACGGATCAGAGCCTTCACGGTGAGCGGGTTGTTGCTGCAACAGGCTCGGAAAAGCGACAGCGTGCCGGCCGCTTGTGCGCCATTCGACTCCGCGAACTCTTCATCCGGCGGGTAAAACGAGTCATCCGACACGATGCTGCGTGTGTCGGTTGAATCCGAGAGCTCGTCGTATTCCTCGTAGTCATCCTCAACGTATTCGCTTGAACCGAGATCCTCGTCGTAGTCGCTGTAGTGGATGGCGGGCGGCTCTCGCGCGGTGGTGGTGGTGGTGGTGGTGTTGGTGGTGGTGCAGGAGGGGTGGATCTGCGTGGCGCTGCTGAGTTTGGTTTTAATCTTACCCGGTGAGGAGGTTCCTCCATCCTCCTGCTCCCTCATTAGCAACATCTAACCCGTTCAGCAGTCACTTTACCAGCTGTTTACTCATCTGGATTCGGTTCTGTATCTGAGTTCTCTGAGTCACAGCAGTTATAATAAAAATAACAATTAAAAACGTGCCCTCCTCCCGGGCGGGTTATTCCAAACTTCCAGACTGAAGTCGCATCATCGCATCTTCCGGATTAACTCAACCCAAAATCCCTGCATTCAGAACTCAACACAACTCGAATTAATCCGCACGCTCCCAGGATTTAAGTTCCAGGTTGCCCCGTTCGCGCACCGCGAGTTGCACGTTCATCTGTAGTCCTCTCACCCCCACGTGCTCGTAAAATCCGAGTCTCATAATCCGATTAGAACAACTGTCCTCCTCCTCCTCCTCCTCCTCCTCCCGCCGCTGTGCTCTTCTCTCTCTCTCTCTCTCTCTCTCTCTCTCTCTCTTCTCAGATTAAATCATCCAGGGCTCGGGTGCGCTTTAATCGCCCGTGTTTGTGTTCCGCGTGTTGGAGGGTGTTAGAGGGTGTTGAGGGGTGTTGGAGGGTGTTGGGGGGTGTTGGGGGGTGGAGGAGGGTGGAGAGCGCAGAACCCCCACTGGTCCTTCGGGGAAATGTTGCTTTCGTTTTACTCACCTATCTTTGAAAAATTGCCGTGTTTTTGGTGAGTGGTGCGTAATGAGGCTCCTCCCACCTGGAAATACCCCCGGACCGGATATGTACCAAAACCAGTCACAGCAGAAATCCGCAAAGCTTTCTCACCCAAAAATAAACAAAGGGTTTATATGAACGGAAATTCCCAGGTGCACTGAGCAAGGTCTTCGCACTCAACTAACTGGAAACAAAGTCCACATCTGCAAATCCTCAACTCTACCACTGTTTATATCAACCCCCTGAATTCCCCCGAGAGAGTCCAACTGCACAAGAAACCATGAACCGACTCAAAAAACTCCTCAGTTCCCTTTCCACAACTGGATAGATAGACAGATAGATAGATAGATAGATAGATAGATGGATGGGTGGATGGATGGATGGATTGATAGATAGATAGATAGATAGATAGATAGATAGATAGATAGATAGATAGATAGATAGATGGATGGGTGGATGGATGGATGGATTGATAGATAGATAGATAGATAGATAGATAGATAGATAGATAGATAGACAAATGGGTGGCTGGATAGATAGATAGATAGATAGATAGATGGATAGATAGATAGATAGATAGATAGATAGATAGATAGATAGATAGATAGATAGATAGATAGATAGATAGATAGATAGATGGGTGGCTGGATGGATGGATAGGTAGATGGATAGATAGATAGATAGATAGATAGATAGATAGATAGATAGATGGATAGATAGATAGATAGATAGATAGATAGATAGATAGATAGATAGATAGATAGATAGATAGACAAATGGGTGGCTGGATGGATAGATAGATAGATAGATAGATAGATAGATAGATAGATAGATAGATAGATGGGTGGCTGGATGGATGGATGGATAGATAGATAGATAGATAGATAGATAGATAGATAGATAGATAGATAGATAGATAGATAGATAGATAGATAGATAGATAGAGTACACAGTAACTTTAACAGTAACACTGATGTTCACTGTTCATGCAGCAGTTGAGAATAAAGATTTCTAACTTTTAAAATATTTATTCATCCATGTTGTAAGATGCTTCATCCTAATTAGGGTCATGGGGAGGTTGGCGCCAATCTCAGTCAACCTTGTCCAAGGGCTGGATACACCTGGTGACAGTCGAGTGGAGTGAAAAAAATTTTTTTTTCCCAAATATCTGCTTTGGATAGTTATAAAACCAT
The DNA here is from genome assembly GCA_024760905.1 of Plotosus lineatus. Taxonomy (NCBI): domain Eukaryota; kingdom Metazoa; phylum Chordata; class Actinopteri; order Siluriformes; family Plotosidae; genus Plotosus; species Plotosus lineatus. The sequence goes on along the minus strand of CM045734.1, from coordinate 20,341,069 downwards.
GTGGACATATAAAAGAAGTAACCTGGGGGTGGGGGATTGGACAATTTGAAGCATATCTTGAGGATCCAGAAGAATGCAGCCATGAGGTGGGGGGGCACTAACCAGTGTCTCTCCCCCTCATGCCGGTCCCAAGCCCGGAGAAATGCAGAGGGTTGTGTCAGGAAGGGCATCCGACGTAAAACCAATGCCAATTATTGATGATGCAAATCAAAAGTATTACCTCCATACCGGATCGGTCGAGGCCCGGGTTAACAACGACCGCCATCAGTGCTGTCAATCAACAGGGTGCTGATGGAAATTGGACTACTGTTGGTCGAAGACGTCGAAGAAGGAGAGGTGGGAGGCGTGTCCGTAGGCAGAGAGAGAAGAGGAAAGGCATGAGTCTAGGACTGAGAGTGGGGACTTTGAATGTTGGAACTATGCACAGAAAAGGTAGAGAGCTGGTTGACATGATGCAGAGGAGGAAGGTGGACATACTGTGTGTTCAGGAGACCAGGTGGAAAGGTAGCAAAGCTAAAAGCTTAGGAGCAGGGTTTAAGCTATTTTATCACGGTGTGGATGGGAAGAGAAATGGAGTCGGAGTCATCTTGAAGGAGGAGTTTGTCAGGAATGTTCTAAAAGTGAAAAGAGTGTCAGACAGAGTGATGAATCTCAAGTTAGAAATTGAAGGTGTAATGCTCAATGTTGTTAGTGCTTATGCCCCACAGGCAGGATGTGAGCTAGAAGAGAAGGAGAGATTCTGGAGTGACTTAGATGAAGTGATGCAGAGTACCACCAGAGGTGAAAGAGTGGTCATTGGTGCAGACTTCAATGGACATGTTGGTGCAGGCAACAGAGGGCCGAGGAAGTGATGGGCAGGTTTGGTATCCAGGACAGGAACGCAGAAGGACAGATGTTGATAGATTTTGCAAAAGGATGGAAATGGCTGTGGTGAATACTTTCTTTGAGAAGAAACAGGAGCATAGGGTGACTTATGAAAGCGGAGGTAGGCGCACACAGGTAGACTACATCTTGTGTAGGCGATGTAATTTGAAGGAAGTCAGTGACTGCAAAGTCATCGTGGGTGAGAGTGTTGCCAAACAGCATAGGATGGTGGTGTGCAGGATGACTCTGATGGTGAGAAAGGTGAAAAAGGCAAAGGCAGAGCAGAAGACAAAGTGGTGGAAGCTGAAAAAGGAAGAGTGTCGTGTTGTCTTCAAGGAGGAGTTGAAACAGGCTTTGGGTGGCCAGGAAGTGCTTCCAAATGACTGGACAACCACAGCAAATGTGATCAGGGACACAGGTAGGAGAGTACTTGGTGTGTCCTCTGGAAGGAAAGTAGATAAGGAGACTTGGTGGTGGAATGAGGAAGTGCAGGAGGGTGTACAAAGGAAAAGGTTAGCCAAGAAGAAGTGGGACATTGAGAGGACCGAAGAGAGTAAACAGGAGTACAGGGAGACACAGCGTAAGGCGAAAGTAGCAGTGGCTAAGGCCAAACAGAGGGCGTATGATGACTTGTATGATAGGTTGGATAGTAAAGAGGGAGAAAATGATCTATACAGGTTGGCACAGCAGAGAAATAGAGATGGGAAGGACGTGCAGCAAGTTAGATTGATAAAGGACAGAGAGGGAACTGTATTGACTAATGACAGAAGTGTGCTGGGAAGATGGAAAGAGTACTTTGAAGAGCTGATGAATGAGGAAAATGAGAGAGAAAAAAGAGTAGAAGAGGTAACCATTGAGGAGCAGGATGTAGCAAAGATCAGTAAGGGTGAAATGAGAAGGGCATTGAAGAGAATGAAGAATGGAAAGGCAGTTGGTCCTGATGATATACCTGTGGAGGTATGGAAGTGTCTAGGAGAGGTAGCAGTAGATTTTCTGACAAGAACATTCAACAAGGTACTAGAGAGTGAGCAGATGCCGGAGGAGTGGAGGAGAAGTGTGCTGGTGCCCATTTTTAAGAACAAGGGAGACGTGCAGAGTTGCAGCAACTACAGAGGGATAAAGTTGATGAGCCATACGATGAAGTTATGGGAAAGAATAGTGGAAGCTAGACTAAGGGCAGAGGTGAGCATTTGTGAACAACAGTTTGGTTTCATGCCAAGAAAGAGCACCACAGATGCAATGTTTGCCTTGAGGATGTTAATAGAGAAGTACAGAGAAGGTCAGAGGGAGCTACATTGTGCCTTTGTGGATCTGGAAAAAGCATATGACAGGGTGCCTAGAGAAGAACTGTGGTATTGCATGAGGAAGTCTGGAGTGGCAGAGAAGTATGTTAGAGTGGTGCAGGACATGTATGAGAGATGTAAGACAGTGGTGAGGTGTGCTGTCGGTGTGACCGACGAATTCAAGGTGGAAGTGGGACTGCATCAAGGGTCAGCTCTGAGCCTCTTCTTGTTTGCTATGGTGATGGACAGGTTGACAGACGAGGTGAGACAAGAATCTCCATGGACTATGATGTTTGCAGATGACATCGTGATCTGTAGTGAGAGCAGAGAACAAGTGCAGGAAAATCTAGAGAGGTGGAGGTATGCCCTGGAAAGGAGAGGAATGAAGGTTAGCCTCAGAAAATCAGAATACATGTGTGTGAATGAGAAGGACCTAGGAGGAACGGTGATGTTACAGGGAGCAGAGATAACGAAGGTGGAGGATTTTAAGTACTTAGGCTCAACAATCCAGAGCAATGGAGAGTGTGGAAAAGAGGTGAAGAAGCGTGTGCAGGCAGGCTGGAATGGTTGGAGAAAAGTATCCGGTGTGATGTGCGATAGGAGAGTGTCAGCAAGAATGAAGGGAAAAGTGTACAAGATGGTGGTGAGGCCAGCGATGTTGTATGGCTTAGAAACAGTGGCGCTGAGGAAAAGGCAGGAGGCAGAGCTGGAGGTAGCGGAGATGAAAATGTTGAGGTTCTGCCTGGGAGTAACGAGGATGGATAGGATCAGAAATGAGTATATCAGAGGGACAGCCCACGTAAGATGTTTTGGAGACAAAATCAGAGAGGCTAGATTGAGATGGTTTGGACATGTACAGAGGAGGGATAGTGAGTATATTGGCAGTAGGATGCTGAGGTTGGAACTACCAGGCAGAAGGCCTCGAGGAAGACCGAAGAAGAGATTTATGGATGTGGTGAAGGAAGACATGAAGGTCGTTGGAGTCAGAAAAGAAGATGCGGAGGACAGGGTGAGGTGGAGGCGGATGATTTGCTGTGGCGACCCCTGAAGGGAGCAGCCGAAAGTAAAAGAAGAAGAAGAAGAAGATCTTGAGGATCCAGAAGGGCAGTGGTATAGGGTGCTGGATCACTGATCCTAAGGTTGATGGTTCAAGCCCATTTACCACAGGTTGTCACTGTCCCCACAGTGCAGCTAACTGGGTTATCACAGGCCGGCCATGTCTCTCACTGTCTATGATGTGAGGTTCATGTAAAAGAACCATTGCTGACTTTCCACAAGAGTAGCTGCAAAGCCGTCAGTGTATTTCCGCCCTGCGATGGCCTGGCAAGTTGTCTAGGGTGTAGTTTGTCCTCGCCCGGAGTGGCTGGGATGGGCGCCAGCCTCGCTGCGACCCTAATTATTATTAAGCGGTTACAGATAATGAACTGAACTCGAGATTCCCCAATGAACCTGAAACAATGGCGAATATGGCATATTTTGAACAAAATGGCAAAAATAAAAGTTGGTATATTGAGTCTTAATGAAGATTTATAATGTAGACCAGGATTATAACTATATCACACACAGTACAGACTTATGGTAATAATAAAAATTTGCTATTTTCAGAAAGTAGTTCTTAAAATGTATTAAATAAAAGTGCATTAATGGCTTCTGTGTGCACTCCTGCAATAACACATCCAGTTTTAATTTATGTACACATAAGCATTTTCTCATATTAACTGTATTTTTTGTTCCCTCAGTATCTGTTCACTGCACTTTCATTTACAGCTCACTGTTAGGTGCCCTAATTTCTGTTTGTAATGATTGACGCATTTTACCCCGAAACACTTGGCACTCGTCGCAGACCTCCAGCTGTTGCTTTATCACTTCAACATGCAATACTATGAGGACAAGTTGCTCAAGACACTGTGAAACACCATAAAACTGTAGTATAAGGAATACATTTTGACTTGTCAGGCATATGACACAACAATTTGGCAATGGTACCATGGTATATACAAATATATTAAAAAAATGACATCACCATTTTTATCCGTGTATGTTTATACATGGTGTTGGGGACTGATTGGTATAGTAGTTAGCACATCAACTTCACAGCAAGGTTTGCGTCACAGGCTCAGCGAGGACAATGCTATGTGGAGTTGGCATTTTCTCCCCATTCTTGCATGGGTTCCTCTGAAGGTTCCTCCCAAAGTCCAAAGACATGCAAGTTAGATAAATAGATTGCTCCAGATTGCCCCTAGATCTGAGTGTGAGTGTGAATAAAGGTTTTGTGTGTGTGTGTGTGTGTGTGTGTGTGTGTGTGTGTGTGTGTGTGTGTGTGTGTCTGTGATGGACTGGAGAGCTGTTCTGGGTGCTTTCACCCAGAGTTGGATGAAATAGGCTCCAGCCTCCCCATGACCTTCGTAAAATGAAATGATTCAACAAATGAATGGAAAAATAATGTCAGGGAAACTTCATGCCACAAGTTACTTCCGGTTGTTGCTTATATAACAACAGACAAACATTTCCTCAACAGTTTCACCAGAGCTGACACTGTAGTCTCCTTATGTAAATGTTTAATAAACATCTTCAAGTGAATACTAGCTCAGGCTGCTGTCATAAAAAAAAGCAACATCTCTTGACCAATCAGAATCCATAATTCAACTGTGCTGTGGTATTTTAACATTACATCACATTGACATCACAAGACCTGGAGCAGTGTGTGTGTGTGTGTGTGTGTGTGTGTGTGTGTGTGTGTGTGTGTGTGTGTGTGTGTGTGTGTGAATGAAAATTTGCTCCCCAGCTGCTCCAGCTTACACAATTGTATTAACTCAGCACTTGATAAATCCCTGGGACAAGCAGTCAGGTGGGACAAAATCCCTTCCAAGCAAAAGTTCATCTGGGATTCTCGGATCCTTATGATAGATTCGGATTTGTCTTGGATATACAATGTAAGGCACCCCTGTCGTTAAGCAGCTTTGTCATGCAGGTCACCAAAGTGTGCAAAATATCATCCGGAAATGCATTTCATTTCTCCTGGATGCTGGTTCAGGGGACAGAGTTAAATATTCCTACACCATTTTGGAATGTCACAGATAAAGATCCATGGCTTTGGACCAATTACGTTCAATATTATGCAAAGATGACAGACAGTAAAATAATTTTATCCAGGGAATCCATTTATGTTAAGCCTCCCAGTGCCTTGCTTATACAAATATTGACCACTAAACTACTCCACATTTTGTAGTGTAATGAGATAACACATATAATAGAAGATATATAAAGGCGGTGGTAAGCCGTCAGGGACAGCAAAGCCATCTCAGCCGACCTAAACAGTATCAGAAGCACTGACCTACATTTACAACTTGAATTCTGGTGTTTGTCCCATGAAATTGTATTAATTTATTCCCAACAGTCTATTCGCTTCAGATCATTGCGTGTCTCTTGGCTGCACTGCTTCCAGTATGTTTACAGTATGGGGATGTTAAATTTTTTTGTCCAATCAGATTTCAACTTCTATGTGCTGCCATGTCAATCTAGTCTGCTCAAAGCCTTCAGAATCAGCAATGCTGTCCAATGTCACTTAAACTGTATCCGCAATGGAGCTGTTTCTTTAACCAATCAGATTTCAGATTTACCTCACTGAGCCAGCTAGTGGGCTTACAATACAGTCAACAATTTATTTGTCCTCCGACTGGTTGGTCAGATTGCTCAATGAGCTGAATGGTCAGAGAAGATCTGCACATAATACATTTAAGTTAGATTTTTTTTTTTTTTTTGGCCAAAATGGCTGACAGAGGATAAATTGATTGGGACATTCTTAAAAATATATTTTCAAGGCAGACTTTTCCAGAAAAGACGTCGTAAGGAAAGGTCGAGGACATGGAGGTAAGGTTGAGCGCCAATTTTCCTGAGAACTTTGTTATATTACGTTACATAATGCTGAGTTACTATCAGAAATGTGTGAAATCTTTTTATATTGTGTTCTTGTATATTATTTATAGGTTGTATAATTGCGATATGATAGTGGTGGTATTAAGAAGTGGATTAAGTCCATTGAGTTCCTACTGAAGGCCCAGGTACCAAATGGCCCGTCATTGTATGAAGGTGGACGAAAAGAAGCGAGAAGGTAAAAAAAAGACAAACTCCCCACTGTAAAGCATGATAGTAGCATCATTTTTAAGTAAATGATTTGTCAATCTGTGGGATGTTTAAACTTTTATATCATTTATAACCAAACCCTGATTGATATTGTTCCAGAATTTTGCCTTGTACTTGTTTTGATGCTCAGCCTTCAAAAAAAAGTACTCAAAGAAAACAGAGTTCTTACAGGAAGAGATTATCAGCAGACAATTTGTTTGTGCACAAGTTCAACAAGTTTGCCCAATCTGTCCCTCGGACTCTTGTGGGGCGTGCTCTGGGAATATAGTGTTCCAGACCCATTGCTACAGCCCATTTGGTTTTTGTATTGCCAGAGGCAGAGCTTGACCTGCATTTGTAACACGTTGAAATCATTTCCAGTGGGGGTTAGACTCAGCTAAGGCTGCCATTGTTCAACAGTTTTTGTTCATATTTATGGACAGAATTTTTAGGTGTTGAGTTTTTCTGGTTTGGAGGTCATAGGATCTCTGCTTTTTGTGGATGATATTGTCCTTTTGGTTTCATCAAACCAGGATTTCAAGCTCCCTCTGGAGTGATTCGCAGTTGAGTGTGAACTGGCCAGGACAAGAATCAGCACCTCCAAGTCCAAGACCATGGTCCTCAGCTAGAAAAGGATGGCATGCACTCTCAAGGTCTGGGGTGAGTTCCTGCCCCAAGTGGAGTTTAAGTATCTCGGAGCCTTGTTCACAATTGAGAGGATGCAGTGGGAGACCGACAAGCGGATCGCTGCAGCCTCTGCTGTAAAGCAGAGCTTGTACCAGTCCGTCGTAGTGATGACGGAGCTGAGCAGCAAGGCAAAGCTCTCAATTTAGCAGCCGATTTACATTCCAACCCTCACCTATGGTCATGAGCTTCGGGTAGTGACTGAACGAACAAGATTCTGGATACAAGTGAGGGAAATGAGTTTCCTTTAGATGGTGGCAGGTTTAGCGGGTGGTAGGGCTCTCACTTAGAGTTAGGGTAATAAACTGAGTCACCTGTGAGGAGCTCGGAGTAGAACCGCTGCTCTTCTGCATTGAGAGGAGCCAGTTGAGGTGGCTCAGGTATCTGATGAATAGAATGCCTCCGGAACACCTACCTGATGTGGTGTTTCAGGCCTGTCCAATCGAGAAGAGAAACCCAAGGTTGACCCAGAACATACTTGGGGGTCTATGTCTCTTGTTGGTCTGGGAATGCCTTGGTGTGTTGTCCCCCGGAAGAGCTGGAGGAAGTGACTGAGAAAAGGGATGTCTAGACCTTACTGCTTAGGCTGCTGCACGACTTGACCCCAGAACAAATGAAAAAGGATGAAGATGACAAGTTCACAATTTAAACTAATGCCTTCTGGTGACTTTTGATTTCATTTGGGGGTTTCAGGACAGCTGGGATGGGTGAATAGTTACAATTGTCAGTCATTCACTCACTCATTTGCCGAACCGCTTAATCCTACTAGGGTTGTGGTGAGGACGGTGCCTATCTTAGCTGACCCTGGGTGAAGGCAGGGTACACCTAAACTTGAGTGATAGCTTAAATTTTGAATCATTTTGCTAAATCTATCACTGTCCCTTGTTTATTATAGATTATTCCTGGTTAAATCTATTTCAATTTCAAGCTGTAACACTATAGAAGGTGCAAAATTGAAAGGGGGTCAATAATTATGCAAAACTCTGTGCTGAGTAATTCATGAAAATGTGATTATCTTACAAGAGTGAGTTTAGTGTCGGCCCTCTACTTACGAAATTAATCCGTTCCAGCACCTTTTTCGGAACCTGGAGTTTTCGTAAGTAGAGGTGCATTTTACATGTAAAACGTGTGATTCGTTCCAAGGCTCCCAAGACTACCCCATAAACCCTTTAAAAATTATAAAAGTACACCAATTTTGTATGAAATATGTATGAACTATGTGTTAAAAGTAAAAGAAAAGAATTTATTAAACCATTTAAATATTTTATTAACATCTTAAACCATTTTATTAACATATTTATTAATTAAACCATTATTAAACATTTTTTATGAACCAATTTTTTATGAGCCAAAACAAATATTAAACATTATTAAACATTTGTTACATGCTCCACCAAGTGCGGGAGGCGTCGCGGCCGACACCGGAGTTTTTGGGGCGGAACGCGGCTTGTCCGTACTTCCGATCTGTCAAGCAGGCGAGTGTGCTTTGAACACTTGTTTAGTACTTAACATTCACTCGTTTGCTTGAGGGATCGGAGGTCCGGATGAGCCGCGCCCAATCTCGGGGGCTCCAGTGTCGGTCGCGACACTGCCCACACTCGGCGTGCTCCGTGGCACACTCTGCCGCAGCCAATTCCGGAGATTTTGAGACGGGGCGCGGCTTGTCCGGACCTCTGATCTGTCAAGCAGGCAAGTGCGCTTTGAGCACTTGTTTAGTACTCAACATTCACTTGTTTGCTTGAGGGATCGGAGGTCCGGATAAGCCATGTTTTGCCCACATTTATTTATTATTAAACATTTACTGAATTAAGTAACTTAAAAAACGAAAAATAAGCTGCAGTGAGTACTCTCGAAACTCACGAACCAACAGTACAACTCTTCTTTACACGTATGACAAACAAACTTTATGGGTGCAGTATTATGGAGATTCAGATCCCTCTTGGCCAATGTGAGGCCAATGGGAGGCCAGCGGGGTGGGATGTTGGGAGACAGCCAATGAGAGAGCAACTCGCATGGTTTGAATTTTTGAATGGCGCGTTTGTCGCTTTTCGTAAGAAGTTGTTTCGAATACAGAGGACGAAAATTTAGGAAAATGTTTTTTGTAACCTGGATTTTTCGTGTTCAGAGGTTTTCGTAAGTAGAGGGCCGACTGTATTTGATTCTGTTTGAAGATTAACTTCATAAATTGTTTTTTTTGGGAAATCCCTTAAACAATCAATGTATTGTTTTCCCATCACAACTGGTTCTGTCCTTTTAGAACTCAAATAAGACTTAACTATTTGAAGAACACACGGAGGACCAGTTTTTTAGACTACACAGATAAAGCAATGTCCACAATTGGAGCTAAATGAGAAAACAAGGGTGTGTTTTCAAAATTAGGCTGTTTATGTTAATAATAATTAAAAAAAACACACGCTAATGAGTCCCTGAAGTCCGTGGGTCAATCAGTTGATGACTAATTGCTTGCAGCGCTGAGACTGACCTTCCTAAAACAAGCGGGACACAGAGAGCACCTCTTTATTTGATAACAATTAGTCTCTGTCTGTACTTTCTTGCTCTGCATCATGATTAAGACTTAATGGAGTAAATGAATGGATTGCATGCTCCCGCCATGATTTACCACCAGCTGTATGAAAGCGAAGACTCAATCAGATGTGGATGAGGTCTGATTTTAGACCCAGAACATATTGTCTCTCTACATGGATAGAATTTATGACTGGAATAATACTCCCAGAATATTAATACAGGATTAGGGTCAGAATGAATCAGAAAACTGATTCGTACTTAAAAAGAATGATTCAGCGCTTTCGGCTTCAACAGGAATGATCCTTACCAAAATAAATCTAAAAAACAATTTTCACCATCTATTTTAATCTTTTAAAGATTGTTAAAGCATAATTTGTGTTATATGTTAAGTTTAAGCAATACAGAGTGGATTGTATAATGAATGAAGATAAATGGTACAAAACTGGGTAATTTTATCTCATGGATTACTGGCAGGGGCCAAAGGTTAGCGTTCACTTTTCCCCAAAAGTGACATGAACTTGTTGGGCGGGGTTGTCCACTGTCGGCAATAAAGCAGATCTTTTCAGCAAACAACATTCATTCATTCATTTTCTTTAACTGCTTAATCCTAATTAAGGTTGCGGGGAGGCTGGCGCCCATCCCAGCTGACTCCGGGAGAGGGACAAGTACACCCAGGCCATCGCAGGGCAGATACACACTGATGTCTGTGCAGTTACTTTTGTCGAAATTCAGCAATGTTTTTTTTACATGAACCTCTCACCATAGACAGTGAAAGACATGGCCGGCCTTTGATAACCCAGTTAGCTGTACTGGGGGGACAGTGACAACCTGTGGTGAGTGGGGCTTGAACCCCCAACCTTAGGTTCGATTCCCACTCTCCACAAGGTTGTCACCGTCCTCCCCAGTGCAGCTAACTGGGTTATCAAAGGCTGGCCATGTCTCTCACTGTCTATGCTGAGAGGCATGGAAAAGAACCATTGCTGACTTTCGACAAGAGTAGGCTGCAAAGCCGTCAGCGTGTTTCCGCCCTGCGATGGCCTGGCGAGCTGTCCAGGGTGTACTCTGCCCTCGCCCGAAGTTGGCTGGGATGGGCGCCAGCCTCCCCACGACCCTAATTCGGATTAAGCGGTTACAGAAAATGAACTGAATGAACAGCATGGTGCTACATGTTATGAACTACAGGAGGATGTGATGTAGCACCATGCTGTTATATGTAAATAACTTCATGGTGCTACATCACATCCTGTTGTAGTTCATAACATGTTTGTTGTTTTATTCAAATAAACCAAATCTGCATGTTTTACACCATTCATTCCACAGATAATTCCATTTCGATTGCACACGTTTTTCATCTTTTAAAAAAGTACTTATTATTATTAGTTAATAAATATCTGAGGACAATAAATAACAACAATAATATAGCAAAGATAACCTAAAATACATCCAGACTGTACAGGTTTAATGTTTGAAGCCTGTTGTGGTTATATAAGATTAGGTTTAAAGCCCAGCATGAAGAGTGCCATCTGTCCTGTTTTTCACTCGCACCTCTGCACATTGAGGTCAATGAAATCCGTCGGCTGGACCATCCCACCTCGCCGTGTCCTAAAAACCAAAAGAGAGCAACAGTATAAATTATTTTTTACATTATTTTTACTTTTTACATACTGTGTGTGTGTGTGTGTGTGTGTGTGTGTGTGTGTGTGTGTGTGTGTGTGTGTGTGTGTGTGTCTTATTTGGCTCCGTCCAAATCTCGTGACCAATAAAACAACAGTAAAAGCTATATTTGCATGATGTAATACACAGGAAATATTACAAATTTCCCCAAGCTCCCCGTGGCTTACTGCAACACAGTCAGCATGACTAATGAAAGAAGGAAATAAGAGCAAGTGAATAAATAAAGGAATAAATAAATACTCAGTTGTAGTAAATAGATAAATAAATGATTCCCTTATGTAAAGTATAAACTGGTGCAGATTAAATTTTACAATTACATCTCAGCTGGGGTGGCTGCTGCTGAATTGTCTCCGAAATAAAACACTGAGTGGAATATTCAATTTAGTGACATCACCTGAGGTAAATAATTTTTTACATGGGAATATAAGAAAAAAACCACTAAAACAAGATTTTTTTTATAGTTGGTACTTAGTTTAACTACGACTGAGGCGGTTAGGGTGAGCTGGCGATGTATAGCTAATGGAGTCTGTTTAGTTTATTCTTTTAGAAGCTAGTGCATGTCTGTCTTCCTTTCGGCTTTTTCCCTTTTACTTGGGAGTCGCCACAGCGAATCATCTGATTCGCACGTTTGATTTGGCAGAGGTTTTTACGTGGGATGCCCTTCCTGTCACAACCCTTGTAGCAAGGGACAGAAACACGCTGACGACTTTGCAGCTACTCTTTACGAAAGTCAGCAATGGTTCTTTTACATGCCTCACACCATAGAGTGAGAGACATGGCCCGCCTTTGATAACCCAGTTAGCTGCACTGGGGGGACAGTGACAACCCTGTGGAGAGTGGGACTCGAACCCCCAACCTTTGGATCAGCGATCCAGCGCCCTATACCACTAGACCACCACTGCCCTTAGAAGCTAGTGCATGCTTTTAATAAATAGATCTAAGTGTCATAGAAAAAGAAACACAAGAAAAACAATCCACAATGTGATTTTTAAAGTTTATTTTTCATGTTTTAAAGTGATAATGCCATATTGTGATTCATGCATTTCCCAATCGGAATAATGATTTTTAATCCCAAAATAGCAGACTGAACAAATTACAGCATTCCCAAGTAGTTCCCTCAGTACTTCGCTGCCCTCCTCACTTCACCCTTACCAATCTTTGCGACTTCCTGGTCCTCAACAGTCACCTCTTCTACTCTTTTTTCCCCTCTCATTTTCCTCATTCATCAGGTCTTCAAATTACTCTTTCCATCTTCCCAGCACATTTCTGTCATCGATCAATACGTTTCCCATCTGTCCTTAATCACTCTAACTTGCTGAACGTCCCTCCCATCTCTATTTCTCTGCTGTGCCAACCTGTATAAATAATTTTCTCCCGCCTTACTGTCCAACCTAGCATACAAGTCATCATACGCCCTCTGGTTGGCATTTGACACCACTACCTTCGCCTTATGCTGTCTCCCTGTACTCCTGTTTACTCTCTTCGGTCCTCTCAGTGTCCCACTTCTTCTTAGCTAACCTCTTCCTTTGTACACACTCCTGCACTTCCTCATTCCACCACCAAGTCTCCTTATCTACTGTCTTTCCAGAGGACACAACAAGAACTCTCCTACCTGTCACCCTGATCACATTAGCTGAAGTTTTCCAGTCATCTGGAAGCACTTCCTGACCACACAAAGCCTGTTTCAACTCCTCCTTGAAAACAACATGACACTCTTCCTTTTTCAGCTTCCACCACTTTGTCTTCGGCTCTGCCTTTGCCTTCTTCACCTTTCTCATCACCTTCATCCTGCACACCACCATTCTATGCTGTTTGGCAACACTCTCACCCACTACTACTTTGCAGTCATTGACTTCCTTCAAATTGCATCGTCTACACAAGATGTAGTCTACCTGTGTGCTCCTACCTCCGCTTTTATACGTCACCCTATGCTCCTGCTTCTTCTGGAAGAAAGTATTCACCATTTCCATCCTTTTTGCAAAATCTATCAACATCTGTCCTTCTGTGTTCCTGTCCTGGATACCAAACATGCCCATCACTTCCTTGTCCTCTCTGTTGCCTGTACCAACGTGTCCATTGAAGTCTGCCCCAATGACCACTCTTTCATCTCTGGGGGTACTCTGCATCACTTCGTCTAACTCACTCCAGAATCTCTCCTTCTCTTCTAGCTCATATCCTGCCTGTGGGGCATAAGCACTAACAACATTGAACATCACGCCTTCGATTTCTAACTTGAGACTCATCACTGTCTGACACTCTTTTTACTTCTAGAACATTCCTGACCAACCCCTCCTTCAAAATGACTCCTACTCCATTTCTCTTCCCATCCACACCATGGAAAAACAGCTTAAACCCTCCTCCAAAGCTTCTAGCCTTGCTACCTTTCCATCTGGTCTCCTGAACACACAGTATGTCCACCTTCCTCCTCTGCATCATGTCAGCCAGCTCTCTACCTTTTCCTGCTATAGTTCCAACATTAAAAGTCCCTACTCTCAGTCCTAGACTTATGCCTTTCCTCTTCTCTCTCTGCCTACGGACACGCCTCCCGCCTCTCCTTCGTTGGCCTCTCCTTCTTCGACCTCTCCTTCGACCAACAGTAGTCCAATTTCCTCCAGCACCCTGTTGGTTGACAGCACTGATGTCATTGTTAACCCGGGCCTCAGGCCAATTGTGCAAAAACACCAATAAACAAATACAACACAAAAAACAACACAAAACCTCAAATCAAAACTACTTACATTTTTGTGAGGTGCGCATCTGAGTTTTTCTTATTTACATCTTATGCATTATTTTTGAATGTTTAATAGTTTTTATAAGCATTTATACATTGAATATGTATAAATTGATATTATATACACATATACATGTACGTATACGTCAGTGGAGGGGAATCCTACTTCGTGGAATTCGGTGGCCCAATTAACCGCGGAAAGTGAGGAATCCCTGTACTTATTAGTAATATACACCTGAATGAATATGTATTAAATATAACCACAATAAGATAGAACTTATTGTACTTTATTGTGATTATCTGTTCTCTCTCTCTCTCTCTCTCTCTCTCTCTCTCTCTCTTTCTCCTTATCTTCAGACTGTCTTTGAATCACTTTTCTTACTTCACTTTTTCTTCCTGTCCAAACATTTTATGCACTCTACCTCTCCTGTTTCTCTTAAAACATTTCCAGAAATTCTTCACCAAAACCCCAACTATCACTGCACAAATAAAAACAAGGCTCTACCCACAGGCTCCCCGGGGTTCTGCGTGCTTTCCCAGTTCATGTTACTTTTGTTCTGATGATTCTGTGATATAGTGCGTTTGGGACAGTTTAAAATTCTCAATGTGCTCATCTCTTCCCCATAAACCACAAACTTCTGTTTTCAGTTCCTTTACACTGCCAGAAACTTACAGTTCTGAGCTCTACCAAGTAACAGACCTTAAGCTGATGATTAATGTTATAGAACAGCAGCTGTGATTGTAGCGCAGGTGGAAATTGATGGAAATTTTCTCATACATCATAGGTTCTAGCAACAGCTCCTTCGTGAGGACATGTATGGCAAACAACAAACATCAACAGATTTTAAAAATTATTTATGTTTATATTTTGTTCAAGTAAAGACAAGTTTATTTCACATGTGTGTACGGTGTCTCCAATGTCATCAAAAACTTTTTTGTTAATTATTCTGATATCTTCAACACAACCGTGTGTGCTTTCTTCTTTCTGTGTGTGTGGGGTGGGGTGGGGGTTGTTTATTTATTTTTTAGCAGAAAACCACGGTCATTGAGTAAGTCTTGAGAAGTGCTGCGTTTACCTATTCTTACCACAAAAACCAACAGCCTGCCACATCGCTCAGCTGATTCGTTGTTATGTATTGTTGACCGACATAACAACAGCAGCAATAAACAAAAACAGATGTATTATTAATAACAAAACCAAAACACAAAAAATAGAGGTTCGTACACTACCACTCCGGCTCACGCAGAATAATAAATGCATATTTTTACTCAGATATGCAGATAAACTTGCAGGTAAAAATAAACATTTTATTCAACTGAAATCAGATGTTTGACGGAACATAAATTGGTTGAACGGATAATTAAACTAACAACTTTTATAAGCTGTAGATATTTGTTGATCTTGTGTTTTGCAGATATCTTTCAGTTCTGGTTTTTTTTTTTTTTTACCTCAACCAAGGATGCAGTATGTTTACATTTTTGTCTGCCTGTCTGTCTGTTAGCAACTTCTTGTTCACAGTTTTTGAGAGATCACCCTAAAATGTTTATGATAGGTGATTAGTCAAACATGTTCTCATAAAATTTTAGTAAGAATCCATGCTCTGATGATGTCACAAACAATTAACAAAAGCTTAAAAAAATCAACCTATCTTATAACAGCCAGTTTTTATTATTAGTAGTAGTAATAGTAGTAGTAGTAGTAGTAGTAGTAGTAGTAGTAGTAGTATTTATGTCAAGGGTTGATAATATTAGTTATCACATCTACAATACAATATCTATAATATAGTTAGCACATCTACCACACAGCAAGAGTGCTAGGTATAAGTCCTCGCCTCTTTGTGTGTAGTTTGCATGTTCTTCCCATGCATGTGTAGGTTTCTTCTGGGTGCTGTTTCACTCTAACATGCTGTTTCAAAATTCCCTGAGACGTATGTATGAATGGTTGTTTGTGTTGGTCCTGTGATGGTCTGGCGAGCTGTATAGGGTTTATCCACCCCACCTTCGTCTAATATCAGCAGAAATACGTTCCAGCCTGAACCCGACCCTAGTAGGATTAATTGGTTGAGAAAATGAGTGAGAATATGAGATATGTCTGTGAAGTCATTCATTTTGAGTGAAATTCGCTCTGTATATTCAGGATCGGAAACTTTGATGCCAGAAAAAGTCTGAAAAATCTTTGGAATATATTCTCGTTCATCATTTGGTGGCAATTTGAAATTAACCTGGTAAATCCTATTTAACAAGTACAGCTTATATGTTCATCATCGTTCATTTTCTGTAACCGCTTAATCCTAATTAGGGTCATGGGGAGGCTGGCGACCATCCCAGCCGACTTCAGGCGAGGGCGGAGTACACGCTGGACAGCTCACAAGACCATCGCAGAGTGGAAACACACTGACGGCTTTGCAGATACTCTTGTCGAAAGTCAGCAATGGTTCTTTTACATGAACCTCACACCATAGACAGTAAGACATGGTCGGCCTTTGATGACCCAGTTAGCAGCACTGGGGGGACAGTGACAACCTGTGGAGAGCGAGGCTTGAACCCCCAACATTAGGATCAGTGATCCAGCAGCACCTTTTCCACCAGGCATCACTGCCCTGTAATGAAACACCTTAATTTTATTTACATGAAGTAAGGAAACTACCTTGCGTGCAGTAAACTTAATAAATACTTGAGTACCCACATTCTATTTTGCCTGCTGTGGTATTCTACAAACTTTAGAAAATAATGTGAATAAAAAGATACCCGTACTTGAACATGTGCTAATGTAAACACAGCAATGTGTTTCGATCAGACAGGTTTTAAAATGCTTTTCTGGTTGGCTCTCAACTTTGCATCTCAGGCCCGTTAACAAATTAAAATGTCTGACACACAAAACTAGTTTAGAGCTCTGCTGACATGATCAGGACCACTGTGTTACATTCGATTAATATTAGTCTGTGTTGTGAAAAATTGAGGAAACATGATTATACGAACTGACATTTTTGGACAGCCTCTGACAAGTGGGGTTTTTATTATGCTGGCGGGACATCGGGTTTCGTAGTCAAATTGCAGGTCCAATCCTCTAGATACGGGACACTTGGGAGGTGTTTTCACAGTCATGGAATTCAAATAAACAACACTGGAAGCTGTTCAATCGTCGATTTTGCAGGTATCCGAATGTTAAAATCTTGGCAGAGGCGTGTGCTCTATGAGTGGCATAACTTTTGAACAGTAACTCTTACATCAGGTTAACTTATCTTCCCATTAAAAAACTTCCTCCTGCACGGAACATGTGAGCACTGAACCCGAGAAAAAAAATTATGCTGTGGAAATAAAATTGCTCTTTTATGCTTTGCTTGAGTCCTGAGGAGAAATTAGCGGCTCTGGGCTGCTTGTGATGTTTTATTAATGTCACATTTATCACTGTCCTGAGACTGGAATGTCAGGGGAAAGATGAGCACCCTGTTCACATTAGCACACAGGCTGAGACACTGATGGGCCGGATTGAACAAAGATTCAAAGATATTCCCCATTTCATCACTATATTCAGGGAAACATCACTAAAAGATTAATCTCCTCAGTTTTTCCTTCTTCCTGTGACTGTTACTTGTCATTGTAGTAACAGGAGATAAATTTATTTAAACTAGTCTTCTGTATCACACCAACAGCTACCTATCCATTATAAACAACTTGCAGCCATTTTGCTGATCTTGAATTTGACCTATAATGACCTTTTCATTCCTTTGGTTGCCAGTTGCTACCCTAAAAATTTGACCAGTACATATTAAAGCAGCTCTTGAGATATAAAGTACTAAAGCACACTGACAGAAGTGTTCACAGTGCTACGAGCTTCTATGAAACTTGTATTTGTAAATCAGGTCTATTTTCTGGAATAGTAGGTTCATGTGATCTTAGAGATGATGTCTTAGCAAATATATTCTGTAGCCCTAAAATATCAATGAAATAATTTGAAATACATACATATAAAGTATGTAAAGTGATCAATAATTACTCTAAACTCTTGCCAGAGATTCAAACCCAAAACCTTTGACTCAGAGATGATAATTATTTGTTATTTACTCAACCAGAAACCAAGGGGGCAAAAACTTTTGATTGAATGTGTAGACATCAACAAATGTGTGTAGGAGTGGGGTGTGCACATGTATGTGTGTGTGTGTGTGTGTGTGTGTGTGTGTGTGTGTGTGTGTGTGTGTGTGTTTGTGTATGCAGGTATGTGTGCTGGCGTGTGTGTGTGTGTGTGTGTGTGTGTGTGTGTGTGTGTGTGTGTGTGTGTGTGTATGCAGGTATGTGTGCTGGCGTGTGTGTGTGTGTCTGTGTGTGTGTGTATGTGTGCACAAGACGTGCGTGTGTGTGTGTGTGTGTGTGTGTGTGTGTGTGCAGGTGTGTGTGCAGGTGTGTGTGCAGGTGTGTGTGCTGGTGTGTGTGTGTGCGTGTGTGTGTGTGTGTGCGTCTGTGTGTGTGTGCTGTGTGTGTGTGTGTGTGTGTGTGTGTGTGTGTGTGTGTGTGTGTGTGTGTGTGTGTGTGTGTGTGTGTGTGTGTGTGTGTGTGTGTGTGTGTGTGTGTCTGTGTGTGTGTGTGCGTGTACTCACACAGGCTCATTGAGGCTCGACAGGAATCTGTCCATCTCATCCTGAGGAATGTCTCCATCCAGCCTGGCCAGATACGTGTACAGATAGACAAAGGTGTCGAAGGGGATTCGAGATGCTCCGCCCTCCGGGTCATTGGTCAAGATTTCACACGCAAACTTCAGAGCACTAAAAATTGTCTGCGAATGGACAACAGACAGGCTTGATTACAAACCTCATACATTCTCAAAAATCTGTTCTGACAGTAATTCTTCCTATCGGGTCGTATAGACAGGATTCTTCAGAGCTCGTGCAAACTTTAGGATATAGGACACAGGTTTCTATGTCACTGTGTGAGAAATAAAACATAGTGCACGGTGATGCTCTAGAACAGGGGTGTCCAAACTACAGCTAGCAGGCCACCTGTAGCCCACTATCCATTATTAATGGCTCGAAGCAAATTCCAAAAATATACCAGGATATGGCCCGCACATGAAATGGAACAAAATTAAGGACAGTTTTTCCCACAGCACATCAAAAATGACAATACTAAAGAAATACAAGTGAGTGCAGACAATTTCAGAAACTGTAGGGAAATTAATACTTCTTGATAGAAGTAATGGGGTGTGTGTTTGATTTGTAATGGGAGTGTTGTCATGATGGAGGAGAACAATGTCAGTCAACAGTATGAAACCAAACCAAACATCACACCTACATGTCCTTCACTGGTGTGGAACGAGAGCAGAAGGTTAAGCAGATGACAACTAGCATGCTAGCTCAACAACAGTTTTTTTCCTGTGCCAAAACAACTCAAGCAATGAGGTGACTCTCAACTCATTGCAAGCATGAGAAGCACTTCTTCGATGGTGAATTCATAAAACAGTGCCTCACTGAAGTCGCAGGAATAATGCGCCCAGAAAAAAGTCAAGAATTCGACAGCATTGGCCTATCAGGAAACACAGTCCTCTGACAAATTGAAGACTTTCAGCCAACATGAAACATCAACTGTAACAAAAAACTTGTGACAGCAGACACGCCACAGATACCGCAGTTACTAGTCCTTCTCAAAAAATTAGCATATTGTGATAAAGTTCATTATTTTCTGTAATGTACTGATAAAAATTAAACTTTCATATATTTTAGATTCATTGCACACCAATGGAAATATTTCAGGTCTTTTATTGTTTTAATACTGATGATTTTGGCATACAGCTCATCATCATCATCATCATCATCTTCTTCCGCTTAGTCCAGGGTCGGGTCGCGGGGGCAGCAACCTTAGCAAAGAGGTCCAGACGTCCCTCTCCCGAGCCACTTCCTCCAACTCTCCCGGGGGGACACCGAGGCGGTCCCAGACAAGCCGAGAGACATAGTCCCTCCAGCGTGTTCTAGGTCGACCACACCAGGGAGGCGTCCGGGGGCATTCTGACCAGATGCCCGAGCCACCTCAACTGGCCCCTCTCAATGCGGAGGAGCAGCGGATCTACTCCGAGCTCTCCCCGGATGGCGGAGCTTCTCACCTTATCTCTAAGAGAGAACCCCGCCACCCAGCGAAGGAAGCTCATTTCAGCCGCTTGTATCCGTGATCTTGTTCTTTCGGTCATTACCCAAAGCCCGTGACCATAGGTTGTCGGGGGCAAATGCTCCTGGTAGGGTCACCCAAGCCAAACAGGTCCGGGGTGAAGGTCCAGACAAAGTGCGATTCAAAACAAACCCCTATGACACATGAGACAACACAGGAAGCAGTCTCCCTTGCCCGGACGCGGGTCACCGGGGTTCCCTCCTGGAGCCAGGCCCAGGGGAGGGGCTCGAAGGCGAACGCCTGGTGGTCGGGCTTATGCCCATGGAGCCTGGCCGGGCCTAGCCCGAAAAGGAGACATGAGTCCGCCCTCCCATGGACCCACCACCCGTGGGAGGAGTTTTAGGGGTCGGGTGCAGTGTGAGTTGGGTGGCAGCCAAAGGCATACAGCTCATGAAAACCCAAAATTCCTATCTCAAAAAATTAGCATATCATGTTCAGGTAGTCTAAACGAGCTATTAACCTAATCATCTGAATCAACCAATTAACTCTAAACACCTGCAAAAGATTCCTGAGGCTTTTAAAAACTCCCAGCCTGGTTCATTACTCAAAACCGCAATCATGGGCAAGACTGCCGACCTGACTGCTGTCCAGAAGGCCATCATTGACACCCTCAAGCAAGAGGGTAAGACACAGAAAGAAATCTCTGAGTGAATAGGCTGTTCCCAGAGTGCTGTATCAAGCCACCTCAGTGGGACGTCTGTGGGAAGGAAAAAGTGAGGCAGAAAACGCTGCACAACAAGAAGAGGTGACCGGACCCTGAGGAAGATTGTGGAGAAGGGCCGATTCCAGACCTTGGGGGACCTGTGGAAGCAGTGGACTGGGCACCAGGTCAGCATTCCCCAGGTCAAGCCACTTTTGAAGCAGAAACAGCGGCAGAAGCGGCTGACCTGGGCTACAGAGAAGCAGCACTGGACTGTTGCTCAGTGGTCCAAAGTACTTTTTTCGGATGAAAGCAAATTTTGCATGTCATTCGGAAATCAAGGTGCCAGAGTCTGGAGGAAGACTGGGGAGAAGGAAATGCCAAAATGCCTGAAGTCCAGTGTCAAGTACCCACAGTCAGTGATGGTCTGGGGTGCCATGTCAGCTGCTGGTGTTGGTCCACTGTGTTTTATCAAGGGCAGGGTCAATGCAGCTAGCTATCAGGAGATGTTGGAGCACTTCATGCTTCCATCTGCTGAAAAGCTTTATGGAGATGAATGAAGATTTAATTTTTCAGCACAACCTGGCACCTGCTCACAGTGCCAAAACCACTGGGAAATGGTTTACTGACCATGGTATTACTGTGCTCAATTGGCCTGCCAACTCTCCTGACCTGAACCCCATAGAGAATCTGTGGGATATTGTGAAGAGAAAGTTGAGAGACACCAGACCCAACACTGTGGATGAGCTTAAGGCCGCTATCGAAGCATCCTGGGCCTCCATAACACCTCAGCAGTGCCACAGATTGATTGCCTCCAAATTCCATTGAAGCAGTCATTTCTGCAAAAAGATTCCTGACCAAGTATTGAGTGCATAACTGAACATACTTTTTTGAAGGTTGACTTTTTTTTGTATTAAAAGCACTTTTTTTATTGGTCGGATGAAATATGCTAATTTTTTGAGATATGAATTTTGGGTTTTCATGAGCTGTATGCCAAAATCATCAGTATTAAAACAATAAAAGACCTGAAATATTTCAGTTGGTATGCAATGAATCTAAAATATATGAAAGTTTAATTTTTATCAGTACATTACAGAACATAATGAACTTTATCACAATATGCTAATTTTTTGAGAAGGACTAGTATATACATTTTTTGCAGCGAGTTGACAATAACTTTTGCGTTACGGAAGAACTGCTTGATCTCAGCAGTCTAAAGACCAAAGCAACTGCTAAAGACATTTCTGAAAATATGTCAAATACTGTACAATTAACAAGATCAGACTAAAATGGGACAAACTGTGTAGAGTTACAATGGATGGAGCTCCAGCTATGAATGATGGGAGTGGAAAGGAATGGCTTCTTTGGTGTGTGCCGTGGTGCAGAAGAGCAGAGGTGCGGCAGTTAAAAAGCACTGTATCAATGATCCAGCTGAATACAGAGACCTGCTCTACCATTCAGAATTGCACTCGCTAAGTCCCACGCGGCTCTCTGCTTCGGCGGTTTTATTCCCTGAGATCAGAGATCAACCAGTTTTTGAAAGAAAAGGACCAGCTTCTTCACAAGCTTACCCTCTATGGTTGGCAGACCTGGCGTTTTTAGTTGATCTCCCTGAACACCTCAACACCCTCATCAAAAACCTACAAGGCAAACACCAACTCGTACCGCAGCATCACGGGCACATGAAAGCATTCTGTGTGAAGCTGCGACTGTTTCAGCTGGTCACCTTCGATGTCGCGCACTTCCCCACACCGTCTGAAATAAGATCTGCGCTTCCAAAGGCTGATTTCTCTGATAAAAAGGGGAATATGTGACTGTGATCACATCGCTCATGAAAGAATGTTCTCAGAGCTTTCAGAATGTTCCTGCCTTTGAGAACGATATCAAGCAGTACACGACTGCTTTCATGATAAATGCAGAAGAAGTGGAAGAGAGTCTGCAGTTAGAACTTATAGAAATGTAGTGTGATGATTCTCTGAAGAATCAACATCAGCTCCTCTCCTTACCTGACTTCTACCAGAACTTGGGAGAAACCAAGTTTTCTCTGATGAGACGCCACACATAAAGATTGTTCACATATGCTCAGCATACCTATGTGAATACACATTTTCACTGCTGACACTGAACAAGAGCAGACTAAGAACCAAAATGACCGAAGACCATCTCTGTGACGTTCTTCACATCTCAATCACAAAATTCACTCAGAACCTGCCAGCGATCCTGCAGGCCTAAGCACAACTTCATTGTCACCACAGCGCAACCATCATCATTTTCTGTAACCACTTAATCTTAATTAGGGTCGCAGGGAGGCTGGCGCCCATCCCAGTCGACTTCGGGCGAGGGCAGCGTACACCCTGGACAGCTCGCCAGGCCATCGCAGGGTGGAAACACGCTGACGACTTTGTAGCTACTCTTGTCGAAAGTCAGCAATGGCTCTTTTACATGAACCTCACACCATAGACAAGAGACATGGCTGGCCTTTGATAACCCAGTTAGATGCCCTGGGGGGACAGTGACAACCTTGTGGAGAGTGGGACTCGAACCCCCAACCTTTGGATCAGCGATCCAGCACCCTATACCACTAGGCCACCACTGCCCTCAGCGCAACCATGTAGAGTTCAAATTAAATGGCACTTGGTTATAAATGTTTGGACACCACTGTTCAAGACCATAG
Organism: Plotosus lineatus; assembly: GCA_024760905.1. Taxonomy (NCBI): domain Eukaryota; kingdom Metazoa; phylum Chordata; class Actinopteri; order Siluriformes; family Plotosidae; genus Plotosus; species Plotosus lineatus. Next base: position 20,317,718 of record CM045734.1, on the reverse strand, counting down.
GTTTCCAATCCTGTCCTGCATATTTTAATGCTTTTCTAACACTGCTGATATGTATATTAGTTAAATCAAGTGTGCAAGGTTGGTGGATTCTCCAGGACCAGGGTTGGGAACCCATGTTCTAAAAAATAATAATAACAGTATCTGTGCTTTTTTAAATATAGAAAAGTTACATTATTTTGCATTTCTGGTATTGTTTCTTCTATATACCAAATACCTTTTAGTATAATGTTTATTAGAGAACACTGGGTGAAGGAGGGGTACACCCTGAACAGCTTATTAAACTACTACAGATCAACACACAGCCATTTACATTCACACTAAGGGGTAATTTGAAAGAGTCAGTTAGCCTAATGTGCATGTTGTTGGAATGTAGCAGGAAACTGAAGTACCCGAAGAAAACCTACAGAAGCACGAGGAGGACATGCAAATTCCTAAAGCTTAATAGTCTTTTATCAAATTACACAGGACCCCAGGTTATGTACACTAAATTTACATATCATGAATTTGTAAATCAATTTACTCATACAGGGTGGCCTGGTGGTCACAGTGCTGGATCACTGATCCTAAGGTTAGGGGTTCAATCCCCACTCTCAACAGGTTGTCACTGTCCCCCCAGTCCCAAAGGCCAACCATGTCTCTCACTGTCTATGGTGAGAGGTTCATGTAAAAGAACCATTGCTGACATTGCAACAAGAGTAGCTTCACAGCCGTCAACGAGTTTCTGTCCTGCGATGGCCTGGCGAGCTGTCCAGGGTGTACTCTGCCCTTGCCAAGAGTCAGCTGGGATGGGCACCAGCCTCCCCGTGACCCTAATTAGGATTAAGCGGTTACAGAAAATTAATTTACTCATACATTATGTATAAAAAATTATACAAAGTACATTTCAATACCTTGGAAAAGCTTATATACGTATGTATGTATAGTTTAAACAGTATTTGCCTACTTTTAAATGAGATCTAAATAAAATCTGAAAAACACAATTTAATACTAAATTCAGTAAATTTAAATACAATTATTTTCAGTTTGCATTTTTTACATAACACATTTTATTGTATATTTTAGTTTATGCACAAAATACATTTTAATATAATTCCTAAATTGTTTTATTAAATTGAAAAATATTTTTAAATTATACACTGAATTTGTTTATAAGGTAATTATTTTATGCATAATGTATTACTAAATTCTAAAAAATACTTTTCGTTACGTTTAAAAGTGAATATTGTGTGTGAATCTTTATAAAAACAGCTTTAAGCTACTGAAATTATAAGAATATGTGGAGCTAATATGCAGAACTGTTTTCTTAATGTTTTATTCAATTATTTTTTATTTCATTACAGTACAGTACTGGATACTGTATTTTTAATGTATGGCGTAATTTCTTTGTTGAGATTGTGGCGTTCTCAGGGTTTTCCATTCCAACACTGCCACCAGGCGGTATTATAGGAAAATACACCCTGACACAAACACTTGTTCATGCAGATATACTTACTGTAACTTGATAGCTTTACAGACTTCTCATTGTTTACTGTACAATTAAAAATGATCACCTGATTAAGATATATAAATAAATAAACAAATATTGACCACTTACCCCTCCCAGAGCGCTACACCCAAGAGCAAAGAACTGCATCCACTCGAACTCTGTGTTGAAGTTCCCAAGGGTAAGAAGTGTGTTGAGCTGTTCTCCTGACAGACACAAGCCTTTCCACTTCTGCTGTAACTCCTTTATACCGACAATCTTCTGGGACGAAAGCTACGGAGAAAAAGGACGACATATTTCCATAGTTACAAAAGATGATCTATCTGTGAAACATCAAATGTGTGATAATTGACAAACCTGTTTATGAAGAACTTTAAGGAAACCTGGAGTGAGCATGGTTTCTAAAATGTGTGCTTTTCTGAATGCTTCCAGACGATCTTTGACTGGAAGAGGTTGACCGTCTGATAGTGCGGTGAAATAGCTGAAAAATAAGAGGCAGGGTGAGGTCAGATGCAAAACCACCAAGTCTACTTGACCTGTTTTGTTTTAAAACATTGAAATTTATCTTCAAGAAATGTATTCTGAACAATCTGATATTTTTTGTTCATTGCCTCTCAACCATTCCATGACAAAAAAGGATAAATAATTAAGGTACAGTATATACCTACTGCTGGATAAATTTCATTGTTTTAAAACAAAAGGGGTCAAGAGGACTTACTGGGTTTTGCCTTTGAACTCCTCGTATACACTGTTACAAAACAAGAGGACTAACAACTAACAGAGCGCAAACCTCATTCATCGTTCATTCATTTTCTGAACCGCTTATCTTGATTAGAGTCGAAGGGAGGCTGGCACCCACCTCAACCAACTCTGGGCAAAGGCAGAGTGACAACTCGTCAGAACATCGCAGGGCAGAAACACCCTGATGGCTATGCAGCTACTCTTGACAAAAGTCAGCAATGGTTCTTTTACATGAACCTCGCACCACAGACAGTGAGAGACATGGTTTGATAACCAAGTTAGCTGCACTGTGGGGACAGTGATAATCTGTTGAAAGTTGGGCTTGAACCCCCAACCTTGTGATCAGTGATCCAGCACCTTTACCACCAGGCCACTACTATCCTGCAAACCACACCCACCCTGAAAAAATAAAATAAAGTACATTACCCAAACTCACATCTGCTGCTCCTGTTGTAATACTATACTTTCTCCAAAAATTATTCTCATAATGTTAAAGAATAGTTTAAAAAATTCTGAATCCAAAATCAGATCTGGATCATTTCTCATATCAAATTGAGGCTTCCTTGTCCAATCCACACACTTCTGGTAGAAACTTTCTGAAAGTGTGCACAACTTTTTGACCAAATCCTGCTAATACTAAAACCTGACTAAAAATAAAACATTTTAGTGTATTATTATAACTTATTGAAGGCTGTTATACATTTTATGAAAGTAACAGAACCTTCTCCAACAGCTTTGACATGATCAACAGACGAAAGACATGGTTTTGGTTTTGTTTTGATTCAAACAGACTAAAAAAAAAACCTGGTAAACATCTGGACACTGGATTTTATTTACTACATATTACACAAATATAGAAAATATTGTATATTATATTTAAGATATAAAGTTTAAAAATTCTTATGAAAGTGTTACAGCTCTATTGTGATCAGGGGTCTCCGACCCTGATCCTGAAGATTTTACCTTCCTGAGGGCTTTGGCTCTAACCCAGTTCTTCTCAAATAGTGGGGTGCGCCCCCCCTTGGGGAGCGCGGTATGATGCCAGGGGGGCGCGGTGTGATGCATCAACTTTTCTGGAATTTTTTTATCTGGAATAGTGTACAAGAAAGAATTAAGTGTAATTGCACCTCCACTCCAGTAGTTTGGCAGTGGCGCTGTCATTGGCGCGCTATGTTGTAGTGGCTTTTCGCACGAGCAAACAATAGCTAAAGTGCAGTAAACAATCCCTCAAGAAACAACACAGAGCATTTTCCAACAAGAACGAAGAGAAAGGTGGAGAGAGACGGAGATATTAAGACATAAATAAGTTGAATGGGTTAAATAAGGATGTATTTTTTTTTTTTTTATTTCAGGCACATTGGTGAACTTTAAATCTTTTCTATGACAGATTAAAAATGTTAATGACATTTTTCTTTGTTGTAAGTTGAACTATATTTCTTTTTTGTTTGTTTTTAATGGTAATAAAGATACAATGTTATGCAGAGGTGTATTAATAACAATTTTATAGACAAATAATACTGTTTATAGTTGCTCGCGGGGCAGGGTGGGGGGGTGAAATGTTTTTCTCTTCCTAGAGGGGCGCCACAGAAAATAATTGAGAAGCAATGCTCGAACCCTAATCATGCATACCTGGGCACCTGCTTGTTGCCTTAAAGTAGTTCTTAAACAGGTTAAAGAGGTGGGTTTGACTTTGGTTGGAGATTAGACCTGCAGGAAGGTAGATTTTCAGGAACAGGGTTGGAGACCACTGAATAGAGTAACAGCTTCCAGTTTCTGTACTAACGACCCACAGAGCCCTATATAAACACAACTGTAAAAGTACAGTACCGTGCAAAAGTTTTAGGGCCCCTATTTTTTTGTGTAAAGTTTGCTATAGATTGTTATTTTATAATTTGTATATTAGCAAATTATGACAGAAACACAGAGCTTTCCAAACTTTAGTTTTCCAAAAAATGTAATGTAATATAATTTACAAAAACATAATGAAGGCTGGACAGTGGTGGCCTGGTGCCTTCATTATAGTTTAATAAACTGGGACTCCTTCCAGAAACGTAAAATGAACGTCTCCTTGTACTATCAGAAAATATTTGTTGAAAAATTCTGGAAGAAGTCTCCAGTTCAAGGTAAGTTTTCAAACATTTGAAGCTTTCAAGCTTTAAACTGTGATTCTTTGCTCTTTTCCTAACTGCATGCTCTGGAGGAATTAAAGTCTTGAAGACAAACAGAATCAGACTCACGCAGCAGACCACTGCAGCATGTCAGATGGCTGTGTTCGAATAGCATCCTTCGTGAACTGTTTGAGGATGTCAGGAAGACTGGGTGGGATGTTGATCTGCTCGGCGCAATACATTCTCTCTGGAAGAGGCATTATTTCTGTCCTGTAGGTGAATGGAAGAAAAAAATTCACAACTCCATCACCACAGTAATGACTTCCAGATGTGATGAGTCCAGATTATAGCTCATGCAATCTAAATATGTATTCCTCTGGTTGGTCGGTGGGCAGTGGTGGCCTGGTGGTAAAGGTGCTTGATCACTGATCTCAAGGTTGGGGGTTCAAGCCCCACTCTCAACATGTTGTCATCACTGATCCTCAGGTTAGGGGTTCAAGCCCCACTCACCACAGATTGTCACTGTTCCCCTGAGTGCAGCTAACTGGGTTATCAAAGGCCGGCCATGTCTCTCACTGTCTGTGGTGTGAGGTTCATGTAAAAGAACCATTGCTGACTTTTGTCAAGAGTAGCTGCATAGCCGTCAGCGTGTTCTGCCCTGCGATGGCCTGGTGAGCTTTCCAGGGTGTACTCTGCCCTCGCCCGGATTCGGCTGGGGTGGGCGTCAGCCTCCCAGCCCACCAACCCAAACTCACAGCTCACCAAACCACTGCATGGCAAATACAAGATTCAAGGATATATATATATATATATATATATATATATAGGATTTTCTGATTCTTCTATAATCACCTGAAGAGAGAGGATGGTTTCACCACCCCTCGAAACAGATCTGTAGTGATAAATGGAGTTTCAATAGAAAGTCTTTGTCCTGTCCTTTTATTTTTGTATATATATATAAATATATATATATATATATATATATATATATATATATATATATATATATATATACATATATATATATAAAATAACAAATGTAGGAATCAATGTAATTGCTGTCAAGACAACATTAGCCAAATAACATAAAGTTGGTGACAACTTTTATAAAAATAATTGTTAATGTAACACATTTAAAAAACTTACCAAATTCAAATCGAGGAAGATTTTTTTCTCAAATTTCAGATTAGTGGGGTTTAGAAAATTTTAATGTAACTAGATTGGTAGCATCCTTCTCTGTGACACTATCAGAAGGTGTGTAGGTCAGTCAGCAGATGATGACGTCATTGAAAGGGGTCATGCTGTAGCTGTCTGTGGCATCAGCACAGAGTCAGAAGGTCATGTGACAAAGAGACACCAGACAAGGGGGCAATAAGACAGAGACATTGAGACAGTTCATCGAGCATCTATAAGGGATCCGGACTTTGAGCTTCTGTCTGTTTGTCTCTCTGTCCTTTTGAATTTCTTCTACAATGCTCCCCAGTGTGTCACATGGCCTATACACACAGATGTACCAGATGTATTTAGATGTACTAAAAATAGATTAGAGCGGACGGGCACACATTGGTTTGCTATTTCCGAGAGCAAATACTGTAAACACTGCACTACAAGCAGTGCTTTAGGTCATCCAGGTGAGATGTGGCAAAATGGTTATGCCCCCTTCAGTGACGTCATCACAGAGTATGTTAGTCATGTGACAGACTGACGGGACATCTTGACAGAGACAAAAAGACAGGGGCAGTGGGATATGGAATCGGGTCCCTAGTAGTGCGTCACTAAGTTGACCGGTTCATTACAAAGGTCATTCCATAATAAGCAAATTTTTTCACAGAGCACCATCTCTTGATAAAACCACCAGGTTTTTTTTTGTGTGTGTGTGTGTGTGTCTGGAATCTACCACTAACTTTTTTTCCCGTTTTCAGGGGTCGCCACAGTGAATCATCTGATTTGGATGTTTGATTTGCATAGGTTTTTAAGTCGGATGCCCTTCCTGACACAACCCATTAGCAAGGGACAGAAACACGCTGACGGCTATGCAGCGACTCTTTACGAAAATCAGCAATGATTCTTTTACATGAACTTCTCACCACAGACAGTGAGAGACATGGCCGGCCTTTGATAACCCAGTTAGCTGCACTAGGGGGACAGTGACAGCCTGTGGAGAGTGGGACTTGAACCCCCGACCTTAGGAGCAATGATCCAGCACCTTTACCACCAGGCCACCACTGCCCTATGGAACATTTATTAATGATTTTAAAAAAAGTCATATCACCATATCATTTATATTAAACACTATTAAAGTGCTTATTTAGGCATAAATATAAAACTAGCAGTGAAAAGGAAAGTGGTGTATGTATTTGGTGGCCTACTCAATGCCTGGAGGTCAAAATTACAGATTATATTACTCATGATTGATTCATCATTTCTTTTTTATGTATTTCAATCAAGTCAAATTGAGTTCCAGCAGGGTGGCACTGTGGCATTTCCACCTCACAGCAACAACATCTTGGGTTCTAGTGTCAGTTCGGGCATTTCTGTGTGGAGTTCTCCATGTACAGATGGTCAAGCAAGCTCTTCAGCATGTATCCCACCTTGGCTCAGTGTCAGCTGGCTCCAGCCTCCCAGTGACCATAGCAGAAGATTAACTGATGCAGAAATGAGTCAGTGATTTCCACCAAGAAAAATAAAAACAATTTTTTTTTTTTTATTAAAAACAATGTTCATTTTGCATAGACTTTTTAGACTCAGAAGAACATTTTATAATTGGCAGAGTGTTGTTTGGGAACATCTTATGGTCTCAAACTGACAAGTCATCGGCATTCATTTTCTGTAGCCGCTTAATCGTAATTAGGGTTACGGGGAGGTTGGCGCCCATCCCAGCCGACTCCAGGTGAGGGCAGAGTACACTCTGGAGAGCTCGCCAGGCCATCGCAGGGCGGAAGCACTCTCTTGTTTCAACTCTTGTTGAAAGCAAGCGAACCTCTCACCATAGACAGTGAGAGACATGGCTGGGCTTTGATAACTCAGTTAGGTACACTGGAGGGACAGTGACTACCTGTGGAGAGTGGGGCTTGAACCTCCAACCTTGGGATCAGTGATTCAGCACCTTTATCACCAGGCCACCACTGCCCTACTGACAAGTCAATTACATCTAATTGTTTTGGGATGGACGTTCAATATGATTCCAGGACATCATTATCATAGTACATCACAGAATTTATAATAGTAACAAAATCTGCATGGTGATCTTATAAATTTGAAAAAACCCAACTGAACCATTCATACACCTATAGGAGGGTAAAGTACTGTTTACATTTATTGCATTTGACAGATGCTCTTCTTCAGAGTGACTTAAAATTAGCTCTCTCTTTTTGTTTTTTTTTGTTTGTTTTATTTTATTTTTTACAACTGACAGTACTGTATATACTCATTGCTCCAGTGCCCAACAGTGGTGATTGAACCACTAACCTACAGATCAGTAACCCACCTCCTTATCCACTAAACCATCACTACCCTATGATGCAAGCACAGACCGGCTGGGGTTGCATTATGAACGTGTAGTTCGGTGTAGTTATTCACTTACCTGCTGGCTACCTGACTTCTCTCCAACTGCAGAGATCAGGTGAGTGTCACTCCCCTTAACCTCAACTATTACTTGAACTGGTTGAAGTATCAAGTTGAAATTCATAAACTAAAACTTTCTGTTGTCATTAAATAAACAGTAGAACACGTAGATCAACCGGTGAAGGCAGCAGAATGCATGACTTCCTTCTAACGGTAGCGTGACCCTTGTTTCTATAGCAACGTACTCCCGTACACAGTGCCATGGAAACAACGATTCACTGGCGTCCGCTAATTTAGTTAAGAAAAATAAATAAACTCACAAGGCAAAATAATGTTAACTTTTCTATTTATTTTAAAATCGTTACTATTATAAAAAGGCAAAAATACATACGTACTCTTAAAATATACACAATATCTATTTGATAACTTTTATTTTGTTGGTAGTGCACGCGCACTTGTTCATGGAAAATATCGCGAGAACGCAAAGCCTGCGTACACCAATCAAATTGCTCCGCATTGCAGCAGACGTCTGTAAACATGGCGGACTATAAGGAGGCACCTTTGGTTACTCGGCCAAAAACATTAGACCCCGCGGAGTATTTTAATGTTTCGCCCGAATATCGACAGGCGGAGGAGGAGCGAGCGGCGCTCAGAGCCCGATTGAAGAGAGAATATCAGACGAAGTTGAATAATCCTCTGCGGAAAGAGCTGATTGTGAGTGTGCTGGTCACAACAGTGGATTTGCTAGCTAGCTTGCTAATTAGCGTAGGTAAATAAAATGTTAGGAACGAAACACGCTGACTGAGTTGCAGATTTGTGCATTTTTGTATTAAGATTAGTGGGTTACACGATTAATTGGGCACATGTATCGAAGTTATAAGATGCTGGTTAATCTTAAGTAGGACGATGACCTTGGTGCTAGTTTGTTAGCTCACATGATAACCAATAATACTCTGATCTCTCACAACATCTGTCTGTCTCTCACGATGTCTGTCTGCGTCTGCTTTATCCCTTTTTCTCTCGACGCTGTTTATCTTGTACTCTGTCTCTGTGCCTCTCTGCTCGCTCTCATAGCTGTGGGGTTATAAAGTCAACCAATGTCGTTCATTTTCTGAACCGCCTAATTCTAATTCGGGTCGCAGGGAGGCTGGCGCACATCTCAGCCGTCTCCGGGCGAGAGTGGAGTACACCCGGGAGAATCCGCCAGGCCATCGCAGAGCCTAAGGGAGATTTGGAACAGCCAATTAACCAACTGTGCATGTTTTTGGACTGTGGGAGGAAACCAGAGTATCCGAGGAAACTCATGCAGGCACAGGGAGAACATGAAACGCCACACAGAAACACTCAGGCTGGGAATCGAACCCAGGCCTTCTTGCTAACAACCAGGGATCCCAGTGAGGTTTAGAAAAAATAGAGGAAAGGAAATATTTCAGCTGGGGGTCACAGGGGCTACAGGGCCCTTGTGCGTACATGGGTAGAGCATGTCATGTAAACATGCAAACAAGTTAATCATTGTTTTGTAACATGCATAAACACTAAACAAAACAATAAATAATGTAAAAAAATCTTAAAAGGTTATTTCAGTGTAAATAAACACACATAATTCAAGTAGCATAGCCCTATGGCTCGTCATTCATGTGTAACATGATTATCAAATAATTATCAACTAATTTGTAGAATGATCACAAATGCAGCCGTGAGGGGGGCACAAACCAGTGTCTCTCCCTCACGCCGGTCCCAAGCCCGGATAAATGCAGAGGGCTGCGTCAGGAAGGGCATCCGGCGTAAAACAAATGCCAAATAAACAATGCGAATCACAAGAAAGAATGACATACCGGATCGGTCGAGGCCCGGGTTAACAACGACCGCCATCAGTGCCGTCAACCAACAGGGTGCTGATGGAAATTGGACTACTGTTGGTCGAAGACGTCGAAGAAGGCGAGGCGGGAGGCGTGTCCGTTGCCAGAGAGAGAAGAGGAAAGGCATGAGTCTAGGACTGAAAGTAGGGACTTTGAATGTTGGAACTATGACAGGAAAAGGTAGAGAGCTGGCTGACATGATGCAGAGGAGGAAGGTGGACATACTGTGTGTCCAGGAGACCAGGTGGAAAGGTAGCAAGGCTAGAAGCATAGGAGCAGGTTTTAAGCTGTTTTATCATGGTGTGGATGGGAAGAGAAATGGAGTCGGAGTCATCTTGAAGGAGGAGTTTGTCAGGAATGTTCTAGAAGTGAAAAGAGTGTCAGACAGAGTGATGAGTCTCAAGTTAGAAATTGAAGGTGTGATGGTCAATGTTGTTAGTGCTTATGCCCCACAGACAGGATGTGAGCGAGAAGAGAAGGAGAGATTCTGGAGGGAGTTAGATGAAGTGATGCAGAGTACCCCCAGAGGTGAGAGTGGTCCATTGGGGCAGACTTCAATGGACACATTGGTGCAGGAAACAGAGGGGACGAGGAAGTGATGGGTAGGTTTGGTATCCAGGACAGGAACGCAGAAGGACAGATGTTGGTAGATTTTGCAAAAAGGATGGAAATGGCTGTGGTGAATACTTTCTTCCAGAAGAGAGAGGAGCATAGGGTGACTTATAAAAGTGGCGGTAGGAGCACACAGGTAGACTACATCTTGTGCAGGCGACATAATTTAAAGGAAGTCAGTGACTGCAAAGTAGTAGCGGGTGAGAGTGTTGCCAAACAGCATAGGATGGTGGTGTGCAGGATGATGCTGATGGTGAGGAAGGTGAAGAAGGCAGAGTAGAAGATAAAGTGATGGAAGTTGAAAAAGGAAGAGTGTCGGGTTGTCTTCAAGGAGGAGTTGAAACAGGCTTTGGGTGGTCAGGAAGTGCTTCCAGATGACTGGACAACTACAGCTAATGTGATCAGGGAGACAGGTAGGAAGGAGAATACTTGGTGTGTCATATGGAAGGAAAGTAGATAAGGAAACTTGGTGCTGAAATGAGGAAGTGCAGGAGTGTGTACAAAGGAAGAGGTTAGCTAAGAAGAAGTGGGATATTGAGAAAACCGAAGAGTAAACAGGAGTACAGGGAGACACAGCGTAAGGCAAAGGTAGCAGTTTCAAAGGCCAAACAGAGCGCCTTTGATGACTTGTATGCTCGGTTGGAAAGTAAGGAGGGAGAAAATGATTTATACAGGTTGGCAAAGCAGGGAAATAGAGATGGGAACGACGTGCAGCAAGTTAGATTGATAAAGGACAGAGAGGGAAATGTATTGACTGAGGACAGAAGTGTGCTGGGAAGATGGAAAGAGTACTTTGAAGAGCTGATGAATGAGGAAAATGAGAGAGAAAAAAAAGAGTAGAAGAGGTGACTGTTGAGGACCAGGAAGCAGCAAAGATTAGTAAGGGTGAAGTGAGGAGGGCATTGAAGAAGATGAAGAATGGAAAGGCAGTTGGTCCTGATGACATACCGGTGGAGGTATGGAAGTGTCTAGGAGAGGTAGCAGTAGATTTTCTGACAAGAACATTTAACAAGGTCTTAGAGAGTGAGAGGATGCCAGAGGAATGGAGGAGAAGTGTGCTGGTGCCCATTTTTAAGAACAAGGGAGACGTGCAGAGTTGCAGCAACTACAGAGGGATAAAGTTGATGAGCCATACGATGAAGTTATGGGAAAGAATAGTAGAAGCTAGACTAAGGGCAGAGGTCAGCATTTGTGAACAACAGTTTGCTTTCATGCCAAGAAAGAGCACCACAGATGCAGTGTTTGCCTTGAGGATGTTAATGGAGAAGTACAGAGAAGGTCAGAGGGAGCTACATTGTGCCTTTGTGGATCTGGAGAAAGAATATGACAGGGTGCCGAGAAAAGAACTGTGGTATTGCATGAGGAAGTCTGGAGTGGCAGAGAAGTATGTTAGAGTGGTGCAGGACATGTATGAGAGATGTAAGACAGTGGTGAGGTGTGCTGTCAGTGTGACAGAAGAGTTCAAGGTGGAGGTGGGACTGCATCAAGGGTCAGCTCTCAGCCCCTTCTTGTTTGCTATGGTGATGGACAGGCTGACAGATGAGGTTAGACAAGATTCCCCATGGACTATGATGTTTGCAGATGACCTTGTGATCTGTAGTGAGAGCAGAGAACAAGTGCAGGAAAATCTAGAGAGGTGGAGGTATGCCCTGGAAAGGAGGGGAATGAAGATTAGCCTCAGTAAGACAGAATACATGTGCATGAATGACAAGGACCCAAGAGGAACGGTGAGATTACAGGGAGCAGAGATAAGAAAGGTGGAGGATTTTAAGTACTTAGGCTCAACAATCCAGAGCAATGGAGAGTGTGGAAAAGAGGTCAAGAAGCGTGTACAGGCAGGTTGGAATGGTTGGAGAAAAGTGTCCGGTGTGATAGGAGGGTATCGGCAAGAATGAAAGGAAAAGTGTACAAGACGGTGTTGAGGCCAACAATGTTGTATGGGTTAGAAACAGTGGCCCTGGGGAAAAGACAGGAGGCAGAGCTGGAGGTAGCAGAGATGAAAATGTTGAGGTTCTCTTTGGGAGTAACGAGGATGGATAGGATTAGGAATGAGTACATCAGAGGGACAGCACATGTAAGACGTTTTGGAGACAAAGTCAGAGAGGCTGGATTGAGATGGTTTGGACATGTACAGAGGAGGGATAGTGAGTATATTGGTAATAGGATGCTGAGGCTGGAACTACCAGGCAAAAGGCCTAGAGGAAGACCAAAGAGACGATTCATGGATGTGGTGAAGGAGGACATGAATGTCGTTGGTGTAAGAGAAGAAGATGCAAAGGATCGGGTGAGATGGAGGCAGATGATTCGCTGTGGCGACCCCTGAAGGGAAAAGCCGAAAGGAAAAGAAGAAAGATCACATGACATATTTTATCACAACAAACACCTGTGTACAACTAGTGCGCATACCTGCTACAAGTTAGTATGTTAATAGTATAACACTATAATTCAAAATGTCAACATTTATGCAATAAGTACAGTGTAAGACTCTTTACTAGTGCAGAGTAAATTTATAAAAATAGTGGAGATCTGGCATCCCTCAACAATTATGCCATCGTGCCGCCCCCAACCAATGTCAGTATTACCTAATTTCCATATTCACCAGATCAATATTATCAGGTGCGCAAATTAATTCTATAAACGGTACTTGGGGGTCAGTGTTTTCAGTGAGGAGAACAATCAGGTTGAACTTCTGGTTCTGCAGTAAGAACTGTTGGGGGGGGGTGTAATCTGGCCGTATAACAATAATGAACTGAATGTATAACGGCTGTTTGTGAACATTGTGTTTGTTTTTATTCCTGTAGGAAGACCCGGCTCTCACAAGATGGATACACATCCGTACCGAAATGTATAACCACTTCAAACCTACACCGAAATCATCTGTGTTTGCTGGACTGATCGGAGTTGTCCCACTCTTAATCTTGGGCTTTGGCTTGAAGGCTGACCGTGTGAGTTGGGTTTAAACAAAAGATGAAGTACTGGTTATTTTGTAACTCTGCTTGTTTTTTTTGACTGGTCTGATGGTGTGCAGTCTGTGTTTTTACTTGGATCACTGTTCCATCTGGTTTAATATTAAAGTGCATGCTGAAATACGGTTTGGTTTCTAAAAGTTCAGACACAGTGACTTGAACTTTGGATGATCCAAAGGAGTAAACAGAGAAATAAAAGGATGTATAGTAAACATGACCATGTGTTTTTTATTTAGGGAACGAGGCTCAGGGGTATCGGTTTGTAACAGTCATTGCACTTAAAAGCCGTGTGTGTGAGAGAGAGAGACAGACAAACAGACACAGAGAGACAGACAAACAGACACAGAGAGACAGACAAACAGACACAGAGAGACAGACACAGAGAGACAGACAAACAGACACAGAGAGACAGGGAGAAGCGGGAGAGAGACGGACGGGCAGGCACAGAAGAGAGACGGACGGACGGGCAGGCACAGAAGAGAGACGGACGGACGGGCAGGCACAGAAGAGAGACGGACGGACGGGCAGGCACAGAAGAGAGACGGACGGACGGGCAGGCACAGAAGAGAGACGGACGGGCGGGCAGGCACAGAAGAGAGACGGACGGGCGGGCAGGCACAGAAGAGAGACGGGCGGGCAGGCACAGAAGAGAGACGGGCGGGCAGACAGAAGAGAGACGGACAGAGAGAACGAGAATGCTGGAATCTGTTGACTCATAAACATGAAGTAACTCGTTTCTTAAATCCTACTACAGAGTGTATAAATATCTGGCATGTCTTGTTTATTATCTTGCACTTGGTAGCATCCTGATAAACCTTTGAGTGCCGATTAAAGATTGCGGATATTTCTACAACCAGATTGGTTGAGAATATTTCATCAGCCACATTACCCGAGCTAGTTGCTTTTTGACTGAGGGATGGTCCTAATTTTTGGTCTCATTCTTCCACCTTATATCTTGTACTTCAGTTCTTATTGATACCTGTAATGGAATTATGAATCATTACAGCAGGGGTCAGGAACCTTTTTGACTAAGAGCCAAAAAAAAAAATTAAAATCTAATCCTCTGAGAGCCATATATATTTTTAATGTTGAGACCAACAATTTGAAAGTATTATAAGACTGAATTTATTTTAAACAACATTGTTATAATGAAGTTATTTATTAATAAGAAAAGTATTTCTTACTATTAATGCGACTTCTGGTGCTGCCTGGTGTTGCTGATGGCTTTGTAGTCTGGTTGATGCGTGCTGAGGTTCAGCTTCATGCAGGTGTTTAGGCTTCCATCTGTTACACGTGACCGCAGGTTGCTCTCGATGCTTTTTTCAGGTATAAGGAGAACTGCTCGCGTGCGCATGTGGAGCCAAACATGGTCAATATGACAGGACTCACACGCTAGAGTGTTTGTGACAGGAAGCGCGTCCCAAGTTTTGGCAATCAGCTGGTCTGCGGGTTGATTTTTTTTTTTTATTCTGTCCATTTGTGTTTTGCTTGCCAGCTCTGCTTGGCTTCTTGCACATGAGCTGATAAAAACGAGGGAAATTTACTTCTACTCGAAAAACAACTCACGCAGGCTGTTGCATATAATCCAATAAAATTAGAGTTTTAAGGTATCGGCCCCGCCCACACACTGGTGTACAGAAAGGATTGGCTCTCCACTGCGCGCCACAGCAACAAGTGGCGTTGAAAATAGATTTATAGATTGAAATGTGAGATTTATTTGCTTTTGTTTTATTTGATGGCTTTTTTCTATATTTTTATTTAAAGGACAGCGAAATTATGTACTATTAGTTATTGTGTTAAGAAAGGCCACCTGATTTATCTGAGCAGATTGAACAGAACAGTAAAGACAGTCTGTACAAGGTGCGGCACGAGAAAAGTTCCAGATGATCCTCAGAGACGTACTGAAGATAAACGCACAGCTTTAGCTCTGGCACTGGAGGCTCTGTCCATAGACAGACTTAATAAAAGTCTCTGTAGAGCGATATAGATGTACACATGCATGTTGCTCAAGAGTTCTCAATTTTCCTCTCGTCTGGACACTTTTCAGTATGAGCTGACTGCATCAATATTACCTTTTTTCTAACGCTCCTCACTCATAGGGGCAGCAAAGAACAACCTCAGGAAGAAACCCAAAGAATTAAGAGCTTCTTTTACTGTCAAGTGCTGATGTTGAAGAATGAGACCAGAATAAAGAAAACATTTGTTTGGCACTTTGAATACTCGATCACTATGAGACTACTACAGCATGTGCAGTTTCACTTGTGCACTAAATTATTTTGGCCCCTGCAATTAGATGTTGTTATTGGAAGTGATACCATATAAAAGTGCTACTGCTGTTACAGAATATCAGTCATCACCTTCTGACCAATCACAATGCAGAATTCCACAGTGCTGGTGTAATTATATTTAAATGAATGTAGACTCTGAGTTGATTGCATTGATGATTGTGATGCGTTCACTTTACGTACATGTGATGAATGGTTCACGATGCTGTAACTTTTCACACAAACTTGATGAGTTTCCTTTTATTCGTGATGTTTGAGGGTGAGGAACTCAACGTCTTCTTTACTAAATTCTGATCAATGTAATGTTTGATATCTTTGTCATTTCAGGACAGGCGGGAGCAGAAGATAAAAGATGGAACTTACAAACGCCCGTACAGACTCTCGTACTGACCTCTGACCTCCATTTCAGCTTTATTTGTTCTCTTAGTCTGTAATTATAAATAAAGTTTATCCAAGAAAGAATAAGTGAGAGCCGTGAGTTATTTCTCTATTTGTTTATTTCAATCTTTAACTTTTCAGCTTTAACTCGACATGCATACAGGGTAGGATTTCTCCACTGCACTTGAAGTACAGCCATATAAAGCACTTGCGGATTTGTGGATTATTAAACTTGAAATGTTTCCCATAGAAAGCGAAGACTCCTCCCACTCTGCACTGTGGCCTGTTTACATGCTTTCAGCTTTCCAGTTTGGGTTGAAGTGCTTCTTTAGTGGTTCCCAGCACTTGTAGTAGTTCTTGTCTAGACGCTGGCAGGTCTTGAGCCCCCACTTGGTGACTGCCATGCTGAAGGATGACTCAAACATGAAAGCCTGCAACAAACCCACGAAGGGGAGCGGGAAAGCATATTAGATCTGTTGAAGAGATGCAGTATGACACTTTTTTAAAAATAAAAATGTATACAAACCTGATAAAATTCACAGCTGATCAACTCATTTAAATTAACTCGTTTTTTTATATATACAGACGCTCCCCGACTTACTTTCGTCCGTTTTACGTTTTTTCGCCCCCCCCAAAGAAAAGTCAAATTTTGGAGTTTAGACGTACCTACGTAGTATGCTGACGCAGTGACACTGCATTCATTGTACAAACTACAGACTGAGTAGCAAATCTGGTTGGTCATAAGTGTAAGCCTACTAACATGGGTGCAAGTCTCATCCACAGAGATGAATTAACTATCTGCTCAGATCGGCACAATCTTTCTATTTATTTTAGCAGAATCCTAAGAGTGTATACTTATTTTTATATTAATATTCATTAGGATTTGTACTTGTTCTTTGTATGCATCTCTTGAATCAAGTTTACTTACACAAAAGAAAGAACTCTCCGCTTTGCTGGGAGACTGCAACAGTGCAGGCTGTGTTCTAAACGAGTTCAACGGACACCCTTGTGCACTTGAAAGACCGGAAGTCCGTATAACCCACATCAAGTACACTACTTTCAGTATTGAACGCCTCACATATTGTATGCGTTGATTGGCTGTTTTAAGCTTCATGTAAAGTAACTCGGTATAAATAAGTGACTTATTTGAAATTAATGTTGATATTATTTAATACATTTGATATTATTTTATAATATGTTTATAATTGATTTAGGGGTGTTTTATGAGATACGGTAATAGTATTTATGGATGTATAGTACAGTATGAGCGTCATACGTCATTGTAACAACTTACGTTCGGCAGTCCGGAACCAATTAAAAACGTAAGCCGGGGAGTGTCTGTACAGTGGTACCTCGACTTACAAAATGAATCCGTTCCGAGGACAAGCTTGTAGTGGAAACGTTCATTAGATGAAACAAAAATTCCCATCGGAAACCATAGAAAACCAATTAATCCATTCCAACCCCCTCCCAAACTCATAACCTAACACAAACATGTATTCTTGATATATATATTTAGGATAAACAAACATTTCACAATAACACATGTACAGTGACATTAATGTAATTAACAATAAATAAGAATAAACAATGTCAATAAACAATACAGTAAGTGCATCTGAACTTAAGAATAGCACTTAACATTAACTTCCACTACTATTTTATATTATTTTTTACCTTTTTATTTATTTAATTTATTTGGATTTTTTAAGTGTTTTAATGTGGCTAATTTGCGCATCCTCTACACCAGGTGGCAGTGGTGCTTTCACTGTGTTCCTTATGGTGTCGGAAAAAGCACCGAGCAAACGATATGAAGTGCAGAAAACACTATTTATAGTGGGGGAGGGGGGGAGTTGTGAAAAAAAAATATTTTTTTTTTTCTTCCTATAGGGGGCATCACAGAAAATAACTGCGAAGCATTGCACAAGGCTTACTCGGAGCGAGGAATACACACGGAAGAATACAAGGCTCATCGGCCTGGAAAAGCCATTTACCCAGCAGAGCTCGAAAGTCGAAAATTTGCTCGTTGGATGGGGCAGATTTTTGGTGGGATCGAAGCTTGTATCATGGAAAATTCGTTATGAGGGACACTCGTAAGTCGAAGTACCACTATATATGATGTAAGGCTCAATCTTCTCACATGTTTTCAAGAGTTTATTTTTGACATGTCTATGCTGAGGGTGGAACTGCCAGGCAGAAGGCCTAGAGGAAGACCAAAGAGGATGGATGTGGTGAAGGAGGACATGAAGGTAGTTGGCGTACAATAAAAAGATGCGGAGGACAGGGTGAGGTGAAGACATGATTTGCTGTGGTGACCCCTGAAGGGAACAGCCGAAAGGAAAAGAAGAAGAAACCTCAAAATTCTGCTCCTGCACAGTGCAGTGTAATACTTGGATAAAAGCGCTAACCGCCCACTTCAAAATACATGAGCTCAGAGATTACTCTGATTGGTGCACTGGGGTTGCCATACATACAACTAATTGCAAATTACTCGCAAATCAGTTGCAGATCGTCATGTGACTCTCGCATATATGTATTTCAGTCTCAAATATTCTTTTGCATTTGGGGTTGCAAAATACCTTGACAGTTTTTTTAATCTATTTGTATCAGGTGCTTTTATATTGCACCGCTAATGTGATCCCCTTCTAACTCGACCACACAGAGGATAAGTTCCACAAAGCTCAGCTACCCACCAATCGTGACATCTATCTGATCTGTATTATAAGCTTTATATCGGATAGTTAGAAGCTGTGGCCTATTAAAAACCTGAGTAAATAAATTTGGTAATTATTGGTAAACTTTGACAATACAGTAACCCTCCGTTATTCACGGGGGTTGCGTTCCGCCCCTTCCCACGGATCCTGAAAATCCGCGAGTTATTGACGCGGTTTTAAAACCCTATGTACGAGATTACATGCTCTAAAATATGCTTGTTGAACACATTCTATAGACAGTCTTACTCATTAATACAGTAATACTGCAGAAAAATGTAGTAATGATTAACTAAAAACTTTTTAATTTTGTACTGTGATAATATTTATGAATAAATAAAGCGCTTAGGCTCCTTACCAGAAGCTAGAGAAGATGCAGGGCGTTTGAGTGACATCATAGCGCTTAAATAATCATTAAAAACCACACGAAAAAATTTGAATTCACAATTCAAGCAATGGAGCCGTGGTTGCCTGGTGGTGTAGGTGCTGGATCACTGATCCTAAGGTTGGGGGTTCAAGCCCTACTCACCCTCACCCACCCCCCAGTGCAACTAACTGGGTTAGCAAGGGCCGGCCATGTCTCTCACTGTCTATGGTGTGAGGTTCATGTAAAAGAACCATCGCTGATTTCCACAAGAGGAGCTGCAAAGCAGTCAGCGTGTTTCTACCCAGCGATGGCCTAACAAGCTGTCCAGGGTGTACTTTGCCATCGCCCAGAGTCGGCTGGGATGGGTGCCAACCTCCCCTCGACTTTCGGAGGAAAAAAAAAAAGAGGTGTACACATCATCTGCAACCAATCGACAGGAAAGAGAAACAACAGCTCTTAGCTATCGGCTAAATTTGAATCATGTGCCAGTAACTTCCAGGTTGCTGCTAATCCGTACGTATGTGGGGCTGGGAGCGCTGAACCGCGAATGGGCAAGGGCTTACTGCTAACTGGACTGGATTTTAAGAACACTACTGCACTTCACAAGAAGTGCCAGAGCCGTGTCTCTCTCTCTCTCTCTCTCTCTCTCTCTCTATATATATATATATATATATATATATATATTTTTTTTTTTTTTTGAAGGGGTGAAGGTCGAAGGGTGTTCTAGGAGTCTGTTGTGGCCAGTGCTGTCCTCTATGCGGTTGCAGGCGCTAATAGATTGAACAAACTGATCCGCAAGGCCGGTAACGTTGTGGGGATGGAGCTGGACTCTGACGGTAGCGCCAGAGAGGAGAATGCCGTCCAAGACAAGGAAACCACCAACCTGCTTTACGCACTGCTGATCAGTCGACGGTGCATGTTCAGTGAGAGACTGATACCACCTCAATTTAATATACAGTATTTATACTAATGATGTGGGCGTACCATAGTTCCCTCAGCGACTCGCTCAGGTTTGAGCTCGGCCGTGCTGTTCTTCTGAAAGCACTCAGCATCGGGGCCATGAGGGGTCATCATGCTGTGCAGACTCGCTCCACCAGGCTGGAAGCCTTCTTCTTTTGCCTCATAATGACCTTTGATTAATCCCATGAACTCGCTCATGCAGTTCCCTTAAACACACACAGGGGGTGCTGTAACACAATAAGCCTTACAAAGCTCCATGTTTTGTGGTTAAGAAAGCCGAGTTAATACTGTAGGACATTAAATGTACTTTTATATCCAGATTTATGCTGTTTATTAAACCTTCAACAGCACTTACAAATATACGTAACAGATTTATGTGGAACATACATCATACACGTCTCAACTGACATCAAAATGTGTTTTTATATATTGCTATTTAAAAGCAATACTGTAATTGGAAGCAGTACACTTTTGTAAAAAAAAAAAAAAAAAAAAAAAAAAAAAGAGTTGATCCTGACCCCTGGTTCTCGCGTGTAAATCAGATTTTCGGACTTACTGTGGTAGTACGGTGGTCTGAAGGTATGATCTGCGACTCCCCACCGAGGTGGAAAGATGACAAAGTCAGCCATAGCAATCCCAGGCCGAGTGGATTTGGCCGTCAGGACAGTAAAAATGGACGGATCCTGAAAAAGAGTCTCAGAAATATAAGCTAAAGGTTTCACGTCACAAGGTCAGCTGTGAGGTTTCAATGCAAGAACATTAACCCGGTGCTTTCAATATTTTAGTGATCAGGAAAATAAAAGTGAAATGGAATGGCATTGTGGGTAATTCATGGTTAGACATACTCCTGGAGCCATATTTATTCATATATATTCATTTATTCATTAATTATCTAAGTCTCACGGGGAGGCTGGAACCCATCTCAGCCGGCTCTCGGTGAGGACAGAGTACACCCTGGACAGCCTCCCAGGCCATCGCAGAGCACTAGCTGATTCACTTCTTTTAAAATCCTTAATATACTGTGTGTTATGTGTCGAGATGTCTGAAGGGGAATGTTTAACTGTTTCCAGATTAATACTAAATAAATGATCAGACTAAAGTATATGTGTGGGGCCGGTTGTGTAGTGGTTAGGGTGCTGCACTCATGATCGGGAGGTTGTGTGTTCAAATCCCAGTTAGACCCCCCACTCTGCTAAGACCCCTGGGCAAGCTCTCAACCACGAGTGTGCCTCTATCCCATTGTACCCAGCAGCATAAATGGGTACCAGTAAAAATATACTGGGAAGGTAGCCCGCGATGGATTAGCGTCCCATCCAGGAGGAGTTGAACTCCTAGACGCTTCACGCTACAGAAACCGGGTATAAGCACTGGTCTGATGAGCCGCTATGGCTCGGGTGAAAAAAGCCGAACGGACTTTATCTTTAGTATATGTACTGTAGGTTAATACCCAAAATACTATTCATCCAGGAAGTGGTGGCGTGGGGGTAAAGGTACTGGATCAGTGATCCTAAGGTTGGAAGTTTGAGTCCCACTCTCCACGGGTTTTCAAGAATAGCTGCAAAGCCTCCCCGTGGCTCTAATTAGGATTAATCGGTTATAGAAAATGAACGAGAAACAATTGATCTATTCTTATTATTATTATGATTTTTTGATTATTATTATTATTTAGTAGTAGTAGTAGTAGTAGTAGTAGTAGTAGGCCTCCTTCGGTTAAAATTGACCATGGAAACTGCCCTTTTATTGTCAGTTTGTAGTACTTCAGTCTTAACAATGCCGCCTGTGGCAGTCCTTGCCACATGAGGAGCAGATGTGAATGGATGCGGCGAAGTCAGTTGTTTTCTCTTTTCGTCTGGACCTTTTTCCGATGGCTTCATTGGTGATTTTCTCTCACCTTCCTTCAGTTGCTTTTGGAGGAGGCAATGCCAGCTGCTGTGGTCTGCAGCAATGTCCTCCCAGCTCTCGGGGTCGATTTCCAAGCCTTTCATGTCTCGTTTGCTCACGTCCTTGTACCTCAGCTGTGGGCGGCCACGGGGTCGTTTGCCAACGGCAAGTTCTCTGTAGAGGATGTCCTTAGGTATTCTGCCATCCTCCATGTGGCACACGTGGCCAATCCAGTGCATTCTGCGCTGTCTGAGTAGTGTGTACATGGTGGGGAGACCAGCGCAGTCCAGGACCTTGGTGTCGGGCACCTTGTTTCTCCAGTTGATGCCAAGGATACGCCGGAAGCTTCGCAGGTGGAAATTATTTAGGTTCCGCTCTTGCTTTCTGTAGGTTATCCATGCCTTGCTCTTATATAGGAGGGTGCTGATGACGCAGGCATTATAGACAGCTATCTTGGTTTTGGTTGTCAGCTTGGAGTTCTCCCAGACACGAGTGGATAATCTCCCCAGCGTCGTTGTAGCCTTGCCGATACATTTGTTTCACTCAGCGTCAAGGCACAGGTTGTCTGTGATGGTGGATCCCAGGTAGTGGACCACTTCCAGTTTATAGTTGTTAATGGTGATGACAGGTGGGATATCCACGTCCTGGCCCAGCACGTTGGTCTTTTTTAAACTGATGGTCAGCCCGAAGTCACAGCAAGCATGAGAGAATCGATTTATCAGTTGCTGGAGGTCATATTCTGTGTGTGCAGTGATGGCTGCATCGTCTGCAAAGAGCAAGTCTCTTATGGTGGTTTCACGGACCTTGGTCTTAGCTCTGAGTCTTGCGATGCTGTACAGCTTGCCATCTGATCTTGTATGCATGTACACTCTTTCGGTCGAGGTCCCAAAGGCATGTTTAAGAAGGAGGGAGAAGAAGATGCCAAAGAGTGTCGGGTCAAGGACGCAGCCTTGCTTCACACCGCTCTTGATGTTGAAAAGTTCTGACATGCTTCCCTCATACTGAATGGTTGCCTTCATGTCAAAGATCTAATCATACTGTGCAGATTTGGGGGGCATCCGATCTTCAGGAAGATGTTGAAAAGCCCATCCCGGCTAACCAGGTCAAATGCCTTGGTTAGATCAATGAAGGCAATGTAAAGGGGTTTCTGTTGTTCCCTGCATTTCTCCTGGAGTTGGTGAATGGAGAAAATCATGTCCACTGTTGAGCGTTCTGTGCGGAAACCGCATTGGGATTCAGGATAGACACGTTCAGCCGGTTGCTGGAGTCATGCGAGCTAGACACGAGTGTACACTTTGCCCACAATACTCAAGAGAAATATGCCTTACAGTCACTCCTGTCCCCTTTGTTCTTATACAGGGTGACGATTTTGGCATCTTTCATGTCTTGAGGAATGCCGCCTTCACACCAGCACTGGCAAAGGGTGTCGTGTAGTGGCTGCAGGAGGGCAGACTTGCAGTGCTTGATGAGATCAGGAGGGATGCCATCTGTTCCAGGGTCTTTGCCGCAGGTCAAGCTCTCAATAGCCTTGCTGAGTTCTTCCAGTGTTGGTTCGGCGTCTAAGTCCTCCATGATCGGTAGAGGTTCGATGGCATCCAATGCCGAGTCAACAACACTGTTCTCTCTGGAGTAAAGCTCTGAGTAGTGTTCTACCCATCGCTCCATTTGTTTCCCCTTGACGGTAATCACTTCCCCATTGATGGATTTGGTCCTAGAGCTTTCGTGATGCCATCGTACATGCCTCTGATGTTACCTGTGTCCGCTGCAGTCTGTATGTCATGACTGAGCTCTTGCCAATACTCATTGGCACATTTTCTTGCTGTCTGTTGGACCTTGCTCCGTCCTGCACTTAATGTCTTAAGGGTCTTTTTGCTTGGAGAACGCTTATATACAGCAAGGGCCGTCTGTTTTTGCTTCTATGATGGGGGTCATCTCTGCAGACTTTGCATCGAACCAGTCAGAGCTCCAGGAGGTCTTCTTTCCGAAGATGGCGAGTGCTGATGTTTGAACGCACTCTCGTAGGTGGATCCAGGTGTCTGATGCTGTATTTTGAAGGTTTTTTGTGGAGATGGCTTCTTCGAAGGTCTTTGCAAATTCCTTGATCTTTGCTTCTTGCTACATCTTGATGGTGTTGATGCGAGGCTTCCCTTGAGGCTTGTTGTTGTGAAGTGTCTTTGGTATCAGGTGGATCTTGCAGCATACAAGAGATTATTTATATTCGTACAATTATTATTTATATTTATTACTATTTATTAATATGAATTACTATTTATTAATATTTATATTCATACAATTATTATTTATTTTTATATTTATTACTAATGTCTTACAACATCCGGCTCTGTGTGAATGTGCATAAGCAATGAATATAATTTACTTTGGCATCCAGGGTATAGTCTGCCCCCGCACAGAGTCGGTCAAGACGAGCGGCAGCGTCTCCACAATCCTAATTAGAATTAAGCAATTCAGAAAATGAATGAATGACTGAATCAACTAGTTACCCTGGATGGATATAATAATAATAATAATAATAATAATAATAATAATAATAATAATAATAATAAGAAGAAGAAGAAGAAGAAGAAGGGCCTCCGCGTGGTGGATAGGGGATTTTCCCTGAACTAAACGTACATCACCCAGTTAGGGCTGACCCCCCCCCATGGCTGGTTTACTACTGGGTTACTGAAAGGGGAAAAAAATTTTAATCTTTCACTTCTGCAGTCCAATCAGCCTCCCTCTGGTAATCAAACCTGCCAAACTAGAAATGGGACTTGCTCCAGGGGGAGGCAAAAACCCGTCCACGAATATCCTGGATGAACCATCTAAAATCTACACTACTTGAGTGTGCGAAGGTGACTGGTTGGCCTGAAAATCCACGTATCAATGGGAAGTTGCTAAAGCAACATTGGGACAATGCCAACCCTTTGTATGTTTACCTGACCCAACAAAATTTGCGAGATCAACTCCGGCGATTAAAGATCTACATGCGCCGTGTTGCAGATGATAATTTCCCTGCAAGTGGTCAGGTACCTTCTCAAGAACCCAACGTTCGGATAGAGGCAGACCCTAAACTGCAGATGAATGCCCGCGTCCTTCTCTTCCCAATGAAGTTAGCCCACCTGACGGCAACAATGAAAATTCCTCTGGCTTTCCACTTTCTGATTTGACCAATGATTTTTCCACATCTTCAGTTCATGATGATCATATTTCTGTTTTGTTTAACCGTTACTTTAGAGAAATTTTAGATTTACCGATTGACAAAAGGAAGCCAGTTAAAATTGCAATAAAATCTTATCCACAAAATGAAATTGATAAATTAAATGAAATAATTTCTGTAACTCTTGACGCAGAGTGTTCCCTGCATAAGATTAATTGTTGCATGTTTTCCGCTATTCGAACCTCAGAGGAATTACATACAGTTTCCAAACCTTCCAACAATGGCAAAAGCAAGAAAAGTAAAGAAAACTGGTTTCAACGTAAATTAAAAGAAACAAGGAAAGACATGTCGTGGCTGGAGCTTTTCCTTAAATTAAGATCTCATGGCAAGTCAATGTCAAGAAGACAAAAGACAATTTGGAGAAATTTAAAGGCAAAATACAAAACAACTCAGGAAAAAAATTCTCTTTCTAATACTTGATTCCCTGAAGGCAAAGGTTAAGATTTGGACAGAGAGAAAAAGAAAATGGGAAAAGAAGAATAAATTCATTAGACAAAACAAAATCTTTAAAACCAACAAAAAACAATTTTACAGGCAACTAAATACATCTACAAGTAATGACGACCAGAGACCACCCATGGAATCCAGTGAGAGGTTTTGGTCACAGTTGTGGTCTATACCCGGCAACTGTAACTTTGAGGAACCATGGGTGGAAGAATACAGCAAAGACACGTCAGAAAACGTTAATTCATCATTGCTGTGTATCATTACTTTGGACTGCCTGAAGAAAACAATAAAAATGTCCAAATCTAACATAGCTCCAGGACCTGATGGCATTCAAAATCAGTTTTGGAAACTGTTCCTCTGTGTCCAACCACATCTGCTCACTTGTTTTAATTCCTTGATGGACACAGGAGAAAGGGATGTTGGGGATGCAAGGATCAGTTATTGGTCCAGAAAATGATACTTGAAGAGGCTAAAACTTGCCACCGTAACCTCTCAATGTGCTGGATTGGCTACAAAAAAGCATGCGACTCTGTCCCTCATGAATGGATTCTGAAGTCTTTTCAATGTGTTGGCCTACCTGAGCGATTACTCCATTTACTCAAGTCTTGAATGAGTTGCTGGTCAACTCAGCTTGAGATGCCCTCGCAAGGTCAGGTTAAGACTTCAAAACCTATTTCAATTAAGAGAGGAATATTCCAGGGGGGTTCCTTCATTCCTCTGCTTTTTTGTTTGTCACTTAATCCCTTGAGTTTTTTGCTCAATAGGGAGGAAGGTTATCATCCAGGACCTCCACTGCACTGCACACTGCTCCCCAACACCTCTTACTCATCTCCTTTACATGGATGACATCGAGCTGATTGCCAAAGGAGATTCCAAATTGAAGAAACAAATTCTCCTTGTCGAGTCCTTTTCGCAAGATATCGGTATGACTTTCGGACTTGATAAATGTAACATTCTTCATTTAAAACATGGAAAGGAAATCAATGATGGATCTGTTGAGTTACATGGAGGAGGAGTGATTGAGCATCTCGTGGAAGGCCAATCGTGCACCTATTTGGGGATGCAAGTTCGAGACAAGCTCCAGAATGCCCACATAAAAGACAAACTTCGGGTCGAGTACAAATCTCGTCTAAAAAAGATCTAGAATTCGGAGCTAAATGCGAGAAACAAGGTCAAAGCCACAAATACTTATGCAGTGCCTGTCCTTTCTTACTCTTTTGGTGTTGTTGATTGGACAAAGGACGATATCATGGGTCTTGATCGCCTTTATCGATCAATTCCGGGGGACGAGGTTTGATTAATGTGGAGGCACTTCATGATCGTATTTTATTGTCTACTTTTGTACATATTTATTTATCTGATGATCCTCTTGTGAAGCATATCAAGACTCACGATGAAAGCAAGGACTTCCATAGTTATCTTAAACGCGCCAAGGCTGCTGGACAGAATCTCAACGTCAATGTTGAATTTGTCGATGGTGAAGTACTGCTGGACGCTACGTCTATGTATGTCAGCCAGGTGAAGTCTTTCATAAAATCTGCTCAGAGTCATCATTTCAAGGAGAAACTGTCTGGAAAACCACTACATCGTGTTTATGTGCAGTGCGTTGGGCAGACCAGTAATCCTCCGGACTCCTTTGCCTGGATGAAGTCGGCTGGTCTGAAAAGTGAAACTGAGGGCTTAATTTGTACCAAAAGTCTTATCTGAAAAGACATGATGGCATGGCACGTTCCTTTTATTAGCGTCTCCGTCATGCGTGTGGTTTTGACTCAGAGGTCCATCCATGGTACGACCCTGATCATGTCCAGGGCGTCATAGAAAATGATCATTTCAAGCTTCTTTGGAATCGGCCCATATACAGCCTGAGGAGAATTGAAGCCAACAAACCTGATCTTGTCCTTTTTGATAAATCCAATGGAAATATTAATATTATTGAATTTTCTGTCCCTTTTGACAGCAATGTGATTGACAAGATTCAGGAGAAGCATGCAAAATATGCGGACCTCGCCGTTGAAATGTCTCGCTTGTATCCAAAGTACAAAGTTGTCCGACTCCCCATTGTTCTCGGCACCCTCGGTTTGGTACCTCCTGATGTATTAACACAGATCAAGAGCGTGCCTGGGTTTGCTACTGGGAGCACCGCCATTCTGACAGTCTGGGCAATGCAGAAGGCTGCAGTGTTGGGGAGTCTCCATATTCTCCGGAAAGTTCTTGGTGGGTTTGACGAGGCAGTGCTTCCTGGGAGAAGTCCCATTCGCTGTCTGGGCTGTGTGTGGAGAGGGTGAGGGCCCTGAGCTGATGATGAGCCGAACCAGCCTGAATGTGCCAGGATCACCCGATCCTTCTCTGCTGCATACAAATCTTTACTGTAAATAATAATAATAATAATAATAATAATAATAATAATAATGATAATAATAATACAGTGGTACCTCACCTTATGAAATTAATCTGCTCCAGAGACTTTTCCGTAACCTGGATTTTTTGTAAGTAGAACCACATTTTACATGTAAAATGCGTGATTCATTACAAGGCCCCCAATACTACCCCCTAAACCTTTTAAAAATTATAAAAGCATACCTTTTAAGGTACTTACTTCGTGTTGACCATGTCTTCTTTAGAAGAGAATCATACAAATGTTTATGCAAGGCTAAAAGTCTGAGCCGAGAAATAAAGTTGCAATGAGCACACTCAAAAAACTCATGAACAAGCTGCTGCTCAAGGGAGCTGCGTCATCCCTCCTAACCAATGGGAGGCCAGCGGACCAGGATGTTGGGAGATGGTCAATGGAGAGCAGCTCGTGCATTGTTTGAATGGCATGTTTTAATGTTTGAATGGCGCGTTTGGCACGTTTCATAAGGAGAACTTGTTTCGGATACACAGACCAAAAATTTTGGAAAATGTTTTTCGTAACCTGGATTTTTCGTTTTCTGGGACTATTGTAAGGTGAGGTACCACTGTAATAATAATAATAATAATAATAATAATAATAGTAACTGACTGCTTCGAATTTCCTGAGATGTGCAATCAATAACTAATGAGATATGAAGTCATCTGTGCCACTGTACTCCTGTAAAGTCTGCGACCAATCACTGCCTCACGGTCGGATGGAAAATATCCAATCAAATGCTTGCCTGCCTGCTCGCTCATGTGACCCTACCTGGTATGTGCACAAACCAGCATTCTGAGCTCAAACATGTTGAAGACAGATGGAGCTTTGGAAAGGTTTGTATGGGAGGATTTATCAGGAGCTCTGAGGAGATGCTACCTTCAAATTTTGTAGGCGTTCCAAATTACCAACCCAGCTTAAAGTTAAAATGAATTAGCGAAACACTGAATGTTTAAAATAAATAAATAAATCAATAAAATAAGAATAGCAATAATAGTGATCATAATATTTTTCCAAGAGTGGCAGTGGTGGCCTGGTGGTCAGGCACTGGATCACTAATCCTAAGGTTGGGGATTCAAGCTCCACTCTCAACGGGTTGTCACTGCTGTCCCCCCCAGTGCAGCTAACTGGGTTATCAAAGGCCAGCCATGTCTCTCACTGTCTATGGTGTGAGGATCATGTAAAAGAATCACTGCGGAGTTGCAGCGCGTTTCTGTCCTGTCAGGGTGTACCCTGCCCTCACCTAGAGTCGGCTGAGATGGGCGCCAGCCTCCTCGCGACATTAAATAGGATTAAGTGATTCAGAAAATGAATGAACAAATTAATGGATATTTTTCAAGCTTCAGCTACTATGGCTTATTTGGATGAGCGTTGCTTCTGGGTTAGGAGATTGCTGGTTTGAATTCTGCTCAGGGCTTTAGGATATGAGCTTCAACTAACTTCATCAAGATTTAAAAATTGACAGCGTTGTTTATCAGCTCATGCCATTCCCGATTCTCACTTAAAATCATTAAGACACTGACTCGAACATATAATAATAAATTAGAATAATCCAGTGCTCTTCAATTATTTTTCTGTGGTGCCCAGTGACTATAAATAGTATTATTTGTCTATAAAATTATCATTAGTACTCCTCTCTGCATAACATTGTATCTTTATTAACATTAAAAACAAGAAATAAAGAAATATAGTTCAACTTACAATAAAGAAAAACTTCATTATCATTGTTTTTTTTTTTAATCTGTAACAGAAAAGATTTAAAGTGCACCAGTGTGCCTGAAATAAAAAAATACATCCTTATTTAAATCATTCAACTTATGTCTTAATATCTCCGTCTCCCTCCACCTTTCCCTTCGTTCCTGTTAGAAAATTTTCCGTGTTGATTCTTGAGGGGTTGGTTACTGCACTTCATATCGTTTGCTCGTGCCAAAAACCGCTACACCATAGGGTGACAATGAGAGTGCCACTGTCAACTAGTGGAGTGGAGGTGCAATTACACTTAATTCTCATACACTATTACAGAAAAGCATGTTCTCCGGGATCATATGCGTTCCCCCGGCATCACACCAGGGCCCCCGCCCATCCCCCCTCCCCTCCCGGCATCATACCGCGCCCAGCTATTTGAGAAGCACTGGAATAATCTAATAATGATTTTGAATAATGACCAATTTTTATTGTTCATGCAAAAGGTTGACAATGAAGATCTTTTTATCTTTATGTACTACAAGTCAGAGTTCTGATTTGGGCAACGAAAGATAAAGCACAGAGGAGAAGGCGAGAGTTGAGTTGTGAATGTCTGTGATGCTCTAAGAAATTGTATGTTGAGTGCTGAAATCAGCAACGTAATCTAAATTATTGTTTGTTTCATGTAACAAAGCCATTTCTTCGCCAGCAGCTGTCTCTGAGTGGAGTGCTGGTTAAAGTGCTGTTTCTAGCCCGAGATCAAAGAACAGAGCTCAAGCCTGAGGTACCTCCGTCTGGAAACTGCTCCATCAGATAGACGTGACGTGAAGGCTCCTGACCCATCTTATTAATTATTAGAGATCTTTATCAGCTGTTTTGAAACCCAAAAACTAATGATGGCTCTGTCTGATTGTGGTCTCGTGGAAAGTGTCATGGTTTCTTACATGAGGTACGAAAATTAAATCCCATTTGTTTAACTTATTATTAAAGTGGAATTAATTCGAGAAAATGAAAAGCTAAAAAAAATACTTTCAAGCATGAGATCCCAAGGCTCTGCTGGATGAATATCGTGTTTGGGTTTTGAGGTTGTTGGATTGAATCTTCAGGATGTGAACTTCAAATGTTTTCTCTTCTGTTTTTAGGGAGGGGTAAGTGAAGGGATTTTGCAATGAATACATTTGAACACCATTTTTTATTTCCTTAGACGATCAGATCTGTCTGCTATGTTCAAATCTGGTAAGGTCTGGCACCAGTATGAGACTCAGTTTTGTATCAGGTACTGCAAGTTTTTATAAAATGCTGATTTCAGAATGGAATCCACTCATTTTTCACAGATAAGAAATATAAAAAAGATCGGAGACTTCATTTTAGTACGAGTGGTAGGAACGAGGCTTTTATAGCAATAAAAAAAAAAAAAAAAACATGTACAACAGCCCATTTTTATTCATTACTTTTGTGAACCGTTCAGTTCATCACTTCATTTTCTGTAACTTCTTAATCCTGATTAGTGTTGCGGGGAGGCTGGCACCCATCCCAGCTGACTCCGGACGAGGGCAGAATACACCCTGGACAGCGCTCCAGGCCATCGCAGGGTGGAAACACGCTGATGGCTATGCAACTACTCTTGTGGAAAGTCAACAATGGTTCTTTTACATGAACCTCGCACCATAGACAGTGAGAGACATAGCCGGCTTTTGATAACCCAGTTAGCTGCCCTGGGGTGGACAGTGACAACCTTGTGGAGAGTGTGACTCGAACCCCCAACCTTAGGATCAGCGATCCAGTCCCTTATACCACTAGGCCACCACTGCCACTTTTCTGAACTGCTTAATCCTAATTAGGATCATGGGGAGGCTGCCACCCATCTCAGCCGACTCCGTGTAAGGGCAGAGTACATTCTGGACAACTTGCCAAGCCATCACAGGGCGGAAACACGCTGACGGCTATGCAGCTACTCTTGATGCAAGCCATTCCTGGTATAAACAGTGAGAGACATGGCTGGTCTTTAAGAACACAGTTATCTGCTCCGGGGTGGACAGCAGCGACTACCTGTTGACTTTCCTGCAGAGTGTTTCTTGAACCCCCAACCTTGGAATCAGTAATCCAGCCCATGTTTCATTTATTTATTTATTTACTTATTCATTTATTTTTTGATCATTCCTGCCACTATTTTGAAAAATATCAGTACCCAAAGTAAAATGGCACTCTTCTCAGAAACAAAGTCCATAATCAGCACCTCCAAGTACAAGGCAAAGGTTCTTAGCCAGAAAAGGTGGGAATGCACCCTCCGTGTCTGGAATGAGCTTCTACCACAACTAGGGGAGTTTAAGTATCTCGGGGTCTTATTCTCGAGTGAGAAAAGGATGCTGCAGCCTCTGCTGTAAAGCTGAACTTGGAGTGATCCGTCGTGGTGAAGAGGGAGATGAACCGTAAGGCAAATCTCTCAATCTACCAGTCAATCTACGTTCCATCCCTCACATATGGTAATGAGCTGTGGTTAGTAACCGAAAGAACATCGCGGATACAAGCGGCTGAAATGAGCTTCCTTCGCAGGGTGGCGAGGATCTCCCTGAGAGATAGGGTGAGAAGCTCGGTCATCCGGGAGGAGCTTGAAGAAGAACCTTTGGCTCCTCTGCATTGAGAGGAGCCAGGTGAGGTGGCTCGGGCATCTGATTAGAATTCCTCCCGAACGCCACCCTGGTGTGGTGTTTCGGGCATGTCCAACTGGAAAGAGACCTCAGTGTTGACCCAGAACATGCTGGAGGGACTTGTGTCTTTCCCCGCAACGCCCAGTAAGATTAAGCGGATTTAGGTGACCGAGTTGCGCTTCAAAGGGTGCATGACTATCAACTTTGAGATCGCGAGCTCAAATCCAGGTTGATGCTCATCCATCTGCAACTGCGAGTCCATTGAAACTAATTAGCTGAGTTCTCACGTGAGGGAAGGATGGCATACGCCACTGTGACTCACTGCAATCACCAGCTAAACCATGAGCTCATACACGAGAGGCAGGTAACACTTTCCTTCCGAGTGTGTTAGACCGCCTCCAAACGTGTCCGTGCAGCAGTTCGTAAAGAGGGGGCATGTGCATGCTTACGCCCCTCCCTGGTTGGTGGTGGTCATATGTAATAGAAGGCAACATTTGACAGGTAGGAACTGGACATGACTAAACATTGGGGAAGAAAAAGGGGAGGGGATTAAGCAGTTTGGAAAATGGGAGATAGAGAAAAGAGTGATGCTGATTGGACCATCAGACGGTTAACCAGCTATCGTGTCTGTTCAGTGCTTTAAAGTAAATAAACTTAATACCAGCTTTAGTCAATAACGTTCCTTCTGTTCGTTTGTTCTCAGCACGACTGAGCCGAACGTATCCTTACTCACCGCGTGGTCGAACGCAACACAGTTAATGACCATGAAGTTCTCCAGGTTGTATTTGTAAGGAGCGTAGTTTCCATGCCACGCCACGACATTAAAAGGTGAGAAGGCCTGCAAAACAAGATTAATTACACATTAATGACAAACTTCACAACCGAACGGTCCAACGGTTTCAATTCATCAGCGTATTTTTCCAAACATCGACTTTTAATTTTTCCTCAGAGTGATTGCTTCTGATGGGCAGTGGTGGCCTGGTGGTAAAAGGTGCTGGAGCTCTAATCCCAAGGTTGGGGGTTCAAGCCCCACTCTCAGCGGGTTGTCACTTCATAGCTGTCAGCGTGTTTCTGTCCCTGCTCTCACCTGGAGTTGGGTGGGTGGGCGCCAGCCTCCCTGCAACCTTCTTCTTCTTTTCCTTTCGGTTTTTCCCTTCAGGGGTCACCACAGCAAATCATCTGCCTCCATCTCACCCTATCCTCTGCATCTTTTTCTCTTACACCAACTGCCTTCATGTCCTCCTTCACCACGTCCATGAATCGTCTCTTTGGTCTTCCTCTAGGCCTTCTGCTTGGTAGTTCCAACCTCAGCATCCTACTACCAATATAGCCTCCCCGCAACCCTAATTAGAATTAAGCGGTTACAGAAAAAGAACGATGATTGCTTCTGTCTTTCTTTGTTTACGGCTTCTCACGTTTCTTTTTATTTTTTCAAGTTTCCTGACTATCATTTCTCTTCTTTTCTCTCTCTCTCGCTCTCTCTCCCTTTCTTCTTTACTTCTTTTTCTTTCTTGCATTTATTTTCCCCCTCTCTTTACCTCTCATTCCTTCTCTCTCTCTCTGTATTTTTCTGTCTGTCTCTCTCTCTCTCTCTCTTGATGTCTCTCCATCTGTCTCTCTCTGTCTGCCTCTCTCTCTCTCTCTCTCTGTGTGTGTGTCCCTGTCTCTCTCTCTCTCTCTCTGTGTGTCTCTGTCTCTCTCTCTCTCTCTGTCTCCCTCTCTCTCTCGCTGTCTCTCTCTCTCTCTGTCTGCTTCTTTCTCTCTCTCTCTGGTTCTCTGTCTCTGGCTCTCTCTTTTTCTGTCTGTCTCTCTCTCTGTCTCTGTGTCTCTGTCTCTCTTTCTCTCTCTGTCTCTCTTTCTCTGTCTCACTTTCTCTGTCCGGCTCTCTCTCTCTCTCTCTCTATGTCTGTCTGCTTCTTTCTCTCTCTCTCTCTCTCTCTCTCTCTCTCTATGTCTGTCTGCTTCTTTCTCTCTCTCTCTCTCTCTCTCTCTCTGGTTCTCTATGTCTGTCTGCTTCTTTCTCTCTCTCTCTCTCTGGCTCTCTCTTTTTCTGTCTGTCTCTCTCTCTATCTCTGTGTCTGTCTGCTTCTTTCTCTCTGTCTCTCTCTGGTTCTCTATGTCTGTCTGCTTCTTTCTCTCTCTGATTCTCTGTCTCTGGCTCTCTCTTTTTCTGTCTGTCTCTCTCTCTGTCTCTCTCAATGTCTGTCTCTCTGTCTGTCTCTCTCTCTGTCTGTCTCTCTCTCTGTCTGTCTCTCTCTCTGTCTGTCTCTCTCTCTGTGTGTGTGTCTCTCTCTCTCTCTCTCTCTGGTTCTTGGTGCCTTTCAAATTTTCTTTCTTCCTCCCAGGCTCTCATTCTTTCTCATATTATATGCTCTTCTTTATTCTGTATTTTTGTTCTTCAGACTCTCAGCCCTTCCCTCCTTCTTTCTGACTTTTCTTTTCATGTAAACGAGCAGACGCGTGCGCTTGTGCTTTACGTTATTTTATTAGTTCACTGGTTCATGTCTAATTTGTTAGTTCAGTCCCGGGTTTACTCTTATGATTGGTGGCATCTTGCTTTCTTGGCGCTAACTCTTCGACATCACACTGCGATATCATCAAGTAGGAGATCACAGCATAATGCTGCACTCTCAACAGAGGGAAGTAAATGATCAATGTTGGCCTTTTTGAACAGATTAATGCAAACTATCACACAGATTTTACCTTTGAAACCCTTATAGCTGAACCTTTGAGACTTTATTAAAACCGACCTGATCATGAGAATAGACTAATTTTCAGGATAACGCTCAAGTTTTGAAAGCTTTTCTTTACTTTTACTTTAAAGAAGAGGTCAACAGATCGTTATATATGTGTGTACAGTATTCGTAACGGGGGTGGGGATTGGGTTATGACGGCTCACAGAGGGCCCGGCCCTCATGTTCCTCTTTGCCTGGGGACCCCAGAGTCACTAGAAATGGTTCCGTATATCATTAACTTGAGACGCTTGCCGTCACTTGTAAAATGTTGAGTTGTTTTAAACAGCCATGACTTTATTTTTCTTAACACATCCCGTTAATACTCGGAGTGAAACTTTCTTTCTTATTTTCTATTCAACTTCTTCCATTTTCCTGCCAGGAATGAAATTGTGAAGTGGTTTTATAGTGGAGATATTTCTTCATTGGGGTTGTTAAAAAGAAAAGAAGAAAAAGAAAAAAAATAGCAATTTTATAAAGTCCTCTGCTGAAAATGCTGTCGTGACGAGATGGTGAATGGCGGTGGCTGTAAAATCAATATAATTCATTACAGCCAAGACTACCTGCTGTCTTGACCCTCGTTCACACACACACACACACACACACACACACACACACACACCCCAAGAACTTAAAGTACAAACAGAAATAAATGCACACTGAAAGAGCTCTGTGTGTGTGTGTGTGTGTGTGTGTGTGTGTACGTGTTTCTCACTCTCTTTTACAGTCACATACATTCTCACAAAGACATTCTCTCCTCACACCCTGAGATCTTCCTGGACCCTGAGACCCTGAGATTTGTAATCTCGCAGACATTACAGCTACAGGATAACTCCAACAGACTTGATTAAAACCGAAAAAACCTCACTCATACACACAAAACACAAACAGATTGGCCCAGTCAAGCAAATAATAAGTTAATTTGAGCAATTTCAGCACTCAGCTGGAGAGCAGAACAGCAGGACAAGACAGCAACATCTTCCTCCAAACAACGTCCAACCACCTCAGAGATATTTTCACCAACGAGAGATTGAGTATGAGTGCTGCCTCACAAATACTAATACCACCACCACTACTACCACCACCACCACTACAATAACAAATAATAATTATTATTATTATAATAATCCAGCATCATAATTCATGATGGAGTATTATAATGATGCGTGGTCCCATCTTTCTGATGGTGAATAAATTTTTCCCGTCACATTTCGATCCAATTACACACACAACAGGAGGCTCGGGGAAATCATTTCGGAGGAAAATACACTGAAGCGAACGATCAACTCAGGAAATAGTTTCCAGATGGAAAGATTTACACAGTGAAAATGCTGACAATTCTGCCGCTCTCTAATTAAACATAATTATAACCTGAGGATTAGTGAAGATAGGGGCTTGCTATTCCTTTATTACAAATAATGATTTTTACTGTTCATGAATTGCATTACTATTATTATTATTATTATCATTAATAATAATAATAATAATAATAATAATGATGATGATGACAATAATAACATTAATAATGATAATAATAACGCCAGGTTGAGCTGTCCTGGGTGTATGCTGTCCTTACGCGGAGTCGGCTGAGATGGACACCAGCCTCCCCGTGACCGAATTAGGACTAAGCGGTTCAGAACATTAATAAATGGATAAATTTTGCCCCGATGATTTAAGACAGCCTGGTTTGTAGACAGGTAGAAGAAAATATGATTATTGTATATACAGTGTATGTCAGGTGTGCCCAATATGTCAATTGTGATCTCTCGGTCGATTGCACAGGTAATGTGGGTGGATCGCATGGCATTAAAATCTAGACATCAGTCTAATATTCTTACTATGAAATTTGTCACTTGATTGACAGTCAGTCTGACCAATCTGACACTGGTGTCACTGAGCATGTGCACATAATGGCGCATTCTAGTGAGCTAGTAAGTTAGCCTCCGATTTATGTCTTCTAAATTTAAGGGTATTAAAATGAGCGAGGGAGTGTCCATATGGAATGGA
This sequence comes from Plotosus lineatus, assembly GCA_024760905.1. Taxonomy (NCBI): domain Eukaryota; kingdom Metazoa; phylum Chordata; class Actinopteri; order Siluriformes; family Plotosidae; genus Plotosus; species Plotosus lineatus. The sequence goes on along the minus strand of CM045734.1, from coordinate 20,280,680 downwards.
AGATGGACGACTTTTTTTTTTTTTAAATTATGTCATATTCAAAGTGCGTTTGCCTCGCTAACTTCAAAAGCAAAGGCAGCCACCACAGCTTCGTTTCGGGTGAGTCACTCAATCATTAATAACAAGAAATTCCACTCAGTGGAAACTGTAGTTAAGACCTTGCCCAGGGGTCTTAGCACATTGGGGGTCTAACTGGGATTCGAACACACAACCTCCTGATCATGAGCGCAGCACCCTAACCACTACACCACCAGCCCCTCAACAGAGTAAGGTAATGACAAAAAAATGTTATATTGAGGAATATGGGTTCACGAAATTATTCAAGGTACACTAATATGGCTCATATGAAAGAATTCAATATATTTATGAATAAATATAAATGTTTTGCAACTTTATAGTTAGTAGATCATTTTGACTCGGTCATTTTATAAGTAGCGTGCATGCTGTAAGTGTACAACATGTATCTGTGTATATAATATCAATAAATACATATTCAACACAATAAATGCTTATAATAACAATTCAAACATTCAAAAATAATGCATAAGATGTAAATAAAATAAATACACACACACACACTCAGATGCGCACCTCACATAAAAATGTAAGTAGTTTTGTTAGGGGGTTTTGGGTTGTTTTTTTTTTGTTGTTGTTTGTGTGTTTGGGATTTTTTTTGCATAATTGACCTTGTTTTGCCGGCTGCTTTATAGGTGCAGTCGAGGTGATGAAGGGTTCTGGTTTGGTGGCCATCGGATATCGTCTCTGCTTTTTGCGGATGATGTTGTCCTTTTGGTTTCATCAAGTCGGGACCTCCAGCTCTCATTGGAGCGATTCGCAGCCGAGTGCGAAGCAGCCGGGATGAAGATCAGTACCTCCAAGTCTGAGGCCATGGTTCTCAGTCGGACAATGGTGGAATGCACCCTCCGGGTCGGGCATGAGGTCCTGCCCCAAGTGTAAGAGTTTAAGTATCTTGGGGTCTTGTTCTTGTTTGATCGCTGCAGCCTCTGTTGTTAAGCGGTGCCTGTACCAGTCCGTCATGGTGAAGAAGGAGCTGAGCCGCAAGGCGAAGCTCTCAATTTACCAGTCGATCTACGTTCCAACCCTCACCTATGGTCACGAGCTTTGGGTAATGACTGAAAGAACAAGATCACGGATACAAGCGGCTGAAATGAGCTTCCTTCACCGGGTGGCGGGGTTCTCCCTTAGAGATAAGGTGAGAAGCTCCGCCATCCGGGGAGAGCTCGGAGTAGATCCGCTGCTCCTCCGCATTGAGAGGGGTTAGTTGAGGTGGCTCGGGCATCTGGTCAGAATGCCCCCCGGACGCCTCCCTGGTGTGGTGTTTCAGGCATGTCCAACCGGGAAGAGACCCCGGGGTTGTCTGGGACCGCCTCAGTGTCCCCCTGGGAGAGTTGGAGGAAGTGGCCGGGGAGAGGGACGTCTGGACCTCTTTGCTTAGGTTTCTGCCCCCGCGACCCGACCCTGGACTAAGTGGATGATGATGATGATGATGATGATGATGATGATGATGACCTTGTTTTGCGGCATTTTCCTTAACTTTTCCCCTATTTTCCTTTTTTTTTTTTTCGATGAATATTTTTGCAAAACCCGCGATGCACTGACACCACAGAAACCGAAGCATGAAGTAGCGAGGGATCACTGTAAGTTAAAAAGTTATGAACAGTATAGTGCAGAAATAATACAATGTAGAATTTATCAACAGCACTGAGTGCAACCAGCATCATGTGTTCATGAGGGAGGGTGGTGGATCAAATCGCAGATGTGTACCCTGGATTATTTTCGCAATGGTTTCCTGACACGCTGATTTTTTTAACACTTCAACGGAGCAACAGACTGAGAAACACACTGCCATCGCCCACATTTTAAAATCAATTTGACACATAAATGAGGCGTTTTCAAAAGGTTTGCTTAATTTTTCTTCACCACTGTAAACCATATTCAAGTTTAAATGAGTCATGTGTAAAAATTTTAATTAAAAATAAATAAACAAATAAAATACATGAACAGACGGTGTGTATTTTATTCGATAGCTTGAAACAAGGAACGTTTTGGAGGGGGGAAAAGAGAGTAGAAGACATCATCATTCAGACATTCATTTCCAATACCATGTTTATTTACCGCACACAAAATTTCACTACGGAGTTCCTCCATCTACATGTGTGGACGCACAGATGTACAGACCGACTCAATGTTCGTGACACAAAAAAAAATCATATTAACGCTCTACCAATTCGTTTCAAGTATGGTGCGCTGCTTGCATTGTGCTTCACAAATTTCAGTGACATACCTGTTGGCAGGAGAAGAGTTTCCCCTGGTACTTGTTGATGATGGAGTAACCATTGGCAACAGTGCGGTCTTCAAACCAAGCCACAGGAGTCAGGAAGTCTCGTGGATTAGCGAGTCCATTAGCTCCTGAAATACAGCACGGAAAATATTCATAAACTTCTAAAACAAAATTAGAGTTATAGAAAAACTATCAGCAGATAAAGGTGATACCTATGGGTCCAAGGTCTGGCAGCTCAAAGTGGGCACCATAGACTTCCAGGATATAGCCTCTGGTCTCTCCAAACACATCCACACAGAAACGCATTCCTTGCTACAGTATAAAAAAAGTTTATGTAAATAAAATAATGCTGGGAAAAATATACTGAGTACACATGAAAACGCACCACTTGAAAAAAGTCAATATTTAAGTTCAAATGAACTTCAATATAATCTTTAAACAACAGCAACACTACAGTGACATCACCTGACATGCCAGGTGCAAGAAATGCGAGAATTTCATGTTAACTGTAACGTGAGGCAATTTTTCGCAAAAACGCAACATTTTGCACGCACACCACGGGGAAAAATGAATTTCACTCTGAATTTGTGCACACATTGCTTTTAAAAGCATGTGAATCCGAATAAAATTTCACTTGTTCACGGACACCTGTGAAAAGCTGACATGATGCCGCGACTGACAGCCCCTGAATGAGAACGTGCCATAAGGAGGCTTCAAAATGGTGCCAGCACCAGGGAAATTGCCAGACGACTACACTGCACACACACAACGATCACAAGACTGTCCTCGACCGGGTCAACAATGTGTGACAACGGCACGTCAGGACCGTCAGATCGTACGGGATCATGTCTGAGACCGAACACAACCAACGACAAGAATGGCTGCTCAAGTTCAAGGACGACGTGGATTCATTCACCCCATCACCGTACGGAACCGTCTGCGAGCTGCAGGCCTATGTGCACGACGTCCTTATTTTAGCCCCATATTGATGCATTAACACTGTCGTATTAACATTATCATGAATGAAATTGAATGATGGTTACCTGACTGCTTAAATCATTCATTATCTCAAATATATCATAAGTATATACTTCACACATCAATCCGTGGAGCTATTCCAGATTTCGTGAGTGGTGCGTTTTCATATGGACTGAGTATATAATGTCATCATCATCATCTTCCACTTCTTCCGCGCTTGGGTCGCGGGGGCAGCAACCTAAGCAATGAGGTCCAGATGTCCCTCTCCCCGGCCACTTACTCCAGCTCTTCCGGGGGACACCGAGGCATTTCTAGACAAGCTGAGAGACATAGTCCCTCCAGCATGTTCTAGGTCAACCCTGGGGTCTCTTCCCAGTTGGACGTGTCTGAAACACCACACCAAGGAGGTGTTCAGGAGGCATTTTGCCAGATGCTCAAGCCACCTCAACTGGCCCCTCTCAATGCAGAGGAGCAGCAGTTCTACTCTGAGCTCTAATGAAGGAAGCTCATTTCAGCCACTTGTATCCACGATCTTGTTCTTTCGGTCACTACCCAAAGCTCGTGACCATAGGTGAGGGTTGGAACATAGACTGACTGGTAAATTGAGAGCTCAACTACCTCTTCACCACGACGGACTGATATAGGCTCCGTTTTACAGCAGAGGCTGCAGCGATCCATCTGTTGACCTCCCGCTGCATCCTTCCCTCACTCGTGAACAAGACCCCAAGATACTTAAACTCCTCCACTTGTTACGAAACGTGCCATCTCAAAAATTCAAACAATGCGCAAGTTGCTCTCCCATTGGCTATCTCCCAACATCCTGCCCCACTGGCTTCCCATTGGCGAGGAGGGAGCTTGTCTCTCCATAATACCCATGATGCTTTTTGTGTGCCTTCGACCCATTGTTCGTCACTGAGTTCTAACATGCGTAAAAGACAGAGTTACCGTTGTTTCGTGAGTTTTTCAAGTGTGCTCATTGCAACTTTATTTTTTGGCTCAGGCTTTTAACCTTGCATAAACATTTGTAAGATTATAACTCTGCAAAGAAGACTTGGTCAACACACGCATGCGTGCGCACACATGCGCGCGCACACACACACGCGCACACACACGCGCGCGCGCATGTGATTCCTGGTGAAAGTGATTCTCGGTGAAAGTGATTCCCGGTGCGAGTGAAAAGAAGAAGCGGGCTCGTGACAAGCGGTTCAGTGATATCGCAAAGGAGTATGGCCAAACCCGTCTACTATCATTACGATATTGAAGCAGAAGGAGGCCTTAAAAGGGGTATACTTCTATAATTTCTAAAGGGTTTATGGGGTAGTATTGGGGGCTTTGGATTGAATCAGGCCTTTTACATGTAAAATGTGGCTCAATTTACGAAAAAAATCAGGTTACGAAACCACTTCTGGAATGGATTAATTTCGTCAGGTGAGGTACCAGTGTGTGTGCGCGTATATATATATATACGTATATACGTATATATATACGTATATATATATATACGTATATATATATATATAATATAATATATATACGTATATATATATATACGTATATATATATATATAATATAATATATATATCTTCTTCTTTTCCTTTCGGCTGTTCCCTTCAGGGTTCGTCACAGCAAATCATCTACCTCCAATCTCACCCTGTCCTCTGGATCTTCTTCTCTTACTCCAATGACCTTCATGTCTTCCTTCACCACATCCATAAATCTCTTCTTTGGTTTTCCTCTAGGCCTTCTGCCTGGTAGTTCCAACCTCAGCATCCTACTGCCAAAGTATTCACTATCCCTCCTCTGTACATGTCCAAACCATCTCAATCTAGCCTCTCTGACTTTGTCTCCAAAACATCTTGCATGGGCTGTCTGTCTGATGTACTCATTTCTGATCCTATCCATCCTTGCTGCTCCCAGAGAGAACCTCAACATTTTCATCTCCACTACCTCCAGCTCTGCCTCCTGTCTTTTCCCCAGGGCCACTGTTTTTAAACCATACAACATCGCCAGCCTCAACACTGTCTTGTACACTTTTCCTTTCATTCTTGCTGATCCTCTCCTATCGCACATCACACCGGACATTTTTATCCAACCATTCCAACCTGCCTGCACACGCTTTACCTCTTTTTCACACCCTCCATTGCTCTGGATTGTTGAGCAGAAGTACTTAAAATCCTCCACCTTCCTTATCTCTGCTCCCTGTAACATTACTGTTCCTCCTGGGTCCTTGTCATTCACACACATGTATTCTGATTTACAGAGGCTAACCTTCATTCCTCTCCTTTCCAGGGCATACCTCTACCTCTCTAGATTTTCCTGCACTTGTTCTCTGCTCTCACTACAGATCACAATGTCATCTGCGAACATCACACTACATACAGTATACCTATGTATTTTTAATATTCAGTGGTACCTCTATTTACGAAATTAATCAGTTCAGTGATTTCATAACCTGGACTTTTCGTAAGTTGAACCACATTTTACATGTAAAACACGAGATTCGTTCCAAGGCCCCCAATACTACCTTTTAAAAATGATAAAAGAATACCTTTAAGGTACTGTACTTACTTCATGCTGAAAATGTCTTCTTAGAAAATGTTTATGCAAGGTTAAAAGCCTGAGCCAAAAAATAAAGTTGCAATGAGCACACTTGAAAAACTCATGAAACAAGCTGCTGCTCAAGGGAGCTGCATCATCCCTTCTAGCCAATGGGAGGCCAGCGGGACGGGATTTTGGGAAATAGCCAATGGGAGACCAGCCGGGCGGGATGTTGGGAGATATTCAATGGGAGAGCAACTCCCGCATTGTTTGAATTTTTAAGATGGTGCTTTCATAACGAACTTGTTTCATATCCAGAGACAAAAATTTTCGGAAAATGTTTTTCGTAACCTGGATTTTTCGTTTGTTGGGGCTTTCGTAACTTGAGGTTCCACTGTATATGCCTTTAATTTAAGGTTTTTTCATAGACTAAGTGTGTGCTGTTTACTGCAAATACTGCTGGAAAATGTGAATTTCCCTATGGGATTAATAAAGTATCTCTCTCTAATCCGGTCTAATGTGCATGTCTTTACAAAAACCGCAGTACCTGGTGGAATCCATGCAAGCACGGGAATAACATGCAAACTCCAGCAGCCATGCTAATCATGATACCACTGCACCACCATACATATGAAATAAATTACAGACTGTTACTTGATTATCAACACCGCAAACTGTACCTGTGAATGATCTGTTGTGATAGAAACCATAACAAAACAACACCTTTGGACCAATCACAATTCAGAACGCTACAGTATTACAGTGTAAAAAAAAAAAAAAAAAAAAAAAAGCTTTTGAAATCAGACCCACCTGAATGACACAGATCTCATTTGGCTCCACCATCATCTTCCCAAACTCGGTGGTGACCAAGATCTCACCTTGCTGCGGCACTAAAACAGGCATCATAGAACAAACTTCAGGATCAACACAACACCCAGCTGTGTCTCATCCAGAGATTAAGATTAAGATGTTTTATGGGCATGAGCAATTATAGCTTCAGTCGAGGAAACACAGTTATGAGAACGTACCAATGAGGAAATCACCATCGGAGTTCTGGAAGCACCTAGAAATGACAGCAGTCATGATATTATTATGTAATTCCGAAATCAGGTTCACATCTGATGACCGAGACAGTTTAACAACATAACCCAGAAATTTCTATAGAAATGCACACATCATATTAATGATATATTATTGAACCTCTAAGGGCGGCATGGTGGTGTAGTGGTTAGTATGTCCATCGCAGAGCAAGAAGATCCTAGGTTTGACTGTTTCTCTGTGGAATTCACATGTTCTCCGCATGCTTGCATAGCTTTCCTTTTACCGTCCAAAGTCATGCACATTAGGGGGAGTTACTGTTCTAAATTGCCCCTATGCTGTGAGTGTGAATGATTGTGAATGTGATGGTACCGTGATGGTGTGTTCAGAATGATACTCTGTCCTCGCCCAGTGTCGGCTGAAGTAGGCACCAGCGTCCATGTGGCCCTAATACGATCACGCGCTTTTTGGGTCTAAACACAATGGGTGTTAAATCCCTCCTGCTTTGTACAAGATTTTTATATGTAAAAATTCCAATAAAATTCAGTTCAGTTCATTTTCTGTAACCACTTAATCCTAATTTGGGTCACGGGGAGGCTGGTGCCCATCCCAGCCAACTTCGGGCGAGGGCGGGCGGAAACACGCTGACGGCTTTGCAGCCTACTCTTATCAAAAGTCAGCAATGGTTCATTTACATGCCTCACACCATAGACAGTGAGAGACATGCCCCCCCCCCCCAGTGACAACCTTGTGCAGAGTGGGACTCGAACCCCCAACCTTTGGATCAGCGATCCAGCGCCCCTATACCACTAGACCACCACTGCCCCACTTTCTGTAACCACTTAATCCTAATTAGGGTCACGGGGAGGCTGGCGCCCATCCCAGCCGACTCCGGGCGAGGACAGAGTACACCGTGGACAGCTCACCAGACCATCGCAGGGCAGAAACACGCTGACGGCTATGCAGCTACTCTTGTCGAAAGTCAGCAATGGTTCTTTTACATGAATCTCACACCATAGACAGTGAGAGACATGGCCGGCCTTTGATAACCCAGTTAGCTGCATTAGGGGGACAGTGACAACCTGTTGAGAGTGGGACTTGAACCCCCAACTTCTGGATCAGCGATCCAGTGCCCTATATCACTAGGCCACCACTGCCTCCAATAAAATTCAAGTCTATATTATTTATATTTGTTAGCGAGTAATTGCACTTTAGAGAATTTATTGTAATGCATGGCTCATACAATTTATACTGTCAAAGTAACAGGAATATAAATATAAATAAGTTTACATTAGCATGTATTTAACCACTTTAACATCACCGCACCAATTTCCTGTTTATATTCATTATCAACACTACAGGAGTGTTATAATCTAAGCACTGCTAACCATCTCTGAACAGCTAATAAACAAATAAACAACGTTCCAGTGTTCACCACATTTTTATTATGTGTGTCAACCCACAATCCAACTATCCGCTAAACACTGACCTGTCAATCATAGATGTGTTGCAGGTGTATATGTGGATGGCAATCCCATTACGCGATTTTGAGTCTCCAGCACCGCAGACTGTGTGCAGACCCTAAATCAAAAATAATTATGTAACACACACACACACACACACACACACACACACACACACACAAACACGAAAACTCACTCCCTATCTCACACTCAAAATCTCTTACATGCTTTCTTACCAACTCGCACACAAACATCCACTTTTTTACACTTACACGTTCACTCTCTCACGTTCACATGCTTACCCTCTCTGACGCTTACAGTCTCACTCACTCACACTCACACGCTCACTCTCTGACGCTCACACACAGAGCTGTATGGCTGAAACGCACCATTATGAAATCCATCTTCTTCTCCAGTGCTTTTGTAACGTTAAATGGCAACCATCGAAGCTTTCATTATTGAGGGGGAAAAAAATCAGACAAGTTTAAAACAAAGCCATGAACATATACAGGTTACAAAAATTAGTCACGTGAAACTGAATGGAGTAATTAGCTGATGTGTTAAAATACTTTAATCACCTGGTTGGGATCAGGTTCCACCTCATTCCAGTCTTCAGTGAGGTCTCCACAGGGGATAGGACTGAAGGGTTTGTGCTGAACAGATGGTAGGATACGGTACAACCAACTGTAATCACACACACACACACACACACACACACACACACACACACACACACACACACACTTAATAGCCTCTGAAAATTCCCTAACAAATGCAATCAGCTTTAAATTAAACTTTTTACATGAAAGATCATTTTACATTTATCTTTTTACATAAAAATAATTTTTACATAAAATTTACATAAAATTTTGATAAAATAAAATTGTCAGAAAATAAAATGAAACAAGTCACAGTCATATTAAGGTAAAGTCTGTTGGGTTGTTACACCCAAGCCTTGTGGCTCATCAGGCCATCTGAAGTCGAATGGTGTTTCACTGTTGTACTTCTGTGATCATCACGGTTTGTCCATCATGAACACCATGCTCGAACATAAGGGTGTCCATAAGTGCACTAGGCACCAGGACACCCGAGGCCACAGTCCAAGTCAAGGATCGGTCAGACAGAACTCAAGCGTTCAGCTGTCACCCAACTCGCACTGCACCCAGCCCCTATAGCTCCTCTCACAAGTGGTGAGTCCATGGGAGGGCGGACCCATATCTCCTTTTCCATGAGCAGAAGCCTGACCATCAGGTGCTTGCCTTTAAGCCCCACCCCCAGGCCTGGCTCCAGGGGTACCCCAGTGACCTACAGCCAGGCAAGGGAAACCGTGTCTTTTTAAGTTTCTCTATAGGGGTCTTTGAATTGCTGGACCTTCTCCAAGTACCCATTTGCCTTGGGTGACCCTACCAGGGGCATTATGCCCCCGACAACATAGTGCCTAATATCATTTGGACACGCAAGCCCCTCCACCATGATAAGGTGGTGATTCAAGAAGGGGATGTTTATATTATTGTGTAATATGTTTATAATATTAATTAATAGAAGTTATTGAATAATATTGTTGCATTTTGAAAGCCTTAGAATAATCTGTTTATGACATGAGGAGTGGGTCTTCTCTCATGGAGACGACCATCTTGCATCCCCACATTCCTACAGTAGCCGTGAAACATACAGTACTGTACAGGCTTTGAATGAAGGGTGGAGGGGGTCAGGAAAGAAATTTCAGTTGGTTGCGATCTGTTACTTCACCACGAGATCCCGCTAGATATTTCTAAAGCTTACGTCATATAACTTTAAAGTATTATCATGGATGCTTCTATAGCACATTATTCACTCAATGCACATGAGAATATTGCATTGTTCTATCCTTTTGATGCTGAGCACCAAGCAACAACTCCCAAATTTTAACGTCTTATGGTATGACGCAGCCAGATTCGAACTCCAACCTTCCGGAGGATAAAGCGGACACTCTACCAACTGAGCTAAATCCCCAGTAAAGTACTGTAAAACAATTTATTACATAACATCATTTTTTTTTAAAAAGAAAGGTAGATTATCATTTTTATTTTGCCAGCTTAGTTGTCTTTTATGCTTTTTTATAATTGCTATTAAAAAAGATCTGCTGAACTGATTTTCAATGTTTATGCAGCAGTTGACAATAAAGATCTCTTTAATGTTTAGCATTTTCAACAGTTTCACTGTGAATCAACACACTGGAATCCCACCCATGTGCATTTGTTGCTAACTAGCTATTAAAGGTAGACAGTACTCTGTCATGATGGGTATTAATTGCCGGTTATTTTGAAATCAGGTTAAAGGCACAGAGCAAATCTGAGGATTGTTTATTAGATACTGAATCATACTCAACATTTTACTATTCAGAGGGGCAGTGGTGGTCTGGTGGTATAGGGCGCTGGATCGCTGATCAAAAGGTTGGGGGTTCGAGTCCCACTCTCCACAAGGTTGTCACTGTCCCCCCCCAGTGCAGCTAACTGGGTTATCAAAGGCGGGCCATGTCTGTCACTGTCTATGGTGAGAGGCATGTAAAAGAACCATTGCTGACTTTCGTAAAGAGTAGCTGCAAAGCCGTCAGCGTGTTTCTGTCCCTTGCTAAAAGGGTTGTGACAGGAAGGGCATCCAACATAAAAAAAAAAACTCTGCCAAATCAAACGTGCGAATCAGATGATTCGCTGTGGCGACTCCCGAGTAAAAGGGAAAAAGCCGAAAGGAAGGCTGACAGACTCAACATCTTATTATTCATTGTTTAAGTCATGGGGTGGCATGGTGGCGTAGCGGTTTAGCAGGTCCTCCTCACAGCAAGAAGGCCTGGGTTCGATGCCAAGTCTGGACATTTGTGTGTGGAGTTTGCATGTTCTCCCTGTGCTTGGTGCGTTTTCTCTGGGTACTCTGGTTTCCTCCCACGGTCCAAAAAGATTTTAGAAAGAAGGTTAATAGGCTGTTCCAAATCTCCCCTCGGTGTAAATGTTTGTGTGAGTGTTGGTTCTACGATGGCCTAGCGAACTGTCTAGGATGTACCCCACCCTTGCTCGGCATCAGCTGAGATAAGTGTCAGCCTTCCTGCGACCCTAATTAGGTAGAAGCAAATCATAAAATGAATGTTTAAGTTATTGAAGACGTTTTACACACACCTTCTCTTATTGGTTCCTCGTGGGCAAGTGAAGGCCGAGCCTGACAGCTGCTCAGAATAAAGTCCATATGGACACATCTGTGGGTTATTCTGGAAGAGAGAGATTTTTTTTTTCCACCAAACAGCTTGATGTATATTCAGGTTTAAATCCAAACCAACATGTATCAAATTCATTTAAGGTAACACCATGTTTGAGAAGTGGGCGGAGCCGGAAGATGAAGCTAAGTAACCCATGAACACCACCACTGAAATGTTTTCATTTCATGGAACTTATCTGAATAAACACTATAGCACTTTTAAAACACAGAAGTTTAAAAATTTAGACAGGAAATGTTTCCGGAACCCCAGAGCAGCTAACTGGTCATCAAAGGCCGGTCATGTCTCTCACGGTCTATGGTGAGAGGTTCATGTAAAAGAACTATTGCTGACTTTTGTCAAGAGTAGCTGCATAGACGTCAGAGTGTTTCTGCCATGTGATGGCCTGGAAAACCATCCAGGGTGTACTCTGCCCTAGCCAAGAGTCGGCTGAGGTAAGCTCTAGCTTCCTCATGACCTTAATTGAGGTTAAACGGCTCAGAAAATGAATGAATAAATGTTTTAAGCTCTGGTCATTGGAGAAACTTGTGGCCAAGTGGGGGAAAAAGAAAAAAAGAGTAGAAGAGGTGACTGTTTAGGACCAGGAAGTAACAAAGATTAGTAAGGCTGAAGTGAGGAGGGCATTGAACAGGATGAAGAATGGAAAGGCAGTTGGTCCTGATGACATACCGGTGGAGGTATGGAAGTGTCTAGGGGAGGTAGCAGTAGATTTTCTGACAAGGACATTCAACAAGGTCTTAGAGTGAGAAGATGCTGGAGGAATGGAGGAGAAGTGTGCTGGTGCCCATTTTTAAGAACAAGGGAGACATGCAGAGGATAAAGTTGATGAGCCATATGATGAAGTTATGGGAAAGAATAGTGGAAGCTAGACTACAGGCAGAGGTCAGCATTTGTGAACAAGTTTGGCTTCATGCCAAGAAAAAGCACCACAGATGCAGTGTTTGCTTTGAGGATGTTAATATTGAAGTACAGAGAAGGCCAGAGGGAGCTGCATTGTGCCTTTGTGGATCTGGAGAAAGCATATGACAGGGTGCAGAGAGAGGAACTGTGGTATTGCATTAGGAAGTCTGGTGTGGCAGAAGTATGATAGAATGGTGCACAACATGTATGAGCGATGTAAGACAGTGGTGAGGTGTGCTGTCGGTGTGACAGAAGAGTTCAAGGTGGAGGTGGGACTGCATCAAGGGGCAGCTCTGAGCACCTTCTTGTTTGCTATGGTGATGGACAGGCTGACAGACGAGGTTAGACAAGAATCCCCATGGACATTGTGATCTGTAACGAAACCAGAACAAGTAGAGGAAAATCTAGAGAGGTGGCGGTATGCCCTGGAAAGGAGAGGAATGAAGGTTAGCCTCAGTAAGACAAAATACCTGTGTGTGAATGACAAGGACCCAAGAGGAACGGTGAGGTTACAGGGAGCAGAGATAAAGAAAATGGAGGATTTTAAGTACTTGGGTTCAACAATCCAGAGCAATGGAGAGTGTGGAAAAGAGGTGAAGAAGCATGTGCAGACAGGTTGGAATGGTTGGAGAAAAGTGTCCGGTGTGATGTATGATAGAAAGGTATCGACATGAATGAAAGGAAAAGTGTACAAGACGGTGTTGAGGCCAGCGATGTTGTATGGTTTAGAAACAGTGGCACTGGTGAAAAGACAGGAGGCAGAGCTGGAGGTAGCAGAGATGAAAATGTTAAGGTTTGCTTTGGGAGTAACGAGGATGGATAGGATCAGAAATGAGTTCATCAGAGGGACAGCACGTGTAAGAAGTTTTGGAGACAAAGTCAGAGAGGCTAGATGGTTTGGACATGTATAGAGGAGGGATAGTGAGTATATTGGTAGTAGGATGCTGAGGTTGGAACTACAAGGCAGAAGGCCTAGAGGAAGACCAGAGAGAAGATTTATGGATGTGGTGAGGGAGGACATGAAGGTAGTTGGAGTAAGAGTAAGATGACATGCAGATGATAGCGTGAGATGGAGGCAGGTGATTCGCTGTGGCAACCCCTGAAGGAAACAGCCGAAAGGAAAAGAAGAAGTCGTCATTGGAGAAACTGCGTAGCGAATTTGGGAGTAAGAGGTTGTTATATATACAACTGCAATTGAGGTTTAAGGGTCTTTCTTGCTCCCAAGTGTGGCATCAATAAGGTGCGAAACTATTAACCCGGACATTGCAAGTCTGAACCTAGATTAATGCCATAGCCATCCGTGACTGGGAGTCCACAGAGATAGCATATGCTCACTCTGCTGTCACTCTCAGCAATCGCCAGCCAATCATGGGCATCTGTGAATTCATTCGTATGAAGAGGCAGATAGCACTTTCCCTCAGAGTGTGTTAGCTCATCAGACCATTGCAGGGCCAAGTTTTAAGCTTTTTTACTAAAAGCCCTGTTGAGGTAGTAAGCTCAGTGGTGGCCTAGTGGTATAGGAGCTGGATCACTGATCCTCAGGTTAGGGGTTCAAGCCCCACTCACCACAGATTGTCACTGTTCCCCCGAGTGCAGCTAACTGGGTTATAAAAGGCCAGCCGTGTCTCTCACTGTCTATGGTGAGGACTGTAAAATAACCATTACTGACTTTCAACAAGAGTACCTGCATAGCCGTCAGCAGTTTCTGCCCTGCAATGACCTGGCGAACTGCCCAGGGTGTACTCTGCCCTCGCCTGGAAGCCGGCAAGGATGGGCACCAGCCTCCCAGCGACCCTAATTAGGATTAAGCGGTTACAGAAAATAAACTGAACTGAACGGTTGAGGTAGTTACCTGGCCTTCAGGTAGAGCTCCAGGACAGCGTGGATCCTCTGAGGCAAACTCATTACCAAAACCACTCAGATACTAATGAGGAGAAAAAAAATGAAATGTGATGTAAAGTGAGGAAAATAAATTTTATATGTGCATACAGTACAGCATAAGAAGAGGGAAAGTGGGGTTCAGTAAATTTGAGCCGAGTCATGCTAGATCTGCAAAGTTGTAAAGGGGGCTGGACAAAGTGCTCCAGAGAAGAGTATAGAAATAAAAAAAGTTGTTTAAAATATATCAAATAGTGTTGCATGTTTCCCTTCAGCTGACTATTCGTAATTCTCCTAAAACTGCCATTAAGGCAGGCAGACAGACAGACAGACATACAGACAGATACTGTAAATACACAGACCGCAGACATACAGACAGATAGTGTAAATACACAGACAGACAGACAAACAGACAGATAAATAGATACTGTAAATATGCAAACAGACAGCCAGACAGACAGATAGATAGATAGACAGATAGACACTGTAAAAATGCAGACAGACAGACAGACAGATAGATAGATACTGTAAATATGCAGACAGACAGACAGACAGACAGACAGACACATAGATACTGTAAATATGCAGACAGATAGACAGACAGATAGATAGATAGATAGATACTGTAAATATGCAGACAGACAGACAGACAGACAGATAGACAGATACTGTAAATATGCAGACAAACAGACAGACAGACAGACAGATACTGTAAATATGCAGACAGACAGACAGACAGATAGATACTGTAAATATGCAGACAGACAGACAGAACAGATTTGCACCCTGTACCGAGTAGAAAGTACAGCGCGAGCAGAAACATCTGGGTAGCTGCTGTTCTTCTCTGGATTCCGATTGGCTAGCCAGGAACGCCCATACAAAACGTTCTCACATATCATTTATAATCGACTGACGCATATTTATTGTGCGTTATTATACTCCGATTGATATGTAGCCTGAGCACGTGACTTACCTTCAACCCGGCCATCGCGCGCGCTTTAAAAGAAAAGTCGCTTAACTTTACAAAGAGGGAGAGCAGAATTCCTGATTGTAGTTTTATTAGCCTGAGACTTTGTCCCACCTCTCACAGCAGCTCCAGAGAGCACGGGGGGGAGGGGGGAGGGGCTCACTCTGGGTTTAATTAAACGCAGGCTGTTCGTGACGTCAGCAGCTTTTTGGTGGGTGGAGAGGTTAGATGTGATCAGTTGACAGGTAAATAATCAAATATCTTTACTTGTAGCCAAGATAAACTCTGACAAACAGGGCAGTACTTTGATCCGTCACGTCTCCTATTTTTTTTTAGAGATAGGGAATGAATTAAAGCTGGAAATGATTCATTACAAGTTAAAATTATTTAAAGCTTTAAAAAGAAAAGAAAGAACAAACACTACATTCATTTTCTGTATCCGCTGAATCCTAATCAGGGTCAGAGGGAGGCTGGCGCCTATCCCAGCCGACTCGAGGTGAGTGCAGAGTATACCCTGGACAGGCTAAATACATCTTAAAAGTGTCAATAAATGTCCAAACAAGTAAAATCCTCATGTACTCCCAACTGCAGGATTTTTTTTTCAACCTGTACAGTTATACACTGCCCAAAGTTTAGCCTTGATCAGAGCATGCAATCTCCATGGCACTATTGCTCCAGCTGTTCCGGTTGAGGCTCAGCAACATTAATGTGGAAATGAAACAACGCAGCTGATGAGCTGAATGTACTGAATGAGCAGGTTATCACATTAATGACCTTTTTCTTCCATGATGGCATGGATATCAAATGGGAATCGATTAGTGAAAGAGTGGATCAGGGAGCATGGAGAATCACTTTCACATATGTATTGGCACCCCAGACTCCTGACCTTAACCTTATTGAACGTTTTCCCCTCATCAGTTCAAGATGGCGGTGAAAAATGAGCCCGACACTGGATGGAAATAAATGTTATGATGCTTAAGTTTGTTGAAACAATGGCATGATGATTATGTACCGAGATCAAAGCGAAAGGATCTCCAAAAAAATATGAGTTGTATAACTTTTTGTGGTGTATAAAAATGTTGTGCTGTTAATGGGAAATTATCAACATGACAAAGAATTACAATACTAAGAACCTTCACAAGCTGATTCTGTAATTACAAAACCACATCTGGAATTGTTGAAATCCTTCTGCATCAACAAGAACAGCCCATCATACTCTCACTACACATCACGTACGAGTTATGTGTAATGTTATGGAACGTTTGTGAAGCGTATCTGTGTGGGGTTTGCATGTTTCTCCAGTGCCTGCGTCTGTTTCCTCAGAGTACTCTGGTTTCCTCCAACGGTTAAAAACCTGCATGTTTGGCTGTCTGATTCAAACTGACTGTAGGAAGGAAAGTGAGTGTGAATGAAAGAAGGTCTTCTGGGAAGATAAGGCTAAAATGGAACTTTTTTTAATGGGCCATTAAGGGAAATACTATGTCTGGAACAAACCCAACCCCGGTCATCACTCTAAGCACAGTGGTGGCAGTACCATGCTGTGGGGATGTTTCTCATCAGCATGGGATGGTCCTAATTAGGAGAATGATAGATGGTGCTAGCTACAAGTAAACTCTTCTGGAAGATAAATCTTTTAAGGAGCTGGAGCAATTTTGCTTTGAAGAGGCCTGTGCTAACCGAACTGCAGCTGTAAAGTGGCTCTGTGGAGCCGGTGGTGTACTGGTAAGAGTGTTGGGCTCATGATCGGGAGGTTGTGAGTTCAAATCCCACTGAGACCCTCACTGTGCTAAGACCCCTGGGCAAGGTCTCAACCACAAGTGTGCCTCTGTTCACCTGGCAGTATATATTGGTACCAGTAAAAATATACTGGGAAGGTAACCTGCGATGGACTAGCGTCCCATCCAGGAGGAGTTCAACTCCTGATTGCTTCATGCTACAGAAACCAGGGATAAGCACCGGCCTGATGAGCCACTATGCTCAGATGTAAAAACCCAAACAGTTAATCATCATAAAAGGTGGCTCTACAAAGTGGCAGAAGGTGAAGAGCGGTACATGCTGAAGGTTTTTCTGTGAGGGGGAGTGGTCAATGGACTATTTATTGCTTTCTTCACAGTAACAAATATTTTGTATCTTTAACATTGCTGGCATGTTGGGTAAACTTATTGATAACTCCACCCTGAAAAATATCCGCTTTAATGTTTGTAAGACAATAGGAAATGGTAGGCCTCCGTCAGTCCCGAAGGACTATGGCTGCGCTCTGGCTGGTACCCCAGCTGGTGATACCCCCCAGTGCGCAGAGCCTGGGTAGGGAGTAATGAGGGACAGGCTGTTACCCAAGCAGCAAGTCCCCCCCGGCACCACCGGAAGGATCCAATGGAAGGGCAAATGCCAATACGACTGGGTTCCAGTGCCGCTGCAGAAGAGAATCTACGGTCAATTTAGAACGGCCAATTAACCTACAGTGCATGTCTTTGGACTGCAGGAGGAAACCGGAGCACCCGGAGGAAACCCGCACAAGCACGGGGAGAACATGCAAACTCCACACAGAAACGCCCAGGCCGGGAATCGAACCCAGGCCTTCTTGCTGTGAGGCGGACGTGCTAACCACTACGCCACCGTGCCGCCCAGGAAATGTAAGTAATGCAATGTAATTTGGGGAAATGCTAAGGGGATTAATTTCGCAAGCCATTGTAATTTTTCTTTATTTTTTATTTTATTTAAAGTATGTCTCCTTTTGCAACAAATATATAAGTTATGACTGTTGTCAATGGTGGTCCTGGGCTCAGGTGTTTCTGCAAGGGATTTGTTTGCATTGTTATGGGCATGTAAATAAATGTAAATATAAATGTGACTGTATAGTTGTATATAATTATATTCAGTTTGTGTGCTGTAAATAGTGAGCCATGATATGACTCAGCTGTTTGGGTCTGGAATTTTCCATAAGGGGACCTAGTTGCACATGCGCCCTGGTGGCGAGTCCAGTGATTTGGAACTTTTCCGAACTTTAGGGAATCTATATTAAGGACCTGTTGCCGACTGGCTCCAGTCTCTTCGGACAGATCGTCTAAGGAAACTCATCGCGGCAGATCATGGAACCTGTTTCAACCAAGTTTCATCGTTTCAGACTCCATCACCCAAGTCCATCCTCCACGCTCAACCACAGCCAACGCGAGAACTTTCATCATTTGTTTCTTTTGATATGCGGGATTCCAAGCCTTTCCCCACCAGCGCGTGCGCCGTCTCTAAATTTACCATGCTGCAGGTGCTTGGTGACTATGGGACCCTTTGTTTAATCTGTATGTTGTTTAGTTCTAAGATGTAAGTATTATCTTGCCTCACTTTGTTCATACTATTAAATTGTATATAGTTTATGTCATGGTCTGTCGTGTTTTGCTGGTTTCATGGGGCAATTTTCATCTTCTAAATTCCACACGTAACAAAATTGGAGGCTCGTCCGGGATCGAATCCATTTGGCATACGTAACAGCATGTTATTCCCATGCTTGTGTGGGTTTCCTCCAGCTACTCCGGTTTCCTCCCACGGTGTAAAAACATGCATGGTATGCTAATTGGCTGTTCCAAATCACCCCTACATGGTGAATGGTTGAAGGGATGTGTGAGGCAGTTTGGACCTGTGTGTTGTTTGGACCCTCCTTTCTAAAACCAAATCTGTATTGTTGTGAATTGTCCCTCCCTACTAGTATTACAGGAAGTGATGTCACAATCAATAAAACAAAGAAAATAACAGCTCCTATACAGGGATCCCTCACTTTCCGCGGTTAATGGGGACCAGGACGCGCCCCCCCGCCCCCCGCCCCCCCGCGACCGCCCTGACTGATGTATATGTACATATATATGTGTATGTAATATCAATAAACATATATTAAAAGCTATAAATTCATATAACAACAATTAACATTCAAAAATAATGCATAAGATATAAATAAAATATAAATACACACATACAGACAGTGCACACACACAGATACGCACCTCACATAAAAATGTAAGTAGTTTTGATGGGGGGTTTTGGGTTGTTTTTTGTTTTTGCTTGTTTGTGGTTTTTTATAATTGGCCTTGTTTTGTGGCATTTTACTTAAGTTTTCCCCTATTTTTCCTTAAGTTTTTATTTTTCAATGAATATTTTTGAAAAACCTGCGATGCACTGAAGCCGCAGAAATTGAACCACGAAGTAGAGAGGGATCAGTGTATTTTAATAAGGGTCATGCATAATGAAATAGAAATATACAAATGGTGCATCACTGGTATGTTTGAACTTTGACCCATGTTATTAAAACTTTTTTTTTGCACATTTGGCCTTATTTATTGGCATTTTCCTGAATTTTCTTAATTGCCTTATTTTCAAAAGGTTTTTAATGAATATTTTTGATAAACCCGCGATGCACTGAAGTCGCAGAAACTGAAGCACAAAGTAGCAAGAGATCACTGTATTCTGGTCGAATTTCCTCCATCAATTCTTGTTTCAGATAAAACACAAAATCTTGATCTGAATGCTGGGGAAGATTGGACCTTACTCATTGGGGTTCATTGGGCCCAGAGCCAAAGTGTCCAAGCACATCATCTCTTCTTCTTCCTTACACCGTCCAACTTAAACTTGCTGAAGACTCTGACAGTTTTAACCCTTTAGCAATGGACAGAAACACGCTGACGGCTTTGCAGCCGAGTCTTTTTACGAAAGTCAGCAATGGCCCGCCTTTGATAACCCAGTTAGCTGCCCCCGGCGGACAGTGACAACCCTGTGGAGAGTGGGACTCGAACCCCCCAACCTTAGGATCAGCGATCCAACGCCTTATACCACTAGACCACCACCACCGTCCCTTAACTTGATGCTTGAAATTACACCATTAATAAGTGACTTTAACACCATTTTAATACTTTTTATCGTTTAATATCATCATGGTGAGGAACTACATGAAAAAGCAGGAGGAGAAAAGCCCCGAGGCGGTGATTAAGGAAGTTGTATACCACATGTTGCCTAGAGAGGCTTCTAGAGTGGGTTTTCAGAGAATTGGGGTTCCACAAACATTACAGGACGCTATGTAATTGAGACCAAAGGTTCAGAAAACACCAATTATTGCAGGTCTACTGCCTGTCAAAATGTGTTCACAACTGTGTACATTATTTCTGTTTTATTCGTGGTTTTGTTTAATGTAATATAATCTATATTACCATTAATGCAGCTGTAAGGAAGGGGCACAAGCCATTGTCTCTCCCTCATGCCGGTCCCAAGCCTGGATAAATGCAGAGGGTTATGTCTGGAAGGGCAACCGACATAAAACCAATGCCAAACTTGTTATGCAAATCACAAATATTACCTCCATACTGGATCGGTCGAGGCCCGGGTTAACAAAGACCGCCATCAGTGCTGTTAAGCAACAGTGTGCTGGTGGAAATTGGACTACTGTCGGTCGAAAAAGGAGAGGCGGGAGGCGTGTCCGTAGGCGGAGAGAGAAGAGGAAAAGCATGAGTCTAGGTGCAGGCAACAGAGGGGACGAGGAAATGATGGGCAGGTTTGGTATCCAGGACAGAAACACAGAAGGACAGATGCTAATAGATTTTGCAAAAAGAATGGAAATGGCTATGATGAATACTTTCTTCCAGAAGAGACAGGAGCATAGGGTGACTTATAAAAGCGGAGGTAGGAGCACACAGGTAGACTACATCTTGTGTAGACGATGCAATTTGAAGGAAGTCAGTGATTGCAAAGTAGAAGTAGGTGAGAGTGTTACCAAACAACATAGGATAGTGGTGTGCAAGATGACGCTGATGGTGGGGAAGGTGAAGAAGGCAAAGGCAGAACAGAAGACAAAGTGGTGGAAGCTGAAAAAGGAAGAGTGTCGTGTTATCTTCAAGGAGGAGTTGAAACAGGCTTTGGCTGGTCAGGAAGTGCTTCCAGATGACTGGACAACCACAGCAAATGTGATGAGGGAGACAGGTAGGAGAGTACTTGGTGTGTCCTCTGGAAGGAAAGTAGATAAGGAGACTTGGTGGTGGAATGAGGAAGTGCAGGAGTGTGTACAGAGGAAGAGGTTAGCTAAGAAGAAGTGGGATATTGAGAGAACTGAAGAGAGCAAACAAGAGTACAGGGAGACACAGCGTAAGGTGAAAGTAGAGGTGTCAAAGGCCAAACAGGGTGTATGATGACTTGTATGCTAGGTTGGCCAGTAAAGAGGGAGAAAATGATTTATACAGGTTGGCAAAGCAGAGAGATAGAGATGGGAAGGACATGCAGCAAGTTCGAGTGATAAAGGACAGAGAGGGAACTGTATTGACTGATGACAGAAGTGTGCTGGGAAGATGGAAAGAGTACTTTGAAGAGCTGATGAATGAGGAAAATTAGAGAGAGAGAAAAAGAGTAGAAGAGGTAACCATTGAGGAGCAGAAAGTAGCAAAGATTAGTAAGGGAGAAGTGAGGAGGGCACTGAAGAGGATGAAGAGTGGAAAGGCAGTTGGTCCTGATGATATACCTGTGGAGGTATGGAGGTATCTAGGGGAGGTAGCAATAGATTTTCTGACAAGAACATTTAACAAGGTCCTAGAGAGTGAGCAGATGCCGGAGGAATGGAGGAGAAGTGTGCTGGTGCCCATTTTTAAGAACAAGGGAGACATGCAGAGTTGTGGCAACTACAGAGTGATAAAGTTGATGAGCCATATGATGAAGTTATGGGAAAGAATAGTGGAAGTAAGACTAAGGGCAGAGGTCAGCATCTGTGAACAACAGTTTGGTTTCATGCCAAGAAAGAGCACCACAGATGCAATGTTTGCTTTGAGGACATTAATATAGAAGTACAGAGAAGGTCAGAGGGAGCTGCATTGTGCCTTTGTGGATCTGGAGAAAGCATATGACAAGGTGCCGAGAGAAGAACTGTTATATTGCATGAGGAAGTTTGGAGTGGCAGAGAAGTATATTAGAGTGGTGCAGGACATGTATGAGAGATGTAAGACAGTGGTGAGGTGTGCTGTCGGTGTGACAGAAGAGTTCAAGGTGAAGGTGGGACTGCATCAAGGATCAGCTCTGAGCCCCTTCTTGTTTGCTATGGTGATGGATAGGCTGACAGACGAGGTTAGACAAGAATCTCCATGGACTATGATGTTTGCAGATGGCATTGTGATCTGTGGTGAGAGTAGAGAACAAGTGGAGGAAAATCTAGAGAGGTGGAGGTATGCCCTGTAAAGGAGAGGAATGAAGGTTAGTCTCAGTAAGTCAGAATACATGTGTGTGAATGAGAAGGACCCAAAAGGAACGGTGAGGTTACAGGGAGCAGAGATAAGGAAGGTAAGTACCTAGGCTAATGGAGAGTGTGGAAAAGAGGTGAAGAAGCGTGTGCAAGCAGGTTGGAATGGTTGGAGAAAAGTGTCCGGAGTGATGTGTGATAGGAGGGTATTGGCAAGAATGAAAAGAAAAGTGTACAAGACGGTGTTGAGGCCAGCGATGTTGTATGTTTTAGAAACAGTGGCACTGAGGAAAAGACAGGAGCAGAGCTGGAGGTAACAGAGATGAAAATGTTGAGGTTCTCTCTGGGAGTAACGAGGATGGATAGGATCAGAAATGAGTACATCAGAGGGACAGCACATGCAAGATGTTTGGGAGACAAAGTCAGAGAGGCTAGATTGAGATGGTTTGAACATGTACAGAGGAGGGATAGTGAGTATATTGGTAGTAGGATGTTGAGGTTGGAATTAGCAGAAGGTCTTAGAGGAAGACCAAAGAAGAGATTTATGGATGTGGTGAAGGAAGACATGAAGGTCGTTGGCGTAAGAGAAGAAAATGCAGAGAATAGGGTGAGATGGAGGCAGATGATTTTCTGTGGTGACCCCTGAAGGGAACAGCCAAAAGGAAAAGAAGAAGAATCTATATTACCATTAGTAAGTAGGTGTTTAAAATAGATTAATGAAAATGCATGATATGTCTCATGCTATTTAAGCATTCAGTCCGATCTACCCCATCATTGTGCAGATTGGACCTTCTGAGAGCAGTTAGTTTTTGGTCTCCTAAATATCTCTGACGAGTCACATAGATTTTGTTGGGATACACTTGTCTCGGTTTTCAGCATTTTGCCCCACGTACACCATGTGGGTTAGCCATGCAATGGTCTAGTTGGACTGAGATGCGCCCCAGCCTCACTACAACCCTAATTAGAATTAAACTGCTTAGAAATTGAATGAATTAATGAATGAACTGTTCTCAGATTTCCGTGGCAAGAAGAAAACTTGCTTTTTTTGTTTTATGGTGTTAACAGTAACTCTGTTTTTCATGCCACCATATTTGTCAGGGTTTTTTTTAAGCTACTAAAATTATTACTGAATATTTGCAAGTTATTTCAAAATTTATCAGTTTTTTCCTCATATAATCTGATCAACGATTTATCCCCCCATGGTGGGAGGTACATGTAAAAGAACCATTGCTGACTTTCATCAAGAGTAGCTGCATAGCCATCAGTATGTTTCTGCCCTGCGATGGCCTGGTGAGTTGTCCAGGATGTACCCTGCCCTCGTCCAAAGTCGGCTAAGATGGACGCCATCCTCCCCATGACCCTAATTAGGATTAAGCGGTTCAGAAAATGAATGAATGGATACACGAGGCACTGTGATGGCCTGGCGAGCTGTCCAGGGTGTACCCTCCCCTCGCCCGGAGTTGGCTGAGATATGCGCCAGCCTTCCTGCGACCCTAATTAGGATTAAGCGGTTCAGAAAATGAATGAATGAATGATTTACGTCTCCCATGTAATCATTTCAACTTGGTTTTGTAGAGCACCTTTTGACTGAAAGTGTGTGCTTATGGCAGATCATTCCCTCCAGACTGCCTATATGAATCTAATACATCAGAATTGCTCTTATGTCGTAATCTACATGCATGGTACGTGATCTTCAATCCAGCACTGTTCAGTTCTGTTTCAGCTCTCGGACAGGTAATCAGCAGCTCTTCAGACCATGATTGCCCGGTGCATGTGTATCAGGAGCTGGAACCTGGTCTGAAACTGAACTTCTGCTGGTTATGCATTGAATTTCTCCTGCTGTGCTTTATTTATGCCTTTCATCACCATGCAGAATCAATTTTCCTCCTTCATTCCCCTCACGCTACGCCCTTCATGCAATTCCTCTCGTTGTGTTCAGAGGTAAATGGGTCATTTGACAAAAATATGGGGGAGAAGGAGGAGAAAAATTTCGAAAAGCAAAATTTCAAAAGAACAATCTTTTTTGTGGGTTTTTGAATGGCTTCTTGAAAGAGACACTTGATGGAGCATTGTATTGTGCACACTCTGTCGGCAAAAATATTTTCGTAAACATGTTTTGGGTGATATGTCAAATCGGCTAGAGAAATCTGTAATATTTGTCTAAAAAATAATAATGCAACGGTTAATATCCAAAACTTCAGTTACTTTCTACACCAGAAGAAAGCAACTGATTAAGTATTTACAAGATCATGTACTGTTGTTGTTGTTGTTGTTGTTGTTGTTGTTGCTACTGCTATGGTGGCTACTGTTGTTTGTTGTTGTTGTTGCTGCTGCTGACTTTCTTGTTGTTGCTGTGTTTGGTGCTGTTGTTTCTCGCTGCTGCTGTTTTCGCTACTGTCGTTGCTGTTGGTTGTTGCTGCTGTGGTTCCTACGAGTGTTTGTTGTTTCTGATGCTGTTGACGTTTTTACCATGGTTACTGCCTTTGTTTGTTGTTCTTGCTGCTACTGAGGTAGCAACTGTTGTTTGTTATTGTTGCTGCAGGTGTTGTCGTTGTTCTGTTACTGTTGGTCGTGACTGTTGCTCTCGTCGCTGGTGTTGCTGCTGCTGTTTGTTGTTATTGTTCTTGTTGCTGCTGTGGTAGCGACTGTTGTTTTTTATTGTTGCTGTTGGTTGGTACTGTTGCTCTCGTCGCTGGTGTTGATGCTGTGGTTGCTGCTGTTTGTTGTTATTGTTCTTGTTGCTGTTGTTGTTGTTGTTGTTGAGCTGCTGGAGATAGATGTTGATGTGCATTCATCACCGTATCTTATCCCCGTAGGTAGTGTAGCAATTCGTCTCTTCCGGAGAAGATTAACCGGGACGCAGGAACGCTTGCTACTTGTCCCCAGAAACACGCTGACGGCTTTTTTGCAGCTACTCTTTACGAAAGTTAGCAATGGTTCTTTTACATGCCTCTCACCATAGACTGTGAGTGACATGGCCCGCCTTTGATAACCCAGTTAGCTGCACTGGAGGGACAGTGAAAACCTTGCGGAGAGTGGGACTCGAACCCCCAACCTTAGGATCAGCGATCCAGCGCTGTTGCTGCTGTTGCTTTTGGTGCTGTTGTGGATGCTATTGTTTGTTGTTTCCGTTGCTCTTGTTCTTCTTACTGTTCTAATGAAATGAAACAAACATCATGTGACCATGTTTAATTTTTTGGAGAAAAAATATCAGGACTAAGTTAAAGCTCAGTGTTATTACTTAAATATATTATTGTTTATTAAACATGTACAGTATATGATGTAGGATTTAACACATTTTTTTAGATTCATTCAAATGTTGTTTTCAGAATGAACCAATTTTTCACTGTCGTGTTTATTAGCATCAAGCTAATGCTATCCCCAGTTTTGTTAATAAAAGTTCATTACATTAATAATTTGACAATAATTTAATCGGTTTGAGTAAATATTGGATTTTTTATGAATGTGAATAAATATACACACTCATGTGGGGTGAAAAGACTCCACAAACTCCTCAATACACAAACAAAACTATGAGGCAACTATCGCCAAGAAATGATCTCTGCTTCCGACTGTATGAAAATACAAAGCTTTAAATCAATTAAAATCCCAGGAAAGCCCACTTTATTTGCTCTGCATTAATTTATACAATATACATTAAATGTTTGATTTTTTTAATGGTGGGTTTAATACTGCGTTTGTTCAGGTTAATTGTTGCTGGGGAGGAAAGAAAGGTTATGGTTTTCCTGCATTGATAGATCCAGCATGCTTCTTACACCAAGGCAGGAATAAAACTCGAGCAGAGTGCAGCTGCATCAGGTCCCCTGCTGGCCTGCAGTTTAGCAGCTATGCTCCAAAGACTAATGATGGAAAATATCTCCAGCCAGTCTATGGAAATTGATCTGCACCATGGGGGATGAAAGATGACCGAATTAACCTCCCCCCCCCAAAAAAAAAAAAAAAAAAAAAAAAAAAAAACAATCCAAAGTACTGTTGTGGATATGCTGCACATTTCCAAGAGTGAAAGGAAAAGAAATTCAGTGTTGTGATAGGCTCGAGATCAGCTCGAACAATCTGATACAGGTCTACAACAAACCTCCATCATCTGAATAAAATTCCATGCTGATAAAGAAACCTCTTGGATGGGCTGCTTTCATATTCACCAGATCAGATTGGAGTTAGATTGGAGTCTTGCCATGAAGATCAGACAGCTGTCAGAGAGGATGATGGTGAAAGAGAGTTTCTTTATCATTACAACATCCGGGAGAAGTGAACGTGGCATATGGATTGAAATCGAAAAGAAACTGAAAATGTTTCACAGCATTTTTTAAGTGGCCATCAGCATCATCTACACCAATTGGATGGGGGGAAAAACTCGGTTTAGGGTTTGGAAATACTGTCATTTCAAATCACCGGCTCTAGGTGAGGGTAGAGTACACCCTGGACGTGGGTAGAGTACGCCCTGAGCGTGGGTTGAGTACGCCCTGGACGAGGGTAGAGTACGCCCTGGACGAGGGTAGAGTACGCCCTGGACGAGGGTAGAGTACGCCCTGGGCGTGGGTAGAGTACGCCCTGGACGAGGGTAGAGTACGCCCTGGGCGAGGTTAGAGTACGCCCTGGACGAGGGTAGAGTACGCCCTGAGCGTGGGTAGAGTACGCCCTGGGCGAGGGTAGAGTACGCCCTGGACGTGGGTAGAGTACGCCCTGAGCGTGGGTAGAGTACGCCCTGGGCGAGGTTAGAGTACGCCCTGGGCGAGGTTAGAGTACACCCTGGGCGAGGGTAGAGTACGCCCTGGGCGAGGGTAGCGTACGCCCTGGGCGTGGGTAGAGTACGCCCTGGACGAGGGTAGAGTATGCCCTGGACGAGGGTAGCGTACGCCCTGGGCGTGGGTAGAGTACGCCCTGGGCGTGGGTAGAGTACGCCCTGGGCGTGGGTAGAGTACGCCCTGGGCGTGGGTAGCGTACGCCCTGGGCGTGGGTAGCGTACGCCCTGGGCGAGGGTAGAGTACGCCCTGAGCGTGGGTAGAGTACGCCCTGGACGAGGGTAGAGTACACCCTGGACAGCTTGCCAGGCCGCCGCAGTTGTTCTCCTCCAATTAAATGCCCTCTCTAATACGTATATTCCAAACTCTGGGGCCGTATCTTCCTCCGTTAGCATTACCTATACATGGTTCCCTGTGCTGTGCTTTTCCCCGACCTGCCTGCTATTTCGATTTTAATATTTTGTATCCCCTCTATCACTGGCATGGCGTAACTTCATGTTGATGGAGAATTTCAAACCATCTTCCTACACAATCTCTTTCAGTACGATCATGTTTTCTATTACTAGCATGAATCACTAACATCTCAGCAGCTCTCTGTTACCATCCACGGCCATGACGCAGGTCAGCCTCGGCTCAAACGCCTACGAGATAACTCCAAAGACTCACAGCACCACTTTCCTGATTAACAGTGTTGGGTGAAGATAGATGCATGTTCTGCTCCAGCTCTTCTCTCTTCTAGCTTGCTAATCAAGAACATCACATGGTGTGGCATGGCAGCTCTTGAATTCGAGCTACTGGCTGTTAGAGAAATCATGTCGGGCCCTTCTTCAGGAGAACAACAACTTCCTGTTTTTGAAGGACGTATGGTAATATAGCCTGTGTGGAATTAAGTCTGAGCTCTCGTGAATTTAAAAGGTTGATATGAAGAGTTTGTCTTTGTAATATTACTTAAGAGTTGCTCTAATGACTCTAATAACTGGGGGAAGTTCTTCCTCCGCATGTCACATTATTGTGTGCACTCACCTCCTACCGCAGCAGCATCGCCACCACCTCCACTTACTTCTGATTAGATTTGCAGCGACTTCCACTGTAGCCTTTTAAAATGAAGTGCAGGCGGCTTTCAGAGTGGATTCTCTGATTCTCTCTCTCTCTCTCTCTCTCATGCGGGGGCTGTAATGTTATGCAAATGCAATAATACGGAGATAAAGACTGTTACGGCACACCATGCTCTAGTGGTTCAAGCCCTGGTAGATCTTCTGAGCTCACACTAATAAGGAAGGAATTATTCCAGAGTCATTAAACAGAGCCCTCGCTGACATCTCTCCTCTCCATCTCCCACTCTGTCCATTAAGTGTACACACACTGTACACACACACACACACACACACACACACGCACACAAACACACAAAGTCTTACTGTCCTTGTAAGGACCTTCCAATTTACTCTCGGTAAAGCAAAGGAAACATTTCAGCTCTTTTACATCTTTTAAATAAAAGCTGTGGATTCAAAAGCTTTAAGTAGATTTCTCTCATACGGACAATAAAAGCTCCTTAAAAGGTCATCTGGTGGATTATCTTCTGAGCAAATTTAGCCTATACTGAGATATAAAAGCACGCTCTCTCTCTCTCTCTCTCTCTCTCTCTCACACACACACACACACACACACACACACACACACTCACAGTTCCTTACACATCAGAATGTCACCAAATAGAAAATTACACACTTCTCCCACGGAGAAAATTGCTTCAGAATCATTTGGTTATACAGATGCATTTTCCAAAAATAAATAAATAAATAAATACATATGAAAAAAAAATAGAAATAAACACGATTATTTCAGATGCAGACTCCATAGCTGCACCACTTTCTTGGGGACATGATACAAAACAGCAAGAAGGCCAATACACTGAATTTTCTAGAGATGGTGAGAGCACAGACTTCACAGGTATGATCTCAGACTGTCAGAGGGAAAGGAACCATCGTGGATTTTCTCTTGATCTCAGGATGGTACAGTGTGAGTTATAGTGAGTATATTGGCAGTAGGATGCTGAGGTTGGAACTACCAGGCAGAAGGCCTCGAGGAAGACCAAAGAAGAGATTTATGGATGTGGTGAAGGAAGACATGAAGGTCGTTGGAGTCAGAAAAGAAGATGCAAAGGACAGGGTGAGGTGGAGGCGGATGATTTGCTGTGGCGACCCCTGAAGGGAGCAGCCGAAAGTAAAAGAAGAAGAAGAAGTCAGGATGGTACCGTATTTTTGATTCATGTGCTTCTGGAGTGTCCACACAGGAAGGGATGAGTGACAAACTTCTTCTTTTCCTTTCGGCTGTTCCCTTTTTCTCGGGGGGTCGCCAGAGTGAATCATCGCATGTTTGATTTGGCGTAGGTTTTTACGTCGGATACCCTTCCAGACACAACCCTTTAGCAAGGGGCACAAACACGCTGACGGCTTTGCAGCTTCTCTTGTCGAAAGTCAGCAATGGTTCTTTTACATGAACCTCTCACTATAGACAGTGAGAGACATGGCCGGCCTTTGATAACCCAATTAGCTGCACTGGGGGGGATGGGGAGATGGGGGGGCAGTGACAACCTTTCAGAGAGTGGGACTCGAACCGCCAACCTTAGAATCCGCGATCCAGCACCTTTTACCACCAGGCCACCACTGCCGTAGGATGAGTGACGAACAATCATGTAAAATTGGGTACAACCAGCGAAATGAGTAGTGAGAGGCAGAATCTTCTCAAGTGACGCGAAGTGGGCTGAACGTTCACGTACCTCGATTCAAACGGTAACCAATCAGAGCTTAATGAGTGCTGGATTGGTGGCTTATTGGTAAGGATCTGGGTTACTGATCAGAAGGTAAGGGGTTCAAGCCCAAGTTCCACCAACCTACCAATATTGGGCCCTTCAGCAAGGCTCTTAACTGCTCAATTGCATAAATGAGATTTTTTTTTAAATGTAAGTCGGTATAGAACGGTGTGTCTGCCAAGTGCTGTAAAAATAAAATCACTGGTATTGGTCATTCCTACAGCATAATCTGTATTATCTAAGCGATATAGATGCTTATTTTAACAACAATGATGGTAAAGGACGCTGGATCTCTGATCCTAAGGTTTGGGGTTCAAGTCCCACTCTCCATAAGGTTGTCACTGTCCCCCCAGTGCAGCTAACTGGGTTATCAAAGGCTGGCTGACTTTCGTAAAGAGTAACTGCATAGCCGTCAGCGTGTTACTGTCCCTTGCTGAAGGGTTGTGTCAGGAAGGCCATCCAGCATAAAAAAACCTATGCCAAATCAAACATGCCAATCAAATGATTCGCTGTGCGACCCCTGAAAAAGAGGGAAAAGCCGAAAGGAAAAGAAGAACATAAAAAGCACAAAACTGGGTTATTTTATCCCGCGGTTTACTAGCTGAGGCTGAACCAATGGTTGGCACTCGGTTTTATTTTTCCAGGAAGTGAAGTGAAGTCATTGGGCAGGGTTATCCAACACAAGTAAATTAAGCAGATCTATCCAGCAAGTGACATTTTCGGCGAGAAAAAACATGTTCGTGAAGAGATTACGGCGAGAAATTTGAAGGAAGTGAATGTCAATGGTTACCTATTTGAACCAGAGAGGGAGGAGTCTTGAGAAGACAGTAAGAGCCCGAGTTTTATTTAATGACCCCGAGTTGCACAAAAAATAATGCCAGAGAAACTCTTGTTGCTTGTGCAGCTCGGCACTAGGAGCCCAGTCAATACAACCCGTTCGCGTCACTACCAGACTGGAACAGCCAATGAGGAAGGCGACATGTCTTTGAGCATGCCGAGTGTCACAGCACTTGTATGTACGGAACTTTGACAAAGGGCATGGACATGTGTTGCTGGAAGGAACCACTGAGGTCCTACGTGAGCCATTTTAAAGGGGCAGTAATACTAATTCACCACATGTACCCTTTAAAATTACTGTTGAACAAACACAGAGTTCCGTAAACATTTTCCTGAGGGAAACAATGAACATGTTTAATGGTTCGACCTACAACAACAATGAAGTGGAGCTCAGTATTGTCACGTGCTTTACAATCGCCACTGAAAATATACAAGGATAGTAAACGCAATGCTTTTGATTATATATTTAAAACCACAATTGTCTATGAAGGGAAACATTTAAAGGAGGGACATGAACAGAGAAGCATAAATGTGGTTGGTGGGTGATGGCACATCTGTCTGGACACCTGCAGTGGGACTCTGGTGTGACCTGGACAGCCAAGCAGAATTGACTGCTCTGACTTCTGCATCACAGGAGCACCACACAGCTGGAGACACCACAGGAATAAATCCAATATAGATTGCACAGCTTCTCTAAATTCCCCTCCGCACCCACACTGAGCCGATCAGACCCTCAGCCAAAGATCTGAACATTTTTCTCCCTGTAAAATTGTCGAAAGATCTTGACAGGCAAGCCCCCAAGTCACCAGGTCACCAAGGACCTAATGATGTCCACTATAGACCGCCAGGACTACACCGCTGTGCTGCACAGAAATTAAATTTGTGGCTGCTCTCACACAGGCTCGTTTCTGTCCTTCACATGGAGAACCAAATTAAAGCGTCCATACACAATTCTGAAGACTGACCCCCTTACCCCGTATTCGCTGCAAAAAATAAATATGATTAGAGTGAGATAGAGCAACCTGATGAGCACCGAGGACTGAGATTGGGCCAGAATAACATAAATGGCTTCACACCGAGGACTGGACTCACCTGAACACTGCAGCCATTACTGCCACAGCAAAACACCCAAACGCCTATTTCTTACCCACACAGGAAGCTAATTTCATTTAAGATGAAGTCCTCAGTGGACCACTGGACA
>CM045734.1:20236063-20243563 GCA_024760905.1 Plotosus lineatus | reverse complement strand
AGTCCTATAATTAAGATGTGGAATTAAATACTGTAGATATTATTGGAAAACTAGCAATGGCACAGTACATAAAATCATGTCGGTACAGGTAAACAACTCCAGTGTTCATTTTAAACATCAGAAAGTCAGAGAGGTTAGATTGAGATGGTTTGGACATGTACAGAGGAGGGATAGTGAGTATATTGCTAGTAGGATGCTGAGGATGGAACTACCAGGCAGAAGAACTAGAGGAAGACCAAAGAGAAGATTCATGGATGTGGTGAAGGAGGACATGAAGGTCGTTGGTGTAAGAGAAGAAGATGCAGAGGATAGGGTGAGATGGAGGCAGATGATTCGCTGTGGCGACTCCTGAAGGGAACAGCGAAAACAGGAAAGGTGAGCATATCTCAGTAATTTTCATCGTAACATAGACAGTTACAAGAATTTAAGAAACACTGTGTTAGAGACCAGTGGCCAGTACAGACAGGAGGCCGAAGCTAACTTAATCACCCACTCTTTACAATCATGTGCAGAAAAATTGAATAAAATGCACAACTCGCCATATAGGCTACAACAGCAAGAGCACATGGGGGTCGGTCCGTTCCTGTCAGGATTATGAGGCTACCACGGGGACAGACTCATCCAAACTGATCACTGGAAGGTGAACGTACCAGACATGTCCATACCTGGCTCGTCAGGATGACGTGCCATAAGAAATGAACTGTTGCAAGTCATTTGACTTGTGAATCTGTTTAAAGACAGAGCCCAGGTTCTGACCCAGGTCCAAAAGAACTATGCAATTGTAGTGTTCTTGCTTTCAATGAATTAACACATATGACCCAAATAATTGGCTAAATGAGTACATCAGAGGGACAGCACATGTTAGATGTTTTGGAGACAAAGTCAGAGAGGCTGGATTGAGATGGTTTGGACATGTGCAGAGGAGGGATAGTGAGTATATTGTTAGTAGGATGCTGAGGTTGGAACTACCAGGCAGAAGAACTAGAGGAAGACCAAAGAGGAGATTTATGGATGTGGTGAAGGAGGACATGAAGGTAGTTGGTGTAAGAGAAGAAGATGCAGAGGATCGGGTGAGATGGAGGCAGATCATTCGCTGTGGCGCCCCCTGAAGGGAACAGCCGAAAGGAAAAGAAGAAGACAACCCAAATAATTGGCGAATTAATAGTAAATGGTTCATCATTTTCTGTAACCGCTTCATCCTAATTAGGGTTGTGGGGAGGCTGGTGCCCATCCCAGCCAACTCAGGGCAAGGGCAGAGTATAACCTGGACAGCTCGCCAGGCCATCGCAGGGCAGAAACACGCTGACCGCTTTGCAGCCTACTCTTGTCGAAAGTCAGTAATGTTTCTTTTACATGCCTCACACCATAGACAGTGAGAGACATGGCCGGCCTTTGATAACCCAGTTAGCTGCACTGGGGGGGACAGTGACAATTTTGTGGAGAGTGGGACTCGAACCCCCAACCTTTGGATCAATGATCCGGCTCCTTATACCACTAGACCACCACTGCCCCCTATAGTAAATGGTGTATTTTTTAAATTGTTTTATAAGTAAAGTACAATCTATGGACAAAGGTTTAATGTATGTATTGCACTTGCTATTCTCTGCACTTCTGATTGGATACGAAACTATATTTCATTACTCTGTATTTATACATTTGTAATAACAATAAATTTGAAATTAATCTAAAGAGAAATAAAAGGTTTATGGACACTTGACCATAACACTGATGTGTTTCTTGATGGTTGGACTCCAGATATCGTTCCTCTTTAATTTTACAATCAGGTTCACCCTTCTGGAAGGGCTGTCCACTGGAGTGTGGACTGTGAGGACCTGTGTTCATCCACAAGGTCAGGGGTACTGATGTCAGGTGGGGACACCTGGGGCCATTGGCATTTTATTTTATTCCAAACATGTTCAGTGGGGGTTGTGGTCAGTATCCCAAGTGAGCAACCACGGTTCTCCAACTCCAACCTTGGCAAGGCATGTCTTCATGGAGTGCAGTGTGTGTGTGTGCGCAGGAGGACCGCGAGGGCAGAATACACCCTGGACAGCTCGCCAGGCCATCACAGGGCAGAAACACACTGATGGCTATGCAGCTACTCTTGTCAAAAGTCAACAATGGTTCTTTTACATGAACCTCACACCATAGACAGTGAGAGACATGGCCGGCCTTTGCTAACCCAGAAAGTTGCACGAAGGAACAGTGACAACCTGTTGAGAGTGGGATTTGACCCCTCAACCTTAGGATCAGTGATCCAGCGCCTTTACCACCAGGTCACCACTGTCCGATTGGTCAGAAGCTCTGATGGTCAAACTTTTATTCATACAGGGTTCCTCGAACAGAACTCGAATGATGCGTGAGTGCAAGGTGTGTTTTGTATCTGGGTTTGTTCAGATGTTGAGAACATAATTGGTAACTGAGTTAAACTGTGAAGGCACAATGCATACACTGCTTTCCAGCATGGAGTCTTTGAGGAAACTGAGATGTTGGGTTTAAATGTTTGAGTCACGCTCCTTTTTTTCCTCAATAAATTCAAATTATCGAGTCAGTTGGGCGAAATTAGAGTGCTTTTGTTTTTTATTAGAGCGTATTGCAGTTGGAAAATTACGGATGATCACTCCTGTTCTGGATTTCTATTGTTGCTGCGATCATCGCCTGTCATTCTAAACTTGGGCTAACAAAGTCGTTAAATTGACTCCCTCGCACCCTCATTATGCGCAATGCTAATAACCGCTAATTAACTTTGCTTAGGCGTGCGTCGGAAAGTCTCTCTCTCTCTCTCTCTCTCTCTCTCTCGCTCTCATCCCTCTTCTTTTTGTTCCCTCTTTCAGCCTAAGCAGCATCCAATTAAGTCACAGTAACTGGAATGAACTGTCAGCAGTGTGACTCCCAAACAAGTAAAAGAGAAGATCAATCTGGAGAAAAGCACGAGATGAAGCTTTTAATGTCCAACTTTTACACTTTCTTTTCCTCCATGCAAATCAAAAGAACGCTGTACCACTGATGAGAATTACCGTTTGATGTATTATGCAGAAATCATTGCTCATAAAGCATGCTTTATGATAAAGCAAGTCAACACCGCACAACATTTAATTGTGACGACAATGTTTTTGGATTTACGAGCCTGGTGGCTCGTCAGGCCGGTGCTTATCCCCGGTTTCTGTAGCATGAAGCTACCAGGAGTTCAACTCCTCCTGGATGGGAGGCCAGTCCATCGCAGGTTACCTTCCCAGTATATTTGTACTGGTACCCATTTATACTGCTGGGTGAACAGAGGCACACTTGTGGTTGAGACCTTGCCCAAGGCTCTTAGCACAGTGGGGGTCTAACTGGGATTTGAACACACAACCTCCCGATCATAAGCGCCACTGGCCCCACTTCAGTTCTTCTTCTTCTTTTCCTTTCAGCTGTTCCCTTCAGGGGTCGCCACAGCGAATCATCTGCCTCCATCTCACCCTATCCTCTGCATCTTCTCTTACACCAACTACCTTCATGTCCTCCGTCACCACGTCCATAAATCTTCTCTTTGGTCTTCCTCTATGCCAGGGGTGTCAAACTCATGCCACAAAGGGCCATGTGGCTGCAAGTTTTTGTTTCAACCTAGCAGGAGCACACCTGAGGTGGTGCATTTAATCAACTCATCTGAGTCTTCAGGCAGCTGATTGGTCAATCTGTGTGCTCTGTACAGAGACTGACCAATCAACTGCTTGAACACTCAGATCAGTTGATTAACTGAGCCAAGTCAGGTGTGTTGCTGCTTGGTTGAAACAAAAACCTGCAGCCACATGGCCCTTTGTGGCACGAGTTTGACACCCCTGCTCTAGGCCTTCTGCCTGGTAGTTCCAACGTCAGCATCCTACTACCAATATACTCACTATCCCTCCTCTGTACATGTCCAAACCATCTCAATCTAGCCTCTCTGACTTTGTCTCCAAAACATCTAACATGTCCAAAACATCTTACATGTACTGGCCCCACTTCAGTTCTACATGCTAAAAGGCATCTGATCCAAACATCTTCGGTTCAACACTACAACCAGAGTGGAATCAGAAATGTTGGTTGTATATAACACTTCTTTCCTATATGTACAGCACAGTGTCAAGGTTTATTTTTATTAACTTTCCTGAGGTGATTTTCTTATTTGGCTTGGCGGAGGATTTTACTCGGATTGAGACAGAGGAAAACGGAGCTGATGAGTGTTAAGGGTCTTGCTGGACGATCCAACTCCACCAAGGTCTTAAAACTGTCTATTCACTTCTGAATAATGATTTGTCTTCCGTTCTAATCTAATTTCGGTGAATACCTGGGTTTTCAGGCAAAAACACCCCCAACATCTTTTAGTTTCTGTGTTTGTCTACAACAAAAGTAACAAGACCACTTGACCGAATGATAACTTGGCAGTGCAACACAGATTCATAGACAGTAAGAAAAAAGTTATCAAGGAACGGAAGAGGGCAGTGGTAGCTTGGTGCTAAAGGTGCTGGAGCACTGATCCTAAAGTTGAGGGGTCAAGCCCCACTCTCAACAGGCTGTCACTGCCCCCACTGTGCAGCTAACTGGGTTATCAAAGGCCGGCCATCTCTCTCACTGTCTGTGGTAAGAAGTTCATGTAAAAGAACCATTGCTGACTTTCGACAAGAGCAGCTGCATAGCTGTCAGCCTGCTTCTGCCCTGCAATGGCCTGGCAAGCTGTCCAGGGTGTACATTGCCTTTGCCTGGGGTCAGCTGGGATGGGCACCAGCCTCCCTGCGACCCTAATTAGGATTCAGTAGGCAAAGTAGCCTTTGGGCTTTTTACACCCAAGTCCAGTGGCACATCTCAATGGCACAAGGTCTCAACCACAAGTGTGGCGCTGTTCACCCAGCAGTAGAAATGGGTACCAGTAAAAATATACCAGGAAGGTAACCTGCGATGAACTAGCATCCCATCCAGGAGGAGTTGAACTCCTAGTTGCTTCACGCTACAGAAACAGGGGATAAGCACTGGCCTGATGAGTTGCTATGGCTTGGGTTTAAAAAGCCCACGGACCTTACCTTTACCAGTGGCACATCAGGCCGGTGCTTATCTCTGGTTTCCATAGCGTGAAGCGATCAGGAGTTCAACTCCTCCTGGATGGGATGCTAGTACATCGCAGGTTACCTTCCCAGTATATTTTTACTGGTACCCATTTATACTGCTGGGCAAACAGAGCCACACTTGCGGTTGAGACCTTGCCCAGGGGTCTTAGCGGGATTTGAACACACAACCTCCTGAGCACGAGTGCAGCACCCTAGCCACTACACCACCGGCCCCTCTAATTAGGATTAAACGGTTTACAAAAAATGAATGAATGAATGAAGAAACGGAAGAATTCTTACGGGTTCAAGGGAAAGAATAAAAAACATGTCGATGTGTCGTTCGTTGCACACAGTGCTGGGGCCATTTACACATTTTTTCAGAGATAAGTAAATGGTTTCAGAAAGACATGAAAATGCCATTTATATACATAGTGTTTGTTCAATATTCATCTTGTATGAATAGGCCCCTTTAACAACTGAACCAGGTCCCTGGCTATGTCCTCGATCATAAGGACATCGAGTTCTGCTTTTTGGGGATTTGACCAGAATTCTGTGCATTTAGGATTATGGATCTTTTACATTTATTTAATTGATTCAAAAAAATCAATAATAGTTCAAATCAACCAGAAAAAAATGGATGAATATATTTTTTCATATACTCTATAAGGTGATTTTCCAGTGCCATCGGACCCCTAATCAGTACGGATAACTTACAATAATATGCATAGATAAGAATAAAGAAAGGAATTTTGACGATTGTCTATAAATGAATGAATATTTTGAAGAAGGATGCAAATCTGTTCAGCAGGAGTGCCATGCATGATACTCTTCCTCTACTTTGGTGTGCAATGGTGAAAAAACAATCAGATGTTGGTCGGAGATGAAGAATAATACCCGAGGTTTAACGTAGATAATATTTTGGCAAGTACACAAGTTAGCTTCTGGCTGAACGAATTAAATATCTGACTATTATATTTTATATATTCATACGTATCTGGAGTATCAAAACCTTTAAGAAAACATTATGAATTACAAAAGTTCCCAACAGACAGTCATTCTAAGCATCTCTGTGGTGTTTTATTCTATTCTAAGAAGTTAATTATGAATTATAGCTAATTTATGCAAATGTAATAAGTCATGGATGTCAATCATCTCTATGTGATGAGTATAATCCAACTACAAAGTCAAAAACAATGATTTCATGCACTCACATATCTTCAACCATATGACAAATGTGACCTCAATGTATCCCTGCAGTGGACCCAGTTTTAGCAGGTTCTCAGGCACCCACCACAGCCCTGAAGATGAATGGATGAATGTTGTCCCATAATTATATGGCACTGCTTAAATGTTTCCGCCTCAGTAGATAAATAGTCCTCATTATCTTTCATCACCGTCTAGAAAGATCTCCGCATGTTCCCAACACTGCTCCTGGAGAAACCTCTGTCTTACAAATTCAGGGATTCCACCAAATCCAAGCTTTTGGGACTTGTGCAGTAGTTCATGGAAAAATCTGTGCATCTCACACCATCGAAGTCTGAGCCTCCAGCAGAGGGCGTGACTTGCAAAAAAAGAAGAAGAAGAAGAAGAAGCAGAACAAGCAATACTGTAGCATTTGTTTCTTTAAGCGGCTCCAAGCGTGAAATCACTGCTCACCAACCTTCTTGGAGATCCAGTTGTCTCCAGAATTCAGGTTCAAATCCATAAATCTGACATCTGCTTCAGATCATCAGTGGATTTGAGTAGCTGGATCAGCTCTGGGTATGGATGGAAAGTTAAAGATGTAGGAATACAGTAGTTGCATGATCATTAGACCAGTGATGTTTTATGGGGTTTTATGTTGACTTTTCACACCACTTGAAACTTTTTTTTTTTTTTTTTTGTAAATGTATTTTTTCAAATGGTAGAAAAATGCATCAGAAAAGGGAGCGAATGCAGAAAACAGGCCTATTGAAGCTTGTACACTTTAAAATTTAACATCATAATCTTTTCCATAATGCAAGAGCAAAATATTCTACATGGCTTATACAGTATATTCAAAACATCTGGTGTGGTGTCAGTGGAAGTGATTTGTTGTAGCTTTGGTGGATGGACTGTATTGTATTTGGGTGTTCTCGAAGCTATCCACCAATCATGCACTTGCAAAATGAGGAAAACCAAAACAAAACGTCCAGTAAAGTTTACACCAAGTGTACCACGCATACCACGTGACTGCCGTAATAATGATCGAGTTAGTCTTGTTGTGAAAATATGACACACGGTAGCATCAGGGGATTTGGAGGAGAGGCAGAGTGACGTGCGACGGCGCGCACAAGTGGCCTGCGCACCTTGCGCTAAAAACATCACTGGGAATGAAATGCGTGAAAACTGCGCCTTTTCCTCCACTACCCCCCAAATCCCCCCCTTCTCTTTCTCTCCAAACGTGTGTGCTTGTAATTAG
>CM045734.1:20223563-20226063 GCA_024760905.1 Plotosus lineatus | reverse complement strand
GACATCCTCCATCAGCAACCTGAACCCCAGTCCGCAATGTAGCCACACTGCCAAGACACAGCCAGTGAAATTTTTAGGAAAACCCTTCCATGTGTGTGTGTTTTTTTTTTTTTTTTTTTCCTCTTCTCTTTTTGGGAGGGAGATGG
Source organism: Plotosus lineatus (assembly GCA_024760905.1). Taxonomy (NCBI): domain Eukaryota; kingdom Metazoa; phylum Chordata; class Actinopteri; order Siluriformes; family Plotosidae; genus Plotosus; species Plotosus lineatus. Next base: position 20,225,917 of record CM045734.1, on the reverse strand, counting down.
GGGTGTCCAGGGATGTGGTGACAGGAGTCAGACACAACAGCATCAACTTCTCCAATGCAAGAAGCATCAGCTCCAGTCCAGTGTGGGACCAGAGGAAGGGGTCAATATGCCAAAGGGAACTGCTAGAACCCTCCAAAATCACACCATCACCAAATTAGATGACTGAGAAATACAAAATAAATCAAATAAATAAACGTACAACCTCACATCAACTCAGTGAAGATTAACCCTTCATCCCTTTAGTTAATTAAAATCTTTAGGGGGAAATTAACAAGCAATTTCTTCACAAGAACGATGATGGAGTTGAGATTGCTTGTGCATTGATCTGTTGAGAGTAGTCTATTTGTACATACAAACATATAAATATATACACATACACATGCATTAGCACTGTAAAGATGATGATTTGGATTGGGGGAAAATCTTAAGCTTAAAAAAAAAGTGTACATTTAAAAAAAAAAAAAAAAAAAAAAAAAAAAAAAAAACAGACTGAAGTTGACTTGATGTAGTATTGTATGAATGTTTCCTTTAGAGCTCAACTTTTGTTCCTTTGACAGAATTTTAGCTCTGTAGATTATTTATGTCTGTCCTGTGGACTGTTCAGATCCACAGTAGAACACACTGCTGTTTCATCAGAGACTCGAGTGTTTGTTTGGTTTTTTTTTCTTTGGCATTTTGCTCCCTTTTCTGGCAAAATCAATAATAATAATAATAATAATAATAATAATAATAATAATAATAATAAACATAAACATTCATAAATTTGCTGAATGAATCTGATAATAAAAGACATGGAAACCCCAACCATCATTTTACAAAACATGATCATTATTATTAAATTCAGCAATTCAGCAGATATTATCAAATACAAGTCGCGCATGCTCAGTGTAGACCATGCAATTAAAAATAACGCGCGGAAGCATTGATTTATACACGTAATGCACGTTATTCTATTTGGAGTAATATAAAATGCTATATTTCATGTTTAAATCATTCTAAGAATAGTTTAGGTTTACATTTTACTCACTTATAGATACTTTTAAGGAGTTTCTTTTATATATTAAAAAAAAAAAAAAAAAAAAAAAACACCGAAACAAGGTCAAGATTTTACATACAAGATTTAAAAAAAAATTAGATATTCCTAGTGCCAAGATTATTATTGGTACTGAACACATTTTGGTGGTCGTGGTGGTTTTAATGTGAAAAGAGGTGTGAAGAGATGATTGTTTGCTCTATTAGTCGGGTTGATAATATTCATGGCGCTTTTCAACTCCACCCGTTAACACAACACGCTTGGAGGGGTCTCAGGGGCCCAAATTGAACTCGACATGTGTAATTCCTGCTAAGTCGAGGCGAGTCTTTTCTTATTAATGAAGTAACAACCGGTTGATCAGAATGTCTTTTCTCTGGGTTTAGTTCCCTCCCGAAAATCCTCTTCTCTGGATCGCGATGCCATTACAGAAATCAATGCGGCTCCTTTCAGCCGACTCGTTTTGACCCGTCTATGGTGCCGAGGCAAACCGCGTGAAATTACCTCTAGGATTAATTTTCCCTTCTTTTTTTTTGGTTAAATCGCTTTCTCGCAGTGAAAAGAGTTCCCTTTCCTTGTTTTTCACCCACTAATCCGACTCATTTCAGCACCACAAACAAGCAGGATCAGTGAAGATGGAAATAAAGCTTTATGAAGATGGGTTAGAAGAAAGAAGGGGGTCTCTCTCTCTCTCTCTCCCCTCACACACACACACACACACACACACACACACACACACTCGAACATTTGTGACTCTTCACATAATTTATTCTCCCAACTCCATGCGCTGAGGACCCCTTTCCTCCCTCCACCCATCTCCCCATCCATCCTCCCAGACCTCCACAAGTCCATATTAAACATTTGACATGCCATGTTGCCTGGCAAGAGCAGCGGAATACGTTCAAACAGACATTCAGGAAGGAGAATAAGAAAAGACAGACATTTTCCTGGGCAGCTTTAGCATATGAGGACTATTATACTGAATAGGGACAGCTCTGGAGCACAGGGTGCAACCTCTTCTCCACCCCAGGCCTCCTTCACAAAGATCTTTATTGATGAGATGATCAGACATTTATTTCTCTTCATCATCATTAATATTACTATTACTATTATTATTATTACTATTATTATTATTACTATTATTATTACTATACTATTATTATTATTATTTATTATCATTATTATTTTATATTATTATTATTATTAGCAATACTAGTCTAATACTAGGCACTGAGCTTTCAGAATAGGAACTCTCGCGATATTTGGGGGGGGGAAACAAAACTTTCGGCAACTGGGTGGGGGGGGTGGTGTTAAAGAAAGAGGA
>CM045734.1:20213563-20216063 GCA_024760905.1 Plotosus lineatus | reverse complement strand
TGATTTGGAAGTCACTGATACGGGATATCTAATAATCCCTAAAAGGAAAAAAAACGTGGAGAAAACGCTTTATTATGGAGGAACTCCTGCAGTGTGTGAAATTGCCTCCACATTTGCCTCACTCGCTGCAATCAGTCGGAGGACTGTGGTCTACATGTAGATCAGACTCTGCATCTGAAATGTCTCGCTCTGTCTCACACACACACACACACACACACACACACACACACACACACACACACACACACCATACATACAAACCCCCACACCAACATCACCGTACTTTCTCTGTGGCCACACGCAATACATGCCTTCCCATTCAATCCCAGCTCAGCACGCCAGGTGAGCGCAAAGCGGTTCTGATCTTTCCGGAAGTCATGGTAAGACAGCACGCGTGAACATTAATGCGTTGAGTGAGTGAGTGAAGTTTAATGGCACTTTCAACACACCCTGTGTCATATCGTGCCAATACAGGCGATTATGAGGACTAGATTTGAATAATGTAACATATTTATAATAAAGATCAACATTTCTTGGACTAGAAAGCAGTTTACTTCTAAAATTGATAGAACGTGCCCATTTCTTTTAAATTTATCTTAATATTAGGCGGCCATTTTTCTTTTCAAAAAGTTCAAGCATATAGATGCATCTTGTATACTATTAGAACCAAGTACATCCCAGTGGAATATGACCTGCTGTCAAGGCTGTTGTGCAGGTTGTGCATCCAGGTAGGTTCCCTCCTTTAGCAAGAAATTGAATGTTATATAGGTGTGTGTCTGATAAAAATTCCACACAATACTAGTTCTCATCTACTTTCTCTACATGAATAGAGGGATAGATGTTTAATAGATTGTTTAATACGAAGGAGTTTGTTATTACGTAGTTTGCTCATTCCAGGGGAGTCACCATTTATCAAGGACCAAAGTACAAGGATCCCTCACTTTCCTTATTTTTTAATTGATTAATATTTTTAGAAAGAAGAAAAAAAAAAAAAAAAAACGCGATGCACTGAAGCTGCATGAATTGAATCCTGCATGAATCCCTGTATTTATCTGAAACTTGAGATCTGTATAATGCTCAAATCAGGAATGGGGTGATTGACTGATGAGTGAATTTGGGCAGAGACGATTTGATCTGAATCAAAAAAGTGCGAAAAGAAAACCAGGTTCATGAAAAAGACTAGAGAAGAAAAAGATGATGACCTCATACAGTCTCGTGGGGTTCTGATCAACCTTGAGGCAGTACAGAACCAACATGTTCTGTTTATACACACTGGGCCCACATAGAATACACACTTATTTCTTAAAAAAAAAAAAAAAAAAAAGGTAAATTTTTGATCAATTCAGATGATCCTGACCTGGTGGTCCAGGTTACGTCATATCGCAGCTCAGGTTAAGGATCGTCGCAAAGTTTAAAGGAAGAAAAAGGTGGTGGGGAAAAAAAAAAAAAACTTTTTTCATCAAATCACTGCACAGTTTGTGGTCAGTGCTATGAGACTTGGCTGCAATTCAGGAGAGAAGAGGCAAAATAAAGGAAGGAAGGAAGGAAGGAAGGGGAAAAAAAAAGAAACTGTGGAGTCAATCGGCCAATCAGACCCGAGACTCCATCCATCAGCTGTTAAGTTTAACGCCTCAGATCTCGTCAGAACTGACCAAGCAGCACCATTTACGCAGCTCCATTGTGCACATTGTAGCTGAGGTCCAAAGCCTGAAGTAGGATCGCCTCGTTTGCCCCTACCCCCCCCCCCCCCCCCCCCCCGCCTGTCTGGTGTCTGACTTCACCCTGAAACCACCCTTCACTCCCTGCAGGCACTGTACAACTGCAGTTATCTAAAGCGCCACAATAACAGCGCAGCCGGCAGAATAGTGCCAAGATTGGTTTTTCTATTGTGCCGTCGCACTGGCATAATGCCCACTTTAAAAGCAATTCCTTGCTCATCAGAGACAGACAGAAAATCTGTGACGATACGACACTAAACGTCGCAGGGTGGTGGTGGTGGTGGTGGCGGAGGATATGGAGGTGTGAGAGAGAGTTTGGCATGAATTCAGTAAAATTACAATTGTGTATGTGTGGCATGTGTGAGTGCACGCCAGCGTGTGTTTGTGTGTTGCAAAAGGGGGCAGCTGAAAGTTTCAAGAACTACATTTTATTCCATCATTCCCAATACGCTGCGCCTTTCTGTCGGCCGGGAGCGCGACCTCACGCTTCTTCTCTTTTGTAGAGTAAATGGACTGAAGTAAAGGATACATCACTGCTGACTACAGAGCAGAATCAACTACAGGCCTCAAAGGAGTCTTCACTCAGCAGTGCTTTGCACGGGAGGGGGTTAAAAAAAAAAAATCAAGGGGGTCTTAACAAAAAAAAAAAAAAAAAAAAAAAAAAAAAAACCCCAGAGCACTAAAAGCATAGACTGCGCTGAAAATCTAGAATATAAAAAAAAAAAGTGAAAGCTATAAAGTAGTCATAACTGTAGTATACTTTCCTTTGTGTTTGCTTTATA
>CM045734.1:20198563-20208563 GCA_024760905.1 Plotosus lineatus | reverse complement strand
AGACCTCAGGATAACCAATCTGAAGTGTGTTATGAGAGAACCTAAGCCTGATACAGTCCATGAGACCAGCGAGAGAAGGTTCATAAAAGTGAGAGATGGGGAACAGAGAAGCAGCCAATGTTATAAAGATGTTCACTGGCTCCACAGCGCCATCAGCTGGCTGACTGTGTGTCAGTACCAGGCACTCAGCTGTACCTCGGGTTTAAGGGTGGCCCTGCAGCAGACAGGACAGATCGGCCCTGAACGTAAGAACGCAATTGGGAGACGACGCGTTCGATTTCCACATGCCTGGTCCTCGCACTGCAGCCAACCCTGAGTGACAGGGACAGAGAAATAGACAGAGAGAAGAATGGAGAGAGAGAGAGAGAAAGAGAGAGAGACAAAGAAGCAAAACCAGAAAAAGAAATATGCATGTTAGATTTCGAATAAAGTGAACATGATAAATAATGCACATTACACTCAGTGTTTTAAATAAAACAATTATAAAAGAAGCAAACTTCTAACATATTTTTAATAAAATCCGAGTAATGTCGGAAATTCTTTTGTTCAAATTCCCATTTACCAAAGCACAAAAGAACCCTTCATCCCAAATCTGCTGTAAGGGTTTGTAAGGGTTACACAGGACACTGAGGTCAAATCCCAATTGACTTTCTAATTACTACAGATGCACACTACATAGGGTATAGTTTTGGGTGTATGACACGACAGTTCCCAAAAACACACGAGTACATAGCGTTGTAATGTTGGTTATAATTCACTAACTATTTTTAATCAAATTAAAGACGTGGTACCTCAGTTTCAGCTACTTGTTAATACCATTCCAAAATAAACATGTGATTGATGGACGGAAAAAAAAAAAAAAATTGATATTGATTTCTAATAAACTCAACATTTTAGGGTAATCTTTAATTCCTAAGCAATACTGTGCATGCTGAAAACACACCGTACCGTATGGCAGGAAAAAAACCCCAAAACAAAAAAAAAAAACCTTGAGCATGCTCAAACGTGGTCAGGGGCAAAGAATAATTCTGTCAAATTCGCCATCAATTGCCTCCCTATTGGAGGCTTAGTGGTGATCGTTGACTCACACAGCACTGGATTTTCCTTCGCTGTGGGTACAGAGGCCTGGGACAGGTGCAGGAACCCCCCCCCCCTCTCCCGCTGGCCCTGCCTGCCTCTCCCCTATGATTAGACCAGGGGCCAGGGCTAATGTGGGTAATGCCCTGCTAATGACAGAGCCCCCCTCTTGTCACCCCTAACCTCGAATAAAGCGCTCACCATCACACCTGTCCTGCAGGGCATTAGCACCAATGTCTGCATTACTGTGGCCGGGGAAAAGACGGTGCTAGGCTCAGCTGTCGGCAAATCAGAGAGGTGGAACTGTAAAGGGCTACAGGTTACGTCATGTCTGCCCTAACGGAAACTGAATGAGGGTCAGTTCAGGAGTCTAGACACTCACACTGGTTTAATTAGTGGCATCTTTCAGGGAAATAGCCAAGTGGAACGAGTCCAGTGTATAAAATGTCTCTCTCACACACACACTATATATATATATATATATATATATATATATATATATATATATATATATATATATACACACACACACACATATATACACACACACACAGACACGCAAACACACACTTCACGCTTCAATTCATGCGGCTTCATTGCATAGCGGTTTTTTAAAAATATTCATCGAATTAAAAAATAAGGAAATTAAGGAAGAAGTGGAAAAGTTAAAGAAAATGCCACAAAACAAGGCCAATTATGTTAAAAAAAAAAAACCCCAAACAAAAAAACAACCCAAAACCCCCCACCCAAAACTACTTATATTTTTATGCATGCATGCCTGTATGTTTGTGTATTTATATTTTATTTACATCTTATGCATCATTTTTGAATGTTTAATTGTTACTATAAGCATTTATAGCATTGAATATGTATTTATTGATATTATATACACATATACATATATGTCAGTAGCTGGGGGGTGAGGGGGTTGATCTTATTTCATGGAATTCAATAGTTGCGGGGGGATCCCGATCCCAATTAACCTAAAGTGAGGGATCCCTGTACACACACACACACACACACACACACACACACACACACACACAATGCAGTGCAAAAGTTTTCGGCCCCTGACCAATTTGTGACATTTTTTGCATGTTTGTCACTGTCATCCATTTCAGATCAAGCAAACCTAAATATTATACAAAGATAAAACACAAGTAAACACAAAACACAGGTTTCAGTCCAAATAAACTTATTAAGGGGAAAAACATCTGAACCTCAAGTGCCTGTGTGAATAAGTAATCGTCCCTAAACCTAATAGCTGGTTGAACCACCTTTTGCAGTAAGAACTGCAGTCAAGCGTTTGCGATAAGAGGCAATGAGTCTTTCACATCACTGTGATGGGATTTTGGCTCACTCTTCTCTACAGAATTGTTTAAGATCAACCAGATTGGATGGTTTTCAGGCATGAACAGCCTTTTTAAGGTCATGCCACAGCATCTCAATAGGGTTCAGGTCGGGACTTTGACTAGGCCACTCCAAAACCCTCATTTTGTTCTTTTTTAGCCATTCAGAAGTGGACTTGCTGGTGTGCTTTGGATCATTGTCTTGCTGCAGAACCCAGGTGCGCTTATCTTGAGGTCTCGAACTGATGGACGAACATTCTTCGCCAGGATTTCTTGGTAGCGAGCAGAATTCATGGTTCCATAAATCATGACAAGTCGCCCAGGTCCTGAAGCAGCAAAACAGGCCCAGATCATCACACTTCCACCACCATGTTTCACTGTTGGTACAACGTTGTTTTTATCAAATGAAGTGTTTCTTTTGCTCCAGAAGTAACGGGATTCATTTCTCCCAAAAAGTTCAACTTTAGCTTCATCAGTCCAGAGGACATTTTCCCAAAAGCTTTGGGGATGATCAAAATGATTCTTGGCAAAAGTGAGTCATGCCTTGATATTTTTTTTTTTGTCAACAGTGGCTTTCGCCTCGGAACTCTTCCACGGATGTCATTTTTGCCTCGAGTCTTTCTGATGGTGGAGTCATGAACACTGACATTAATTGAGGCAAGTGAGGCTTGTAGTTGTTTAGAAGTGGTTTTTGGATCAGTTGTGACTTCTCCGGTTAGTCTGCGCCATGCTTCTGGAGTAATTTTGGTAGGTCAGCCACTCCTGGAAAGGGTCACCACTGTGCCATGCCTTCTCCATTTATGGATAATGGCTCTGACAGTGGTCCGCTGAAGTCCCAAAGATTTACCAATGACTTTGTATCCTTTCCCAGACTGAGACATCGCTATAGAGGTTTTGCAGTCACATGACCACCGAGTAGCTGCTGCCATATTGGGGTGAAAACAAACGTGTACTTACTTTGGAGGTGCCTGTTTTTAAGCGTGGTAGATTATATAAATATGAATGTTGACAGCCGTAATACAATCCCAGTGCTTTCCAAGCTCCCTGGTAATTATGATAACGATCAAAAACAACAGTATATTCAAAAACTACGGTTGTCAGGGCTGACAAATGACCCATACGTTTTGCCCGATGGTTTGTTTGTTAACTGCATGGATGAAGCAATGGACAGGATACCTGGTTTAACATACATAGATATCTATAATTATTTGATTAATCGCACATCTGATTATACTCACGAAAAGCTGACAAGTTTCAAAGGGCTTAGAGTATAGCAATCATTGCAAATGATTACTCCCCCCCCCCCCCGGAACTTGGTATATTCCGGTTCTGTAATGCATTGTGGGATTAAACAAGTGAAGCGGAAACCAGACAACGGCATGTTTGTTGTGTGCGTTAGAACACGTATTAAAGACTGTTAAGGTTAAACCTGGGAAGTGTATGAGTATTTTTTTATCTGGATGGGTTTCGGCACTTCGCGAGCATATTATACTCGGGGAAAGCCTCTAATATCGCTCATGGCAAGCTGTGTGAGGACACCAAAGTATTAATCATGGCAAAGGTAATTATGGCTCACATTTTTTTTATCATTTTGCCTACATTGTATATTAAGCACAGACATGTAGATCTAAATCTATGAAGTATTAGAAAAGTTATATTATATATACTGTACATGTTACAATAAAGAATAAATAGAATTTTAGCTTACAAATCTCTCAATTTCTAAACCCTCAGCTTATAATTGGACACCAGATATACAGTTAAATAGAATCAAACTGTGGTTAAGACAATAAATAATAATATATCTACTGATAAAAATTACTTGCCTCCAACAAAATGTTCGCTACATACATGACTGTTAGGAGCTGGTCACCAATCTTTCCTTTTGTTGTCGGTATCAGCTCTTTTCAAAGCAGAAATCCATTTCTCTCGTCGGACTTTATTAGCAGGGAATCTATGATATTTAACACCCGCTTTCTTTCCTCTATAATTTGTACAACCGACAGCAACACAGTTAACTACCATTTTGCGCTTGTTTAATAAATAAATTAAGTATTAAACTCTTACGCACGCGTGTGCGACTGTGTTGGGACCGAAGTGAATGGTTTGTTTTCACCCTAATATGGCGGGATGACGTATGCATTACATCAGCTGCAAAACCTCTATATGTAATCGTCTTTCTTGTTTGCTCTTTAAGCTCACTGGATCGCGGCATGATGACGTGTGTGTTGGGCCTACTTCATATTGTCAGACAGGTTTTATGTCAGGGATCTCCGGAGTGGAAATGTCTAGCAGCAATCAGGCCTGGGTGTGGCTATGAAATTGAACTCAGTTTTCCCCAATAATAGGATTAATCACAATTCCCTCATCTTTTAACAGGGGGCAACTTTTTCACACAGGTTCATGTAGGTTTGGAGAGGATTGTTCTTTTAACAAATAAAATCACAACAGGAAAACTGCCTTTTTGATTACCTGGGTTATCTGTATGTAATGTTTAAATTTGTTTGATGATCTGAAAAAGTTAAGGGTGACAAAGGTGTAAAAAAGTAAAAAAATCAGTAAGGGGCAAAAACTTTAGCACAGTACTGTATACACACACACACACACAGGGATCCTTCGTTTTCCGCAGTTATTTGGGACCAAGATACCCCCCCGCGACCACCAAATTCCGTGAAGTAGGCTCACCCCCCCCCCCCCCCCCCAACTGACGTATACGTACATGCATATGTGTATATAATATCAATAAATACATATTCAATGCTGTCAATGCTTACAATAACAATTAAACATTCAAAAATAATGCATAAGATGTAAATAAAATATAAACACACAGATTTTTTTTTAATTTTTGTTGCATAATTGGCCATGTTTTTGTGCCATTTTTCTTAACTTCGTCCACTATTCTTCCTTAATTTCTTAATTTGATGAATATTCCAAAAAAAAAAAAAAACCATGATGCACTGAAGCCGCATAAATTGAAGCGCGAAGTAGTGAGGGATCCCTATGTGTATGTATATGTATATACAGACGCTCCCTGACTTAGGTTTTAAATTGGTTTTTAATATACATACACACACATACAGGGATCCCTCACTTTCTGCGGTTAATTAGGACCGAGATCCCCACGCGACCATCAAAATCCGCGAAGTAGGATCACCCCGCCACCCCCGACTGACGTATACGTACATGTATATATAATATCAATAAATACATATCTAATGCCATAAATGCTTATAATAACAAGTAAACATTGAAAAAATAATATAAGATCTAAATAAAATATCAATACAGAACCTCTCCAACTTACCAACATTCGTTTTGCAAACATACAGAGATACCAACAAAGCTGTCCAAGATCGAAAGTGAAAGTGAAATGAAATTGAGGAACAAGTAGAAATAGAAATGGAAAAAATCTACACAAAGAGAGATCATAAATATAACTATGAAATATGATTACACATTATCCTGAGGTACACTTAATACTAGGCTCCGGCAGAAGGGGGCGTAGCTTTAATTCGATGAATATTTATTTATTTATTTAAAAAAAAACAAAAAAAAAAAACAAAAACGCTTTAATTGAAGTGTGAAGTAGCGAGGGCTCCCTATATATATATATATATATATATATATATCTCCCTATATATGTATACACACACACACACACACACGATATACATACCAAAAAAAAAAAAGATTTTTTAAAAATTAAATCAAACCTGTAAAAATTGTAATCAATGGGACTATAAGTGGAATAAATACATTCACAGAAAAATCATCTCCAGGGAGGTTACAGTAATTGCACAGGTAGAGCATAGCATTTGAAACCCATCACACTTGGAGGCAAAAATGAATCATCGACTAAAACATACGACACCTGATAATAGCTTTTTTAACATAACTTTTTTTAACTGAAACAACAGAAACTCATTTTATTATCAGGCTCTGGTACGATAGAAACAGACAGAACAACTTAAACTTCAGTGTAATGCATGCATTGTGCTTGGTATAAATGGACACAGTCAAGAAAAAGCATAAGCTAAATTACCAACTGCAAAAAACAGAATTCAATGCTCGATGCCAGTTTGTTAAAAAAGTCACAATGCCTCTGTCGGTGTGTCACGATGCTGTTACCTCCCCGGCCTGTCACTTTCAGATTCTCGCACTTATGCTGAAGTGGCAGCCAGACATAATGCTGTAATGTTAGTGATCAGCTGATCGTTATTACTCTCAGTAGGAACCTGCAAGCTGCTTGTTACACTCAATGCTCAGCACCAAGATTAGAGTTGGATGTTAGCACTGAGCAGTTTTAATCTGGCAATGCATGAAGAGTGAAAAGCCATTTCAGTGGCGCAATGAGGGGGACAAAAAAAAAAAAAAAAAATCACTTAAACCGTAAAACCAAGATCCAAGTTCATAAGCCTGCTTTCCCCAAACACACTCCAATATTCACCTTGTTTTAATCCTGAACAACACTGGACAGTCGAAGCTGAAATTATAGCAGGTGGAGGGGAAAACACACATGTTCAGTGATCTTTCGTGTGTTCCTGGAACTCGTTCGCACGCTCTCTCGCACTTCAAGCTGAACTTGTAATAATCTAATTAGATTTTAGCATGAGACCTACTGGAAAGTTTATTTTTATGTAAATGTAATGATTATCATAATATTACTTTATTTTAATTAGTGGGGCCGGTGGTGTCGTGGTTAGGGTGCTGCGCTCATGATCGGGAGGTTGTGGGTTCAAATCTCAGTTCGACTCCCACTGTGCTAAAACCCCTGTGCAAGGTCTCAACCACAAGTGTGCCTCTGTTCACCCAGCAGTATAAATAGGTACCAGTACAAATATACTGGGAAGGTGACCTGCGATGGACTTGTGTCCCATCCAGGAGGAGTTGAACTCCTGATTGCTTCACGCTACAGAAACCAGCAATAAGTATCGGTCTGATGAGCCGCTAGGCTCGGTGTAAAAAGCCCAACTGACTTTACTTTCATATAATATCCGTCGGAGGAAAAGGAAATCGTTATCCGCCACTCGTACGAATGATCTCACAGACGTGAATGATTGGCTGGCGATAGCTTTAGGTGATAGTGAAGTGAACATATGCCACACCCCCTCCAGTGAGAGCTCTGCCAATTAGCTCCCATGGACTCCCAGCCAAGGAAGGCTGTGGTATTAGCTCAGATTTGAACTTGATATCTCTGGGTTTTGATGGTAAAGTTTCATCAGAATCCAGCAATTTGGAGGAAATGGATGTAAATGGTTTCCCATTTGAACCAGAGAGGGATGTGTCTTGTGGAGACAGTGAGACGTCACATTCTAGTGACTCTGAGAACATGAATGCTGCCAGAGATGAGCGTGACTGAAAACCAAAAATGGCTTATGAAGACAATGTTTTGGCAACTCGACTTCACTGTCGTCAGTGGGTTTGGGAACAAAAATAAATGCTTTCTGAGGTTTTTGTTTGTGCAATTCAGCACCGGACAAGATGCACAAGATCAGTGATGCAGCCCAGCAAATCCAGTGAATTCACGTCACTACCAGTCTGAAACAACCAATGAGGAAGATGACATGTCACTCAGCACACCTAGATTCATTAACACTCACACTCACTTTAAAAGTGGGATGTTTCCAGAAGGAACTGCTGACATTATTTGAGAGATAGTAACAGTATTTCACCTCAGGCACCGTTTCAGCAAAGTGTAAAAAACCTGGAAATGCTTTTTACGCCATTGCTCAAAAGTTTCTTGATAATTTTATTCGAAATGAGCACTAGATTTTTTTCATTCTGTGTCAGTGCAAAAAGGAAAGACCTCAATGCATTGCTCAAACACGGAAGCCAATATTCACACATCATAAAATCCAAAATAAAAATTAAAAAGTCACGACCCTTCATCAGTGATAACAGACAAAGCTTGGATAGATGTAAAACACCTTTCCATTAATTTGATCTCATTTTCTGAGCTCTGATTAGTTCTGGAGGGTCCCTTTTATAAATCTTATCAGCTTATGGGTTTTATCACTCACCTTTTCCATCAAACATACCGGCATTACTCACACCTTCACAACTTTATCAAAATCAACAGTGGTTCGATTTTTCAATGAATCTCATCTAAATGGCCTTTTTTGCATGGCAGGCTGCTGTTCTCTGGATAATTAGCAGCAAACCTCATAGCTGGGGTGGGTGGGTAGGTGGGTGTAATTGAATCCTGACATATGTGAGCTGTTTGGTTTTCATTTTAAAAGAGAGTGATGGTGTTATCACCCTTCTGTTTGGCCTACGGCCCTTTTGTGCTTGAGGAGGCCCGGGACTAAACCAACAGAACCGTTCCCATGAGCCAGGAACGACAGTCAGCGTTGCATTCCTGCTTTCTAAGGTAGTGTCAGGAACATTATACTGAAAAGATGACTTGCAGTCAAACAACGTCCTCAATCCTGTGTTTAAATTGGTAAAGATGGGTTCATATGGAAATGATGGGATTGATGTCTGGAGTGAAAAAAAGGTGTGGGGGGGAAATAAATATAATAATAACAATAATTCACACAGCTGCTGGTGGAAAAAAAAACAAAAAAAACAATCCACATCAATATTATGAAGGTGAGAATAAACACGGAAATACACAAATCAAAGAAAGGGTTCAGTTTCCAGCTGGAGTCCTTCAGAAACCTGTGTAACTGAGACATGAACGGAGGGAAGGAAGGTGGGAGGGAGGCAGTGAAAAAGAGAGAGAGAAAGGAAGTGAAAAATCAAGGAGCAGCAGAAATGGAAAAAAAAACATCTAATTGAAACACTAAGCGCTGGTTTGAAGAGAGAGAGGCAGGATAAAGCCTCATAATTGCATAATTATACCAGTCGATACCTGACATAGTGAATACAGCCACTTCTGCAGACGTCAAATGAGTTCCACATAATTTAACCAAACACTGGGCAAAACCTGAGGGCGATGAATCAGCGCAAGGCAGCGGAAAGGGAAAAAAAAGAAATAAAGTCTCTCTGCTCTCCTCCTTCTCCATTACAATCCTAACACATTTACAGACAATTTTCTTTCTCTCTGTGTCTAGAAATTAGTTTAAAATTTACACAGGAAAATTCAGACCAAAAAAAAACCTTTGACTCCACACTTACTACATATATTACATACGTTATATTATTTCATGTAAAACCAAGATTACAGGCGTCAGAGTGAAAAAAGCCGTGAAACAACGGGCTCAGCACTTCAGTAATCAACAGATGTACTTACAGGCAGAGGCCAAGGCACCACAGAGGGGCTGAGTGGGCACCCAAAAAAAAAAAAAAAAAAAAAAAAAAGAGAGAAAACCCCACTTTGTACATCTTTGCCTTAATCAAGGCTTTTCTATTCAGCAATTTGACCTTTTGTTCAAAACAGGATTATCTCTCTCTCTCTCTCTCTCTCTCTCTCTCTCTCACACACACACACACACACACACACACACCACCTTTCCTTCTATTTTATTTATTTTCTTTTCTCCCCAGCCAGTTACCAAGGGCGACCTGTGTGACGAACGTAATTGCAATAATTTGTTAAACGCCATGGCAACCCACATTAGAATGGGGAG
>CM045734.1:20178563-20193563 GCA_024760905.1 Plotosus lineatus | reverse complement strand
ATCCGTAATCATTGACAGTAAAGCATTCAAATGCAGTGGAGGTTTTTTTAAATAAATAAAACCCATAGAACCTGACGCTCTCACTGAAACGACCATTTTATAATATGCCAATATAGAAAACGTCATTCAAAAATGTTGACTGTTGCGACCTTGAAAAAAGGTCAAAGTAACCCGTGTACATCCAAATCTTGACCTTCCTGAGGATAACCATACATCAAACTTGATGATCCTTCCAAAGTGACTGCACAAGCAAGTCTTGAAAAGCCATAGATAGAAAAAGTGATCTTGAAACAAGGTCAAGGTGACAAACAATCCTGCCCTAATAGCACCTGTGAGGAACCCATCCACCAAATTTGGTGCTCCTGAGTCATTTCATTCCCACGTTCTAACACCAACAACTCATACAGACAGAACGCACTTCTATAACTTGCGCTCTGCTCAACTTTAGAGCCCGAGGGAGCTAAACATCAAGGGTTACTTTACAGATGTATAAGAGGGCTTGTTTTTTCCTCCTGAAGTGATACAAAAGCTGCTCTGAAAGCTCAGAAATATAACCAAACTGAAATATATTTTCAGTTTGTGCTTTAAGTAAAATTCCTACCGGATTGTTATCCCACTGACTTCAAATCACCTGTTAATCCTTGAGGTGAAAATCAGAATGAGAATACTTTCTTGATCCCAGAGGAAATTGTGTGCACACATTTACTCCATACAAGTAAGAGTCAGATAAAGATAGTCTTGATAGAGAAAATTTAAGAGGTGACAAATGTGTGTGTGATGTATGTATGTATGTATATATGTGTGAATATATATATATATATATATATATATATATATATACACATATATAAATATATACTGATCGTGTATATATATATATAT
Organism: Plotosus lineatus; assembly: GCA_024760905.1. NCBI lineage: Eukaryota > Metazoa > Chordata > Actinopteri > Siluriformes > Plotosidae > Plotosus > Plotosus lineatus. The sequence continues at coordinate 20,192,681 of CM045734.1, read as the reverse complement.
ATATATATATATATATATACACACACAGTGCTATGCAAAAGTTTTTGCTACTTGACCAAATTCTGAAATTTTTTGCACCTTTGTCACGGTCATCCATTTCAGATCAAGCAAACCTAAATATTATACAAAGATAAAACACAAGTAAACACAAAATGCAATTTTTAGTGCCAATTAGATTTATTAAGGGGAAAAAAAACCCATCTGAACCAACAAGGGCCCGCGTGAATAAGTAATCGTCCCTAAACCGAATAGCTGGTTGAAACACCTTTTGAAGCAATAACTGCAGTCAAGCCTTTGCGATAAGAGACGATGAGTCTTTCACATCACTGTGATGGGATTTTGGCCCTCTCCTCGCTGCACAATTGTTTATGATCAACCAGATTGGATAGTTTTCGAGCATGAACAACCTTTTAAGATCATGACACTGCATCTCAATAGGGTTCAGGTCTGGGACTTTGACTAGGCCACTCCAAAAACCTCATTTTGTTCTTTTTTCACTATTCAGAAGTGGACTTGCTGGTGTGCCTCGGATCATTGTCTTGCTGCAGAACCCAGGTGCGCTTTATCTTGAGGTCTCGAACTGATGGACGAACATTCTTCACCAGGATTTCTTGGTGGTGAGCAGAATTCAGAGTTCTATCAATCATGACAAGTCGCCCAGGTACCGAAGCAGCAAAACAGGCCCAGATCATCACACTTCCACCACCATGTTTCACTGTTGGAGCAATGTTCTTTTTGTCAAATGCAGTGTTGCTTTTGTGCCAGATTTAACGGGATTCATTTCTCCCAAAAAATTCAAATTTAGTTTCATCAGTCCAGAGGACATTTTCCCAAAATGTTTGGGGATGATCAAGATGATTCTTGGCAAAAGTGAGTAGTGCCTTGATATTCTTTTTTGTCAACAGTGGCTTTCACCTCGGAACTCTTTCATGGATGCAATTTTTGCCTCGTGTCTTTCTGATGGTGGAGTCATGAACATTGACATTAACTGAAGCAAGTGAGGCTTGTAGTTGTTTAGAAGTGGTTTTTGGATCCTTTGTGACTTTTCTATGGGCCCTATGGGTATGGGCCCTGCGCAGGCCTGGTCGATCGCCAGGAGACGGCCGGATGAGTGGAGGCGGCTGGTGGACGCAGCGAAGTGCCGTCCTGGCGCATGCCCTCATACCTGACCTACCTGACTTCTCTGGTTCGTCTACACCATGCTCTTGGAGTAATTTTGGTAGGTCGGCCACTCCTGGGAAAGGTCATCACTATACCATGCCTTCTCCATTTATGGATAATGGCTCTGACAGTGGTCCCGTGGAGTCCCAAAGACTTACGAATGACTTTGTACCCTTTCCCAGACTGAGACATCTCTATAATCTTCTTTCTTGTTTACTCTTGAAGCTCACTGGATCACGGCATGCTGATGTGGGTGTAGGGCCTACCTCACCTTGTCAGACAGGTTATGTACATTATGTTAGGGATGTCCTGATTGGAAATGTCTGGCAGCAATCAGGCCTTGGTGGGATCATGAAATTGAACTCATTTTCCGCCAATAATAGGATTAATCACAGTTCCCTCACCTTTTAACAAGGGTGGGCAATTACTTTTTCATGGAGGTTCATGTAGGTTTGGATAGGATTTCTCCCTTAACAAATAAAATCACAACAGGAAAACTGCATTTTTTAAATATTTGGATTATCTTTGTGTAATGTTTAAATTTGTTTGATGATCTGAAAAAGTTAATTGTGACAAAGGTGCAAAAAAGTAAAATCAGTAAGTAAACTTTTGCACAGTACTGTATATACACACTAGAGCCCTGCGCAGGCCAAGATCACAAGCCCGCTCCCGCCCCGCAAATTAGAATTGTGGCCCGCAGCCCGCCCCACACATTTACCCTTGTAGGTAAGCCCGCCCCACCCCACAAGTGAAATTCTGACCTGGCCCGCAGCCCGCCCTGCACAAAATACTTCAGCCCACAGCCCGCATCACAGTGAGTTTCTGATTCTGAACCCACACCCGCCCCTCAGCCTGCTCAACATAACTACATATTAATATTCATCCTTTAATTCACTCAAACCATAAAAAGTTACATTAAAATCAACAACTAACATTGCACAATTACAATGATAATGCAGTTAACAATGCAGCAAGTTATATGATATATACCCAGTGTGTTTGGACTTTAGATTACATCCATAAAAGTAATATGGCGATTATCCCAGTAGTGAAGTATTTATATTCAAAATCTCATTTTTAAGACTTGAGGCTGCTGTTCACAAGGAGGATATCATCCACACTGCGAGTAGAAAGAGCTGCAAAACGTTGAGACACAACTAGTCCAGCTGCACTGAAGTTTCATTCCGAGGGGGCGCTTGTGAGCATGACACACAGTGTGCTTCGAACAGCCAATCAACGCTTACAATATGTGAGGTGCTCAAAACCGAAAGTAGTGTACTTGCTGTGGGTAATACGGTCTTCCGGTCTTTCAAGGGTGCCGTTGAAATCGTTTAGAACTCAGCTTGCACTGATGTGAATCACCAGCAGAGCGAAGAGTTCTGTCGGGGAGCGTCTGTATATAGTAGTATAATTTGTTGAAGTGCTTTTTAGCCCCGCAACAGCCCGCATGAATCCGTGAAATAGCCCGCAGATAACAAGCCATGGGTGACAAAAGACCATCTGAGCTGAGACAATGGTGCAGGTGCAGAAATTAATGATTTGTTCGTCCGAGATCGAAGATAACCATGGCTTCATATCAGATCGATGATCTGCGGTATGGGTGAAGTCATGACTTGTGCCTGACTTGGATTGAAGTGAGGGAGAGTTGCACAGATCAGATCATCAGCCTCACTCTCTTGTCCTGGTCTATCTGAGTCCAGTGGCACGACAGAGTTGAGACGGTTGGAGATAGTCCAGGATGCAGGGGATAGCTTTGTTGGGTCCTCCTTCCTGTCTGCTGAACCAATTTGGTGGTTTCTTCCACACAATCAGCCGGACCCAGTCTTCGCATGCATACGTAGACAGGTCCTACTCTTACCGACTGTCTTGTGTTATGCACTCATGGCAGTGGAGACTCATGTCTCATAGTAGGTGGGACACCTACCCCTATCACAGGTCCAAAGGACCTGTCCACTGCCCTTATTAAACGTAGAAATGTGTGTGAAATGCACTCAGTATGCCCATCAACGTAATCATTGTGTGGCTCACAAAAGTGTAGACCCATCCATCACATAAAAAGTGCATTGGCCTCCTTTGACCATCTCCTCACAGTCTTCTAGCCAGGGGCTGCCTCTTCACAACAGGCACAGAGCATGAAGAAAGGTAGATTAACTTATGGTCTGGTCTCTCCAGTTGGGTGAGGAACTGTAGGCTTCCTGACTGTTTGAATACAGCCGATCTAAAGTTCTCACCTCTCTGGTGGGACAGTCCACATACAGTAATGCACAAATTCTGGTAGTGTATTGTCCATAGCGACATGATTGAAGTCTCCTGAGATCACAATGAAATCACTCGGGTGCTGAGTCTGTAACTGGGCTACAGTAGCATAAACAATGTCGCAAGCAACTTTTGGGTTGACAGAAGGAGGAACATAAACAGCCACAAAAATGACACAGGAAAATTCCCTCTATAAATTCTGTAGTCTGATTACAACACCACACAGTTCAATGTCCGATCCACAACTCTGTTTTTTGATGGTTATGTGGGCGGGGTTACACCACCGGTTATCAACGAGAAGGGCGAGCTCCCCTCCTTTCTGCTTTCTGCTCACGGTGCAGTGTCTGTAGGCTTGAACAGTGTAAAAGCCCACGATGGACATGTTGTCATCGGGAATATCCTGATGTAGCCATGTCTCCACAACGCACATTAAACTACACTCCCAATACCCCCTCTGACTCTGGACTAGGGCTGTCAGCCCCAATGACCTCACGTTCCCCATTAGAATAGACGGGAGACTCGGCTGGTACCTCTTTTTCTCTTGTAAGCCTTTGTTGTCTTGCTGCCTCCTTCCTTCTCCTCTTCTGTCTGCCTCTACATCCAAGGTGTTTTTCTCTAGATTTCAGCTGATAAATCCATGGATCTGGCCACTAATCCAGCCGGCATCAGCTGATCCCTGGAGTAAACAATGCGCGTGTTGTTGCTGCACCCTGGTTGATGCATGTGGCCTTGATTGAAATGCTTTTATCACTCACAGAAATATAACACTGGACATCTTTTATCAATAAATAACTATGTACTTTATATATTTCTAGATGTGTCAAATTCTGATGTTATTAAAATCATTTATGTGGAAATTTCAAAGGGTTCTGAAGTGCAGACGTGAAACATCCCATTAAGTCCCTGAGTAAGGCCAAACAGGACATAGATTTCAGTGTCAACAGGTATCAAAACACACACTGGTTGAAACCAACAATCAGTACATTTTTCCTATTATTAGCAAAGCACCAATAAGGGAAAAGCATCTAACCAACAAGGTGACTTTGGAACATCAAGAAAAACTATAGCGTACGTAGGTCCATCTATCCTTCCAGCATATGTGTAATTTAAAAAAAAATGTAATATACTGAAGGAAAAAACATAGGAATGATTCTGGGAAAATTCATATAGAGAACACTATGCACATTGACAGTTTGGTCTGTAGTAGCAAAGAGAATCACCACCTTTCTCCTGATTAATCACTACATTGACACCAGCGTGCAGAAGGGAGGCATCCCAGGCCACTCAGGATCTCTAGAGCACACAGCAGCGATAAGCCAGCTGATCAAGGAGGCCAAGAAAAACAAGAGTAACTTATCAGTAGTGTGGCTGGACATTGCCAAGGCCTATCCTAGCATACCCCATCTACTAATCAAGAAAGCACTGCAGCAGTACCATGTTCCAACAGAGGTCGTGCAGTTGGTCATGAATCATCTTACCAACATCAAGATGCGATTTACAGTGAACAACTTCACAACAGGCTGGCAGAGACTCGAGAAGGGAATTATGGCAGGGTGTACCGTTTCAGTAATACTATTCGTGGCAGCCATGAAATTGCTCCTCAAGGCAGGAATCAGCCAGTGCAGAGGTCCCAAGGCTGACGATGGCACCAGGCACCCATCTTGCAGAGCCTTTATGGACGACGTCACTATCATGACAGAGTCACCAGCAGGAACCCGTTGGATTCTCTCAGCCCTTGAAAAGATGGTGAACTGGGCTATAATGAAAATCAAGCCACCCAAGTCAAGGAGCCTCACTATTACCAAAGGCCAGCTTGGATCACATGTTTTCATTATCCAAGATGAAAAGATTCCCACAATCCAGGATGAGAGCATTAAATGCCTGGGCAAATGCTTTGACCAGTCATTGGGAGACATAGAAAACAGCAGAGATGTCCAAAAAGCGCTCAAGAAGTGGCTTCAAACAATAGATGGAAGTTATCTTCAAGGCCGCTTCAAAGCATGGTGCTTCCAGTACGGTATTATCCCTAGACTGCAGTGGCCATTCCTGCTCTATGACATGGCCTTCTCTACAGTAGAGTCAATGGAACGTCTGTGCAGAAGATTTCTGCGTAAGTGGCTGGGAGTTCCACCAAGCTACAGTACTGTAAATCTTTACAGCAGGTCAGCTAAGCTAAGTTTGCCTCTGTCATCTGTGATTGAAGAATTCCAGACTGCAAAAGTTAGGGCCATTTCTACCCTACGTTTGTCCAAGGACACAGTAGTGCAGCAAACAGGGGAAACTGTGAAGACTGGTAGAAAATGGAATCCTCGCAAAGCAGTCCAAGTGGCAGAGGAGGACCTGCGTCATCAAGAGCTGGTCAGAACAGTTTGCAAAGGAAGATTAGGCCTTGGCAACTACGAGGGTAATCGATGGAGCACAGCAGATGACCGAACAAGAAGAGATATGATTGTGCAACAAACTAGAAAAGAAGCGGAATACACCAGGTTTGTCAGAGCAGTGGGGTTAGGAAGCCAAGGCAGCTGGACCAAATGGGAATCAGCCATCCAGCACCCATTCACATGGAAGGAACTGTGGAATACTGATCAAGGTCAGCTCAGCTTCCTACTACGTGCTGTGTCAGACCTGCTTCCTACGCCTTCTAACTTGCGGATTTGGGGAAAAGAGGAGGACGCCTCATGCTCTCTGTGTAAAGGAAACAACTGCTCCCTGAATCACATCCTCTCAGCATGTCCTAAGGCTCTGGGAGAGGGGAGGTACCGATGGAGGCATGACACTGTCTTAAGAGAGATTGCCTGTCTCCAGTCTCCGACTGGCAGCTTCTTGTGGCTGTGCAGAGGAAGTTGAAATTTCCAGAAGATATAGCAGTTACTCAGGTGCGCCCAGATATGCTGCTATTATCCCGAGAAATGAAAGCCATCCACATAATCGAGCTTACAGTTCCCTGGGAGGATAGACTTGACATCTCACACGAACTGAAAGCGGCAAAATACCAGGACTTGGTAGATGAAGCTTGTATGAAAGGGTGGAAAGCAAGCCTGATGCCAATAGAGGTTGGATGCAGGGGTTTTGTTGCAACATCTACAAGAAACTTCCTGCACAAGATAGGTCTTACCCCTACCGCCACAAAGAAGGCGTGAAAGACCATAGCTGCTTCAGCAGAGACATGCTCAAGGTGGCTGTGGATCAAGAGGAGAGAGAATTGGAGCACAGTTAATTACAAGCCAGGAGAGTAGTGTGTAGATGCACGTTAGAAGACCTCTACAATCAACCAGAAGCCAGCCTGCAGGTGAAGACAGTCTTTTGTCTGTGCTGCCCCACTCAGGTGAAGCGTACAGGTTTTGGGGCGAAACGCTAAAGACCCTGAGATACCTGCTGATGATGCAGACTAGGCACGAAGCAACAACAACCACAAGCTGCTGATTATAAAGACGCTAATCAAGCTTTGAGTAGCGTAGCATCATGGATCGATGTTTAAAACCTATGTCTGGTCATGTTATGTGACATCATTGTTTATGGCATGAAATAAATAACCAACAAATGACATTCTCTTGTTACTGAAACAAAAACGAAAAGCGACGTTGCACTATTTTGCAGCTATACAGCTTACTTGCGAGTGGGCTGTAGCATTGCGTGTTTAATTACCTCATTTTGGTCCCTCTATAAACAACTTATATTAATATTCATTCATTTTAATATGTAAGACATGTGTATGAGGCTTGAGAGTTCCCACCAAAATCTTGTCAAGTAAAGGACATCATATGGGAGCTCTGTTTTAAGGCACTGCATAAATCCTGATATTATTCTTATTATTAAATAATTGCAACCTGCAAACTTAGTTCTTTCGATGTTTTCTTTTGTGATAGGACTCCTATTAAAGCTGTATAGAGGTTGTTTGTTTGGAAGAAATAATCTTAGCCTGTAAGACTCACAGTTCCTTCAAACACGCTATCGTAGATGTTCTCTGTGCCACACTCAGGACACATGAAGCTGAACCTCTCGCAATCGCGGTACCGTTCTTCGTCTGTCAGCTGAGCAGGGACTCCCAGGAAACCGTTCGACTCCTCCTCTCGCTGCTGCCTCTGCTGCACCCGGAACTGCCCTGGATCCAGACCTGAAGGACATGCAGATGTGAGCACAACACTGACATACACATAGAGTTCTAAACCACTGTCACAGTTGTTCATTATATTTAAAAAAAATCAATAAAAATATTTAAAAGTTCTAATGTCTAAAATTCCCTTTCTGTTTAATAACAGCAATAACTTTTATAGTACATCTCACTGATTGTAGTGTGCCTATTTCATTAAACAAGCAAAGGAAAAAAAGGGAAAAAGTTTTCTTCCCCAAGAAAACGATTACTTATTACCCATCTCAATTGAATACTGACTTCTGATTGGTCAGTCATGGCATTCAGCTGTCCACTATGTATTCATAGCACATCGTTGCTGTGGAGTGTGTCATTAGCAGAAGGAAAAGTGACTTGGGGTGACTGACCCTGATGTGTAACAGAGGTTTGGGTCACAATAATGACTGGCTTACTGTAATTACTCAGGAACATTAAACTGCATTTCTTTTCTACTTTTAACTCCAAGTGAGAGAGAGAGAAAAAAAAAAATCAAGGAGTGGGCAAGGACTGTTTGTCGCTGCGAGAATGATAACAGGAAGTGACATGGTTAACGGTCATTCCACGACATTAAAAAGTAGTTGTTATTTTGGTAATAAAATATACATTGATGGTAAATAGCTGTTGTATCAGAGGAATAAAACACATCAGGATGTAAAAATAAAGAATGTTATTTTTCTTTCTCGAAGCATTTTATTTCTAACAAGCTCTTGCTGATAATCTTCTTTCTTCTTTTCTTTTCAGCCTTTTCCCGTTCTCGAGAGTCGCCACAGCGAATCATCTGATTCGCACATTTGATTTGGCATGGGTTTTTACGTCGGATGCCTTTCCTGTCACAACCCTTTTTTAGCAGGGGACAGAAACACGCGGACGGCTTTGCAGCTCCTCTTTATGAAAGTCAGCAATGGTTCTTTTACATGCCTCTCACCATAGACAGTGAGAGACATGGCCCACCTTTGATAACCCAGTTAGCTGCACTGGGGGAAGCTCTTGCTTGTAATAATAATAATAATAATAATAAGCAGAACAAGGAGAAGGAAACTAATAATCAGAGCTGTATAAAGACAGAGGACAGAAAAGATGAGTGTGAGAAGTATGGTAGAGACCCAAGTACAAGAAGTTGGAGGGGAAAAATGTAATACCAGGAAGGAGTGTTAAAAATATATAAATAAATAAATTGGAGCAAAGCAGCTGAGATGATCATATCATTAAAAGACGGCAGCTGAAGATCCATTTCATCCTCCCAGGTGACACCAAACACCGTTCCAGCATGGGGAAAAAACAGCCGACGTCCCCCTGAGTAATTGAGCTAAGTGAATAAGTGAGTAAATAAATAAAGTGTTGACTGCAAGGCTACTGGGATTAACAGCAGTGGAGGAAGTGGTGGAGGTGGAGGCTCAGGAGCTGCTGCCATCTGCAGGCAAACATCCAAAGTTTAGAGCCTCAAGTCAGGGTTAAAACACATACATGCATACACGTGTTTATCTTACAATCTTGGGAGGGGGGGGTGTCATTTTTTCACATTTCCTCCTATTCCATTTATTTAAACATATGAGCAGAATGTCATCAAAAAGCTTTTGAGTGCACCCCCATGGTACACACTACTTGATTGCAAAATTTTAAAAAATCCACATAGCAATTTCTGTGCTATAGCAATAAAGGAGAAAAAAAAAAAAAAAGATGTAGATGACAGAGCAGGCAGCTTCATTATTGACAGGTGAATCAATACAGTCGTTCACAATTACATCTGAGAGCAAATAAAAATTGAGAAATAGACCATCCAGACATTCCTGACAGCAAGACCATTCAAGTCTAATCTACAAAAATTGACCTTGAACAGGGTCACAGTGACCCATATACGATCCCAACCAATTCACCAAATCCCATGATTCTGTCATTTCCTTTCTAAGTTACTGCACGAACAAGTCACGCAGATGGAACCCATTTCTATAGCTAGAACGTCGCTCATATTCAGAGCTAAAAAGAAATAAATAGAATAGAAGGAAGAAGAAAAGAAAAAAGGTCAAATATATTTTATAAAATAAAATAAATAAAAAAGAAAACACGATCTTGACTGCTGTACCCTGAATGACCCATTTACAATCTTTCACTGCGAGCTTCTTGAGGGGAATCCATTCCCCACGTTTGGTGATCCAATGTCTTTTTTTCCTGAGTTATTCTACAACCAAGCCTTGACACAAGCTGAATACCAAAATGTGATCTTGTGACCTTGAGACAAGGTCAAAGTGACCCATATAAAACCCCACCTTACAATGATCCGATGACATTTCCTTCCAAAGTTATCATAATAGTCATACAGGCGGATGAACGGGTGACAATTCGGTGACATCACCACAAAATGAGTCTCAATGCACCAAGCAGACTTTTTAAGTCAACATAATTTCTCTTCTGAATACATTCATTAAACGTGATATCCATGAAAATGGTGATATATTCAAATTTGCTTTTAAGTACTGATATCATGTGTACACATCACATAACAGAAATATCTTCTAATATCACAACATAAAATTTCTTTGAATCACGTCATCCGATGTTACACTTCAGCTCTGCATGTATTTTTTAAATTAAGATTGTTGTTTTTTTTTTAAACCAGGTTAAATTAATTATAATATCAAACGGGAGACGATCACTATTAATTTTGGGCAGGGACTACATCAAGCTTAGAGCCGGTCGAAAATGAAAAAGTAAGGGACCTCATTCCCTCCACAAGTCTGGATGGAAACCTAGGGCAATGTGTGAGCACACCAATGCCTGCCCTGCCCTGCCCAGGGATATGGCCTTGGTGGAGTTATTTCTACTCGGTGAGTTGTTAAGCAACAGGGATTCCTGTAAGTCAAATTGGCCACAGCTTTGGGAGTAGGCAGTACACTGCTTGGTAACAGTACAAGTACTTCCTGTGAACATATTACCCGAGTCATCATTCGTAGAAACAGTCTTGCAATCTTTGATATATATATATATATATATATATATATATATATATATATATATATATATATATATATATATATGTGTGTGTGTGTGTGTGTGTGTGTGTGTGTGTGTGTATTATATATATATATATATATATATATATTGTCAGCCTCCAATTGACGAAGACCACTTTGTACGAAATCCCCGGATTACGAAAAACATTTTCTTGAGTTTCCGTCCCAGAAATACAAAACAACCCCCTCTTACGAAAAGAAATTCAAAATTCAAACACGCCAATCAAAATTTCACACAATGATGAGTTGCTCTCTCATTGGCTGTCTCTCAACATCCCGCCCCGCTCGTCTCCCAGATAGAGACAGAAGGAAGCTTCACTCTTTAGTTTTTAGTTTAGTTTATTACGTTGTTTTAATTCAGTAAATGTTTAATAAACGTAGGCGCATTTGAGCTCATCTGGAATTCCGATCCCTCGAGGAATCAAATTAAAGTTGAGTTTGTCAAGCAGGGAATGCGCTTTGAATTCCACGTCTTGTGGGCATGGCTGGCAGCGCGCGAGCGAGAGAGAAGGAGATAGAGAGAGAAAGAGAGAGGTGTGTGTGTGTGTGTTTGTGTAAATAAAAATGTTTAATAATGGTTTAATTAATAAATATGTTAATAAAATGGTTTAATATGTGAATAAAATGGTTTAATGGTTTAATAAATAATTTTCTTTTACTTTTAACATGTATTTCATACAAAATTGGTGTACTTTTATCATTTTTAAAGGGTTTATGGGGTTTATCCAGTCCAAGGACTGGAGACTTGGAACGATTTAGGCGTTTAACATGTAAGATGCGACCCCTACTTACGAAATCCTCGCAATACGAAAAGGGCTCTGGAACGGATTAATTTCGTAAATTGGGGGCCAACTGTGTATATATACATAGCAGAGGGGCACTAACCAGTGTCTCTCCCCCTTATGCCGGTCCCAAGCCCGGATAAATGCAGAAGGTTGCGACAGGAAGGGCATACGGCGTAAAACTTCTGCCACATTAAAAATGCAAATGGTTAAAACAAAATTCATACCGGATCGGTCGAGGCCCGGGTTAACAAGGACCGCCATCAGTGCTGTCAACCAACAGGGTGCTGATGGAAATTGGACTACTGTTGGTCGAAGACATCGAAGAAGGAGAGGCGGGAGGTGTGTCCGTAGGCAGAGAGAGAAGAGGAAATGCGTGAGCCGAGGACTGAGAGTAGGGACTTTGAATGTTGGAACTATGCAAGGAAAAGATAGAGAGCTGGCTGACATGATGCAGAGGAGGAAGGTAGACATACTGTGTGTTCAGGAGACCAGGTGGAAAGGTAGCAAGGCTAGAAGCTTCGGAGCAGGGTTTAAGCTGTTTTATCACGGTGTGGATGGGAAGAGAAATAGAGTAGGAGTCATCTTGAAGGAGGGGTTTGTCAGGAATGTTCTAGAAGTGAAAAGAGTGTCAGACAGAGTGATGAGTCTCAAGTTAGAAATTGAAGGCGTGATGGTCAATGTTGTTAGTGCTTATGCCCCACAGGCAGGATGTGAACTAGAAGAGAAGGAGAGATTCTGGAGTGAGTTAGATGAAGTGATGCAGAGTACCCCCAGAGGTGAAAGAGTGGTCATTGGGGCAGACTTCAATGGACATGTTGGTGCAGGCAACAGAGGGGACGAGGAAGTGATGGGCAGGTTTGGTATCCAAGACAGGAACACAGAAGGACAGATATTGATCGATTTTGCAAAAAGGATGGAAATGGCTGTGGTGAATACTTTCTTCAAGAAGAAACAGGAGCATAGGGTGACTTATGAAAGCGGAGGTAAGAGCACACAGGTAGACGACATCTTGTGTAGGCGATGAAATTTGAAGGAAGTCAGTGACTGCAAGGTAGTAGTGGGTGAGAGTGTTGCCAAACAGCATAGGATGGTGGTGTGCAGGATGACTCTGATGGTGAGAAAGGTGAAAAAGGCAAAGGCAGAGCAGAAGACAAGGTGGCGGAAGCTGAAAAAGGAAGAGTGTCGTGTTGTCTTCAAGGAGGAGTTGAAACAGGCTTTGGGTGGTCAGGAAGTGCTTCCAGATGACTGGACAACCACAGCCAATGTGATCAGGGAGACTGGTAGGAGAGTACTTGGTGTGTCCTCTGGAAGGAAAGTAGATAAGGAAACTTGGTGGTGGAATGAGGAAGTGCAGGAGTGTGTACAAAAGAAGAGGTCAGCTAAGAAGAAGTGGGACACAGAGAGGACCGAAGAGAGTAAACAAGGAGTACAGGGAGACACAGCGTAAGGCGAAGGTAGCGGTGTCAAAGGCCAAACAGAGGGCGTATGATGACTTGTACGATAGGTTGGACAGTAAGGAGGGAGAAAATGATTTATACAGGTTAGCACAGCAGAGAAATAGAGATGGGAAAGACGTGCAGCAACTTAGAGTGAAAAAGGACAGAGAGGGAAATGTATTGACTGATGACAAGTGTGCTGGGAAGATGGAAAGAGTACTTTGAAGAACTGATGAATGAGGAAAATGAGAGAGGAAAAAAAGAGTAGAAGGGGTGACCGTTGAGGACCAGGAAGTAGCAAAGATTAGTAAGGGAGAAGTGAGGAGGGCATTGAAGAGGATGAAGCGTGGCAAGGCAGTTGGCCCTGATGACATACCTGTGGAGGTACGGAAGTGTCTAGGGGAGGTAGCAGTAGATTTTCTGACAAGGATATTCAACAAGGTCTTAGAAAGTGAGCAGATGCCGGAGGAATGGAGGAGAAGTGTGCTTGTGCCCATCTTTAAGAACAAGGGAGATGTACAGAGTTGTGGCAACTACAGAGGGATAAAGTTGATGAGCCATATGATGAAGTTATGGGAAAGAATAGTGGAAGCAAGACTAAGGGCAGAGGTCAGCATTTGTGAACAACAGTTTGGTTTCATGCCAAGAAAGAGCACCACAGATGCAGTGTTTGCTTTGAGGATGTTAATAGAGAGGTACAGAGAAGGTCAGAAGAAGCTGCATTGTGCCTTTGTGGATCTGGAGAAAGCATATGACAGGGTGCCAAGAGAAGAACTGTGGTATTGTATGAGGAAGTCTGGAGTGGCAGAGAAGTATCTTAGAGTGGTGCAGGACATGTATGAGAGATGTAAGACAGTGGTGAGGTGTGCTGTCGGTGTGACAGAAGAGTTCAAGGTGGAGGTGGGACTGCATCAAGGGTCAGCTCTCAGCCCCTTCTTGTTTGCTATGGTGATGGACAGGCTGACAGACGAGGTTAGACAACAATCTCCATGGACTATGATGTTTGCAGATGACATCGTGATCTGTAGTGAGAGCAGAGAACAAGTGGAGGAAAATCTAGAGAGGTGGAGGTATGCTCTGGAAAGGAGGGGAATGAAGGTTAGTCTCAGTACGACAGAATACATGTGTGTGAATGACAAGGACCCAAGAGGAATGGTGAGGTTACAGGGGGCAGAGATAAAGAAGGTGGAGGATTTTAAGTACTTAGGCTCAACAATCCAGAGCAATGGAGAGTGTGGAAAAGAGGTGAAGAAGCGCGTGCAGGCAGGTTGGAATGGATGGAGGAAAGTGTCCGGTGTGATGTGTGATAGGAGAGTATCGGCAAGAATGAAGGGAAAAGTGTA
>CM045734.1:20123563-20173563 GCA_024760905.1 Plotosus lineatus | reverse complement strand
TTGTTTTTTTTTTTTGGAAGGAGTGCTTATAAAAAGCTGGATGTTTGTACCCGACAGATGATGTAAGACACAGTGTCTCCTGCTTTGACCTTGCGACCCCCTTGAGAGTTGATCCACAGGGCCACATGCACGTGAGGAAGACTCTTTTTATCCGGGTAGTCCTGAGGATCCTTGGTCAGGGCCTGCACAGACACATGAGCACATGTACAATGTTAGGTGATTGGCACAGGAACGATTGCTTTCATTAAAAGTAAATGAGCAGGATGAAACATGCAATCTTCTGCATCACCTTATGGATCTCAAACATGTTAAGCGGAACGCTGCCACTGGCTACCTTCTCGCCAACTTCAATAAGATGCTGTTGGATGTTCTCCAGGATTATGTCCCTATTCTGGTCAGACAAAATCTGACCAATCACGTAGCTGAAAAGATGAAAAGGAGCAAGAGTGAGTTTGAGCCAAATCAAAGGATAAAAACTGGACTCAGTAACTCATCTCAGTGCAGGAGCCAAAAATAGGAAACAAGCCATTTTAAGTTCATTACATACAAAAATATTCAGAAAAACGGAGGAATTAAAAAAAAAAAAAAAAAAAAAAGAGAAAGACCAGTACAGTGGTACCTTGACTTATGAGTCTTTTTGTAACAAATTTTTCATGATACAAGCTTTTCATGATACGAGCTTCAATCCCACCAAAAATATGCCCTAACCAATGGGCAAAATTTTGTTTTACGACCTCTGCTGGGGAAATGGCTTTTCTGGGCCGATTAGCCTCGTATTCTGCATGTATTCCTCCGCGCTCCAAGAACGCCTTATGAAGTGCTTCTCAATTATTTTCTGTGATGTCCCCGATAGGAAGAAAAAAAAACATTTCACCCCAGCACCCCACGCACGACGATAAATAGTGTTTACTGCACTTCATATTGTTTGCTCAGTGCTTTTTCCCTACACCAGAGGGAACACAGTGAGCCACTGCCACCTCGTGTAATTGTGCATCCTCTACAGTAGGTGGCAGTGGCGCTCTCACTGTGTTTCCTGCACCATAGGGAACACAGTGAGAGCGCCACTGCCACCCACTTTAGAGGATGCGCAACAACACTTAATTCTACTACAGTATGGCAAAAAGTATGTTCTGCAGGGTAATTCCAACCCCCCACCACCACCCCCGCATCACCCAAGGGAGGCGTGGCCCACTATTTGAGAAGCATTGGCCTTGTGGGAGCTTTCCACGAGCCTTTCCTCGCTGGCATTTGTAACATGCACAAAATTCTCCTAATCCTCCCTGTTACACACCACCTCATGCATGCCGACGTGACATCTTTGCCACAGTCTATGATCGGAAGGGTTAGTTGACTTATTGTTTATTCTTGTTTTATTATTTATTATTATTAATGTTTATACACATGTATTATTATTATTATTATTATTATTATTATTATGAAATATTTATGTTTTTTACATGTTTGTCTTAAATGCTAGGTCAAATATACATGTTTGTGTTAGGTTATACGAGTTTGGGAGGGGGTTGGAACGGATCAATTGGTTTTCTATTGTTTTCTATGGGAATTTCTGTTTCATCTAACGAACAGTTTGACTTACGAGCTTGTCCTCAGAATGGATTAATATCATAAGTCAAGGTACCACTGTGTAACATCATATTTCACAGTATCTCAGGTGAGAAATGTAGTTAACTGTGAAAGAAGGCTCCCAAGTTGTCCATAGACAAGGTTTATGACGATTAAACCAAAGATCGCAGATTTTAATCCAGGTTAATGCCACAGGCATCTGTGACCGAGAGTCCATGGGAGCTAATTAGCCGAGCTCTCACAGGAGGGAGGAATGGCATATGTTCATATCTCCCTGTCATTCACAGCAATCGCCAGCAAATCATGGACACCTGTGAGCTCATATGTATAAAGGGAAGGACAGAGCTTTCCCTCAGAGTGTGTTAGGCCAACCCCAAAAATACGCATGGGAAGCAGTTTGAAAAAGAGGCAGGTGGCGTGTGCATGCTTTCGCCCCTCCCTGGTGGTCATGTAAAAGGGAAGGCAAATACCTGATGGATGGGAACTGGATACGACTAAATTAGGGAGAAAAATGTTTGTGTGACTGCAATCTATGCCACTTCTGATCCAGTAGGTTCTCGCTTACTCATATGAGTCGTATGAGACTGTGAGTGGACCTGACGGCTGAGTGGCTCTGTTGAACGGCTCTTTTACAAATTGCCATCTTCGTTTCAGCGGCTTGCGTAGGCAGTTAATTAAACACTGGTGCTGTGTTGAGGAGAATCAAGCACAACACTTTAAGCTGGATATGTTTACCAGTTAGACTGGTTCACTGAGAAGGGAAATTTTAAAAGTATTATGATGATAGAGTGAAAACAAAAATAAACTTTCAATATCCTCCTAAAACGCAATCAGACACAATTACAACAATGTTGCCCAAAAAGTATTTTACACAATCAAGACTCCAGTATTCTCAAATTATTGAAGTAGTCAAAACAAGAATCGAGCCAAACCACTGCTCCTCTACGTTCAGAGTGAATGACAGGGAGATATGCCATCCCTTCCTTCTGAGAGAGCTCGGCTAATTAGCTACCATGGACTTCACATTTAACTACATTTCTCACATGAGATACTGTGAAATATGATAATGTGTTATACAGTGGTACCTTGACTTACGAAATTAAACCGTTCCGTAGGGCAAGGTAGTAAGTTGAAACGTTCATTAGATGAAACAAAAATTCCCATCGGAAACAACAGAAAACCAATTAATCAGTTCCAACCCCCTCCCAAACTCTTATAAACTGACACAAAGATGTATTTTTGATGTCATATATTGAAGATAAACATGGCCGGGGCAGTGGTGGTCTAGTGGTATAGGGCGCAGGATCGCTGATCCTAAGGTTGGGGGTTCGAGTCCCCACAAGGTTGTCACTGTCCCCCCAGTGCAGCTAACTGGGTTATCAAAGGCAGGCCATGTCTCTCACTGTCTATGGTGAGAGGTTCATGTAAGAGAACCATTGCTGACTTTCGTAAAGAGTAGGCTGCAAAGCCGTCAGCTTGTTTCTGTCCCTTGCTAAAAGGGTTGTGTCAGGAAGGGCATCCGACGTAAAAACCTACGCCAAATCAAATATGCGAATCAGATGATTCACTGTGGCGACCCCTGAGAAATGGAGCCTTAAGTGTGATTGCGCATCCTCTACATCAGGTGGCAGTGGCGCTCTCACTGTATTTCCGATGGGATCGGAAAAAAACACCGAGCAAACGATATGAAGTGCAGTAAACACTATTTATAGTTGCACGGGGCGTAAAATGTTTTTTTTCTTCCTATAGGAGGCATCACAGAAAATAATTGAGAAGCACTGCACAAGGCGTTCTCGGAGCACGGAGGAATACACGTGGAAGAATACAAGGCTAATCGGCCTGGAATAAACATTTACCCAGCAGAGCTCGTAAGTCGAAAAGTTGCTCGTTGGTTGGAGCAGATCGAAGCTTGTATCATGGAAAATTCGTTATAAAAGACACTTGTAAGGCGAGGTACCACTGTCTGTGTGTGTGTGTGTGTGTGTGTATACACACACACACACACACACACACACACACACACACACACACAGGGATCCCTCACTTTCCATGGCTAATCGAGTCTGCGACCAGCCCCGCGACCGCCAATTTCCGCAAAGTAGGATTGACCCCCCCCCCCCCCGACTGACGTATACGTACATGTGAATGTAATATCAATAAATACATATACAATGCTACAAATGCTTATAACAAATTAAACATTTATAACAATTATTTATACATTATTTATCCATTTATAATATAAATAATACAAAAATTATGCATTAAATGTAAATTAAATATGAATACACACACATACAGACACGCACACAATGCGTGCCTCACATAAAAATGTTAGTAGTTTTGTTGAGTTTTTTTTTTTTTTTGCATAATTGGCCTTCTTTTGGGGCATTTTCTTGAACTTTTCATTAATTTTCCACATTTTTCGATGAATATTTCTGACAAACCCTTGATGCACAGAAGCCGCAGAAACTGAAGCATAAAGTAGCGAGAGATCACTGTATATACAGAAACACTACGTGTTTGTGTGTGTGTGTGTATATATATATATATATGCATATGCATGTGTATATATGTGTGTACACACACACACACACACACAAATAACCACGTGTTTAAAAAGGTGACTTAAAAAAAGGCTCAAAATCCTTGTTTTAGATTTTATTTCCATAAACACAACACAACACATTCTATTCCAAATCAAAATATGAAGAAAAATACAGTATATCAAATGTGTCTGCATTTCATCATTGCAAACTCAAACATGGAAAATGTTGTAAGATTTTGTTTTCCTTTGAATGACTGAACTAATATTTATTTGTAATATCACTGTTTGTGAGAACTGCCTCACATCTGTGTTGTGGAGTCCACCAGCTTCTGGTACATGTGAGAAGGTTTTCCAGCCCAGGATGATTGGACTACATTCCACAGATCTTCTGTATTTCTTGGTTCGGCCTCAGAAGCTGCATGGTTGACATCATTCCACAAGTTTTCTATTGGATAAAGGTCCGGGATTGGGCCACTGCTCCACAGCATCAATCTTGTTGGTCTGAAACCGAGACGTTGCTGTTTACTGGAATGTTTGTGGTCGTTGTGTTGTTGGAATCCATTTCAAGGGCTATTCCTCTTCAGCATAAGGCAGCACGACCTCTTCAAGTGTTCTGATGGATTCAAAGTGATCCATGATCCCTGGGATGCGATAAATAGACCCGATACCGTAGTATGGAAACATCCCCCTATCATGATGCTTGCCCCACCAGGCTTCACTGTCTTCACAGGGTACTGCGGCTTGAACTCATTGTTTGGGGGCCATCTAGGGGACCACTGGACTCAAAAAAAAAACCCCACTCTTGCTTTCATTAGTTCACACATTTCTCTTCAAATAGGTCAATGTTTCTCTTTGGCAAATTGTCACCTCTTCAGCACGTCATTTTTCAACATTAGGCCTTTGCCGGGGCATCTTGCCGATAGCTCATCTTGACATAGGTGCCTTCTAATTGTAACATGACTTCGAACCTACTTTTGAGTGAATGAATGATGCCACTAACTGAACTCCACACTGCTATTATTTTGAACATGCCCCTTTCAATTAGTGATTCAATTATACAGAATCAGCATCAGCGTGCGGGAAAATCATGGACAAGTTGCCAGGCGTAGTGTTGTGCTGAGGGCTTGAAAAGTGATGGAGGATAAAAAAATCATTTTAAAATTTGTTTCATATTTGGATTATACAACTCTTTCTGTTAAACTATCAAGTATTATTAACAAATGAAAAGTATAAGTATTTTATTTAAATTTATATTTTTCCACTGGGATTTCATGGGAAACTCGATTTCCCTATCTTTCAAGTATGATTTTATTCCCTAATAGAGTCGTCAAAGTGAAAGAACACAATGATTGGGTTGTAAACAGACTCTCAGCCCCACTTTTGCACAATGCTGCACTATTTGTCCGTGTTTAGGTGCAGTACAGTGATCCTCGCTACGTCGTGCTTTAGTTTCTGCTGCTTTAATGCATCACAGTTTTTCAAAAATATTCACCGAAAAATTTAAAAATAAGGGAAAAGTTAAAGAAAATGCCACAAAACAAGGCAAATTATGCAAAAACAAAACAAAAAACTCCAAACAAACAAAAACAACCCAAAACCCCCCCAACAAAACTTCTTACTTTTTTAAATGAGGTGCGCATCTGTATGTGTGCGTATTTATATTTTATTTACATCTTATGCGTTATTTTAATTTTTTTAAATCGTTATAATAAGCATTTATAGCATTGAATATGTATTTGTTGATATTATATACACATATACATGTACCACGATGACCATGATCAAAACCTCTCACATACCCTTCTGCTCGTCTATTCTTTCTTTTGACTTATTTTGAAAAGAATCATACTCCTACTGTTTCTTTTAACTGACCTGCTGATATTTTATTTTATTTTTTTATTGCTTGGAGTTTTTTATACGAGGTTTGGTTTCTACCGAAAGTAAGTAACTATAAGCGTGCGTTCCATCAACAAAAAGATAAAGGCTGCGTCGGGGTACAGAGCTGAGCAGTGTACAGATTTCAAAGTTGCTGTCGTAAAAGTGGGATTTCTATGGAAGCAGGTTTCACTTCACCAGAACTCACTGAGGCAGTGACAGACTTTTTTGGAGATGCCGATCACAAATCGAAAATTTTAGCAGTAAAGATTTAGAGGATCAACCTGTACAAATGGAAAATTTTGCTGATGATGAACACATGGAACATGGTGAGTGTGGCTGAACGTAAAATCCCCGTCAGTGTGTGTAGATGATTTCATGGATGTGTTTTTACTCGAGGAACATAATCCTTTATATTTTCATTAATCATAATTATAATGTGTGTTCTGTGTGTTTTCAGTTGACGAGGCTGGCAGTTGTATGATACGTCCTCCAGTTTTTTTACAGCAGATCTCTGTGGCGCTGAGGAGGAGGCAGCGGCCTGCTTCAGTGAAAACACAGGAAAACCAGATGAAAACGTGTCTCTTCCCTTTTCATGCACTTGCAAAGTGAATGATTCCCAAGTAATAACTGAGTGAAACATGTATCTGAGTGACTTTTCAACTTTTTGGGGGTTAGAGTGCAAGCTTTGTTTGGAAAAATTCCAAAATAAACAAATGTAAAAACATTGAGCTGTTTCAATTTTCAAAAACCTTTGACCCAGTTTTGTCAGACTTAAACGCATGTATCTCAAAAACTAATCAAGCAAATACAAGAAAAATATGTTTTTCCTCCAATCTGATTCACAAGGATCTCTGCTTTCTAGTACAATACTGTATTAATCTCATTTTTAAAATTTTGACATTTATCCTACGCGTGGACACACACACAAACAAACAAACACACACGTTTTCAGTTTCCTCTGCTTAAGAACGTGACTTTAAAATAGTGCTTTTTTTAAAAACAGTGCTTTTCAATTATTTTCTGTGGCGACCTATCAGAATAAAAAATATTTGACACCCCCCACATCGCCCCACGAACGAGAATATTATTTGTCTATAAAATTATTAGTACACCTCTGCATAATATTGTATCTTTATTAACATTAAAAACAAAAAAAGAAAAAAATATAGTGCAACTTACAATCAAGAAAAACTTCATTAACATTGTTTTTTAATCTGTAACAGAAAAGACTTAAAGTTCACCAACGTGCCTCCGTCTCTCTCCACCGTTCTCTTCGTTCCTGTTAAAAAATTTTCCATGTTGTTTCTTGGGGGGTTGTTTACTGCACTTCATATCGTTTGCTCGTGCGAAAAACCACTACACTATAGCGCGACGAGAGTGCCACTGCCAATTAGTGGAGTGGAAATGCAATTACACTTAATTCTCATACACAATTCCAGAAAAGCATGTTCCCCAGGGTCATACGCGCTCCCTCTGGCATCACACCGCACTTCCCCTGGCATCATGGGGTGCGTCCCACAATTTGAGAAGCACTGCTTTAAAAGAAGACAACTGAAGTTTCTGATAGAAGTGTGACAGAAGTGAAAGGTGTGGAGCGAGTGAAGTGTCAAAAGGACACTGACTTGCCACATTCCTTCGCGAGGTCACACCAGTCTCTGCGTACAATGTCCAGGCCCTTCAGCTCTTGCTTGGTGGTGTAGCGGCCCTCTCCCTGTGGCTCCACCATCAGAGCAGCGTACTTTTTCTTCTTGAGCAGCAGCAGGGACTTAAACACACCGTCGATGTCTAGTTCCAGGAGACGGTACAGTTTATTCACCTCACTCTTCACCTAATCTCACACACAAACACACACACACACACACACGCTCAGTCTGATCAATATTAATTATTCGATACCAGAGTGGATACTGCAGAATAGCTAAACAATACAACATTCATAGAATGAATCACATTCTCACAGCATCCATCTGGTTCTTATAAATCCTGCAGCACTTTTCATTTGTTCTCCCAATTTTCTTGTCTATATCTACATTTAACATGCCTATACTACATTTGTACTCCACCTGTAAAGACGCTAATGGGTTTTACTTCATTACAACCTCCTTCTTAAGTTCTTTGTGCATCCTGTTTCAAATATGTCCACACTGAGTTTATTTCAACAGCTTCCACCATGTCCTCAACACTCATGGAGGCCATACCGCCTCACTCTGATTGCATTCTACTGCTTCCTATCATATTATATCAAGTTATTACTGTATTCACTTGATTTTCAGAGCATGTCGTGGGAACATGTCTCTGAGTTACAGGCCTCTCATGCTCCTTATGCAATACAGGGATCCCTCACTTTCTGTGGTTAATTGGGACCGAGAGCCCCCGTCAACCGCCAAATTCCGTGAAGTAGGATCAACCCCCCCGATTGACATGTACATACATGCATGTGTGTATATACATGTACATACATGCATGTGTGTATATACATGTACATACATGCATGTGTGTATATACATGTATATACATGCATATGTGTATATACATGCATATGTGTATATACATGCATATGTGTATATACATGTACATACATGCATATGTGTATATACATGTACATACATGCATGTGTGTATATACATGTACATACATGCATGTGTGTATATACATGTACATACATGCATGTGTGTATATACATGTACATACATGCGTGTGTGTATATACATGTACATACATGCGTGTGTGTATATACATGTACATACATGCGTGTGTGTATATACATGTACATACATGCGTGTGTGTATATACATGTACATACATGCGTGTGTGTATATACATGTACATACATGCGTGTGTGTATATACATGTACATACATGCATGTGTGTATATACATGTACATACATGCATGTGTGTATATACATGTACATACATGCATATGTGTATATACATGTACATACATGCATATGTGTATATACATGTACATACAGGTATATGTGTATATGTCTGTCTTCCTTCCTTTCGGCTTTTTCTCTTTTACTCAGGAGTCGCCACAGCAAATCATCTGATTCGCACATTTGATTTGGCAGAGGTTTTTACGTCGGATGCCCTTCCTGTCAAACCCTTTTTTAGCAAGGGACAGAAACACGCTGACGAGTTTGAAGCCTTCTCTTTACGAAAGTCAGCAATGGTTCTTTTACATGCCTCTCACCATAGACAGTGAGAGACATGGCCCGCCTTTGATAACCCAGTTAGCCGCACTGGGGGGGACAGTGACAACCTTGTGGAAAGTGGGACTTGAACCCCCAACCTTTGGATCAGCGATCCAGCGCCCTATACCACTAGACCACCACCGCATATACATGTATATGTGTATATAATATCAATAAATACATATTCAACACTATAAATGCTTATAACAATTAAACATTCAAAAATAATGCATAAGATGTAAATAAGATATAAATACACACATATACAGACTGCTCAGATGCCCACCTCATATAAAAACATAAGTAGTTTTGACGAGGGGGGGGTTTGGGTTATTTTTTTTCCTGTTTGTTTGTTTGGGGTTTTTTGCATAATTGGCCTTGTTTGGTGGCATTTTCCTTAACTTATTCCCCTATTCGTCCTTAATTTCCTTATTTTTTTTAATTCGATGAATATTTAAAAAAAAAAAAAAAATTAAAAAACGCGATGCACTGAAGCCGCATGAATTGAAGTGCGAAGTAGCGAGGGATCCCTGTATTGTAAATCCCACTGTACTGAATCCCATTTCCATACAAATCCTATGAAGGTAATACTTATGCACACACAAAATGCACTTCAGCATAGTGACCAGGTTCTCCAGCTACCTTATTGCCCAATTTGAAGACCTCATCCAAGTTTGAACTACTGGTGTTGATCATGATGGAGTCTGTGTCTCCGTAAATCACGTCCAGATTCATCTGCACAAGAACATGTTGAAAATCTTCACACTCACAAGCACAATAACAAGCATCAAGCACGGAGAACCTTCTCAACTCACCTTCTGAACCATGTCTTTGGTATGCATTAGGATCTAAAAAAAAAAAAAAAAAACACACAAAACACATAAATAGATTGAGATCTCTCCCATGCTTAAAATCTATACATTTTAAAGCTATAAACACCTATACACACGCTCGAGAAATTACTGTTAAACAGACAATACTATGAAACTGGCGTAAATTACAGACTGTCTCTCGACAGCCTGCATAGTGACACGCCAAACACACAAAGAATTTAATTAGCAAATCTATTCAGTAATTCAACACTTATCAATAGGGAAAAGAAAAAGCCTCGGTGATTTGCTTTTAAATGGAGGATAATTGGCTAAGAGGGCTATTAGCTGTACTGAAATGGGGCTCCAAACCCACACACCAGCCGAGTCATAATAACGCCTAATGGCCTTAATCACCGGTGGCCTGCATAACGGAGAGAGTGAGCATGATGCAGAGAGAGAGAGAGAGAGAGAGAGAGAGAGAAGACTCAGAGGGGTGTCCAGCTGTAGACTGGGACCTACGTCAGCTGCAGCTGTCACAGGAAAAAGAAAAAAAAAAAAAAAACGCAAGACAGAACAAGAGAATAGAATAAAAAGGGCTAAAATGAGATGGACAGACAATGGGAGAAAATTCTATGTGAAGTGACAGGTACAAGTTTTGTTTAATTGAACTGAACTTGAAATTCAAACGCATCGAATTAGTTCAGCACCATTTCAACTGCAGGGTGCCAATACTTTATGCAGAAGTCAAAATTTGGCAGATCTAGTGAAAATAAAATAATCAGGTTGGGGTATAGCGTACATTCAACCAAAGCTATTCTGCTTTTCATGATTTTCCATTTTTATCCATGGAAAGAAAATTCGTCGCCATCTTCCAGGTCAACAAATGAAAAAGTGTTGTGTCACTTGCGGACGTTTTATTCAGTGTGTATCCTGATAAAATGACGCCCTGCATTTCGGCATGATACGCACACGCACACGCACACACTAGGCGTGAGGGGTGACCTCTAGGCAAGAGGGATTCTGACAGCTGGAGATGGGGGCAATAATCTAAAGTCGGACAGAGCAAAAAAGAGGGGGTGTCATACTGCAGCCTGTCAACAGCAATCGAATAAGCCGCCGCCAGCCATGCTTAACACACACACACACGTATCCTCGTCATGGACAAGGACGGTGCTATTTCAGACTGTACGGGATCCACTTCTTGAAACTGGAGCGACTTTAAATGCGCTTTATGAGGTGCCAAATACCTCACAGGGGGAAGCAAGGGGTCAGATTTGAGTAATTACAGAACAGCCCTGCACATTAGCAAATACAACCAAGGTCACGTACTAAACACACAAAACGGGGAGAGAGAGAGAGAGAGAGAGAGAGAGAGAGAGAGAGAGAGAGACTCATTAGTTCACAATAGGGCGGAGCTATTTTTATTTTTTTAATGGCTTCCCCCTTTCTTGTTCTGCGAGCTCAGTCGAAGTCATCTCCACACCAGGGACTCCACGGAAAGAAACGTCCTCACACCAATCCTCATTCATCAGATGCTCGTTGTAGAAAGCGTACATGAGCCTGTCGGCATGCTCGGTGATGAGTTTGGGAATGTGCACATGTGTATAAGTTTTCCATAACCCCGTCCATGTCAGTGTGTTGTGACAGCAGGGACAGCCTGAGATGCTACTGGACAACACTGGTGAAAGATAAGTCATTTGACCATGGCTCAGGAATGGCGAAGGGGGCACGGGGCTCATCTTTAAACACATACCGCTCGAAAACATCCAAGTTTAACTAAACACCACACCGATCGGGGTGCGACTCCACCAAACCAAAAGATACGCCTGCCCTGTCGAGTCCTTCCTACTCCACGACACCATGGACAGGAACAGGGTTCTGTCGAGGGCTCGGGTTTGGAGGCTATTCATGATTTACAGTTATGACAAGAAAGCTTTTATATGTGAAGATTTTATTTTACTTGGGTGTTGATTACAAACGTTCCCATAACTGAGCAAACAATTCATTTCACAAAAGCATTTCATCCGTCACACATCGTCTTCCTGACACTCACGAACAAACGCCTTTGAACGAACAGCAAATAGAAACAGGGTTTTTTCCCTCCTTGATGGATGATGAAATTACATTACAAATCCTCTACAAGCTATGCACCCCTTAAAGACGGAGTTTGAGGCTGGTGCTCAGCTCGCAGTGTGTAATTAAACAGCGGTGAATTAGAGGCTGCAATGTGCAGCAGGATGGGAGGATCGTCTTCAGCTCATGTTTGATGTTGGCTGACTGACCGATAACACACACACACACACACACACACACATACATACATACATACATACACACATACATACATACACACATACATACACACATACATACATACACACATACATACACACATACATACATACACACATACATACACACATACATACACACATACATACACACACACACACGTTTGAAAGTCACTCAAACAAACCCATGCTGCTTCTACTAACTCTTACACCAAAAAAGTTGGTTATTTTCCCATAACTCCCCAGTGCAGCTAACTGGGTTATCAAAGGCCGGCCATGTCTCTCACTGTCTGTGGTGTGAGCTTCATGTCAAAAAAACCATTGCTGACTTTTGACAAGAGTAGCTGCATAGCCATTTGCGTATTTCTGCCCTGCGATGGTTTGGCGATCTGTTCAGGGTGTACTCTGCCCTCACCCAGAGTCGGCTGGGATGGGCTAATTAGGATATCAGCGGTTACAGAAAATGAATGAATGGATGAATTTTCCCATAACAGCCCACCCCTCACTACCCAATTGTATAAAAACAGGCCACACGTGACATTACAGGCAAATATTATTTCAAAGGGAATTAAATAAATTCAAACTGAAATTCGCATATTTTCAGAGACAGTCGGTCGACTTTGAGGGAAATGACCCATATTTACGGTCTTGGTGAAAATATTTGCACATGCACAAAAAATCTGTACAGGGTTCCCTCTAGGTACAGGGATCCCTCGCTACTTCTTGCTTTATTTCATGCAGCTTCAGTGCATCACTTTTTTTTTTTTTTAATATTCATCAAATTAAAAAATTAAGGAAATTAAAGAAAAATAAGGTGAAAAGTTAAGGAAAATGCTGTAAAACAAGCCAATTATGCAAAAAAAAAAAAAAACCCAACACCCCCCAACAAAACTACTTACATTTTTGTGAGGTGCGCATCTGTATGTGTGTGTATTTATATTTTATTTACATCTTGTGCATTATTTTTGAATGTTTGTTATTATAAGCATTTATAGCGTTGAATATGTATTTATTGATATTATATACACACACATACATATAGGTCAGTCAGGTGGGTTGATCCAACTTCGCTGAATTCAGCGGTCGCGGGGGGATCTCAGTCCCAATTAACCGCGGAAAGTGAGGGATCCCTATATAGCGGAATTTTTCACCAGTGGCTGTTTTGGTCAAATGCACAGCTTTTGTTCAAGCGAACCAGCTAGAAATCTCCAAAATGATTTCAAACACAGAATCACTCTCAGTCCTCCAATAATTCTTCGATCTTCCACTTCCACTGAGAGAATTTCAAAAGAGAGATGTTGTTGCTGGCACACCACGTGTTGCCATTGTTCTAGCCCTGTGGGCTGACCGTGATCAGTGGCCGTTTTGGTCAAAATCACAGCTGTCGTTCAAGCAAACCAGCTAGAATTCTCCGAAAATTATTTTTAAACCAATGAATCACACTCAGTCCTCATAAAGTTCTTCGAACTTCCACTTCTAATGGGCAAAATTTCAAAAACCGTAGCAGAGATAAAAAGTATGTTGAACCCTGATATTCTACTCACGCGAACTGAGATTTCTGCACATGCGCATCTCACGTAGTCCCGATAGGATGGAATAGGGAGGTGGAATGGAATTTTTCAAAGGAGCAAGAGAAACCTGAGATACTAACACAGGTCGCCGACTTCTGGGTTCCGTTCCCCCCCCCCTAATATGATAGATATAAAGATTCTCATTTTGAGCAGAATGGCGGGATTTTCAGCCAAAACCAGCCAAAAAAATGATGTTGCGCTATTTCATGGTTATATCACTTACGTGTGAGTTGGCTTCAACTCTGCTATTATCTCAGCAATCTGACAACCTATCAGCATGATCTGCCTACAACCACAACCAATGCTGTACAAAATCCATGAAACAAATGACATGACAGTGGTGATAAACAGTCCTTCTCTCAACAGTCTGCCTTTAGTTCACTTCGCTCCTGAAGTCAATAAGGCACAAAAACACACCTAAGATTCCAGAAACCTTCAAGCGATGACTTTGCCTTTGACTCTAATAAAGGACCTACGCTAGAGACTCCATCCAGAAATAAACACCTCCTGGCCAACAAGTAAATCCACGGGATCTATATCCCCGTCAGCACTTCGGAAAATTGTTGATCGGTAATTATACACCAAAGGCCAATGTTGAACTGACCTCAATCTGACCTTGAAAGTCTTGGTCGTGCTCATGGTCCTCTGAACCCATGTGGAAAAGTGTTGTAAATGAGTGTAGTCGTGCATCGTAGACCAATTTTAAAGATTTCAACAAATTTACCAAAATACAAACAAAAACACACGAAGGTCAGGGTCCCCAGAACTCATTTAAGAGAGTGTTTATCACATTAAAAAAATAAGAAAATTAAGGAGGAATAGGGGAAAAGTTAAGGAAAATGCCACAAAACAAGGCCAATTATGCAGAAAAAAAACCCCAAACAAACAAAAAACAACCCAAATCCCCCCAACATAACTACTTACATTTTTATGTGAGGTGCGTATCTTTGTGTGTTTATATTTTACTTATATCTTATGCATTGTTTTTGAATGTTTAATAGTTATTATAAGCATTTATAGCATTGAATATGTATTTATTGACATTATATACACATATACATATATATCAGTCGGGGGTGGAGGGTTTGATCCTACTTTGCGGAATTCAGCAGTCGCGAAGGGATCTCGGTCCCAATTAACTGCGGAAAGTGAGGGATCCCTGTACACGGGTCTCAGGTTTTTGGACTTCGGGTGTTAGCATTGACGTTGCATGTCCTTGCTGTGCTCTGGTTTCATCCCACAGTCCAAAAAGACAGAAGGCTAATAGACTAAATTCACATCTGGACTCGCGCACGGCATCATGGGATCTTGACTACCAAACGTGGCGGAAGTAAACCTTGATGTGAATGAGAACTGCACTATTGATACGTTTAATTTATGGAAAGTTCACGACCTTCGAACCTATTGTATACGTCGGGGTCTTCCCAGTTGTTCCCGAAAGCGTAAAGATGAACTTGT
The DNA here is from genome assembly GCA_024760905.1 of Plotosus lineatus. Taxonomy (NCBI): domain Eukaryota; kingdom Metazoa; phylum Chordata; class Actinopteri; order Siluriformes; family Plotosidae; genus Plotosus; species Plotosus lineatus. Next base: position 20,158,226 of record CM045734.1, on the reverse strand, counting down.
TGCACTTGCATTTGCAGTGACGGTACAAAAGGAATCTAAACAAATCCAACGTGACTATGCCAGCTTGTTGACATTTGAAGTGGATGAGGAAAGCGTGACAATTCCCGACCCCTTGGGACTTGAAGACGGCTGGGAGACAGAAAATTAAGTCTTATCGAAGTGGCCCCCGTGTATGTATGCTGACATAGTGGATTTTTTTTGTTCATGGAGGACCAGGCACCCCTACTAGCACGACTTCGTAATGACTACAAAGAAGGTAAATACGAATTTGACAGGTGTTACCGATTGATCTGACAGCTCTTGTTTATCTATTTTACAAATTAACATAACAGTAATTTTCAAGCTCTAAGTCTATGATATTTAATGATTACGGCATCGCCGATTTTTATGGTAAGTTAACAGGTAAATAATCTCCATGGACTATGATGTTTGCAGATGACATCGTGATCTGTAGTGAGAGCAGAGAACAAGTGCAGGAAAATCTAGAGAGGTGGAGGTATGCCCTGGAAAGGAGAGGAATGAAGGTTAGCCTCAGAAAATCAGAATACATGTGTGTGAATGAGAAGGACCCAGGAGGAACGGTGATGTTACAGGGAGCAGAGATAACGAAGGTGGAGGATTTTAAGTACTTAGGCTCAACAATCCATAGCAATGGAGAGTGTGGAAAAGAGGTGAAGAAGCGTGTGCAGGCAGGCTGGAATGGTTGGAGAAGAGTATCCGGTGTGATGTGCGATAGGAGAGTGTCAGCAAGAATGAAGGGAAAAGTGTACAAGATGGTGGTGAGGCCAGCTATGTTGTCTGGCTAAGAAACAGTGGTGCTGAGGAAAAGGCAGGAGGCAGAGCTGGAGGTAGCGGAGATGAAAATGTTGAGGTTCTCCCTGGGAGTAACGAGGATGGATAGGATCAGAAATGAGTATATCAGAGGGACAGCCCACGTAAGATGTTTTGGAGACAAAGTCAGAGAGGCTAGATTGAGATGGTTTGGACATGTACAGAGGAGGGATAGTGAGTATATTGGCAGTAGGATGCTGAGGTTGGAACTACCAGGCAGAAGGCCTCGAGGAAGACCGAAGAAGAGATTTATGGATGTGGTGAAGGAAGACATGAAGGTCGTTGGAGTCAGAAAAGAAGATGCGGAGGACAGGGTGAGGTGGAGGCGGATGATTTGCTGTGGCGACCCCTGAAGGGAGCAGCCGAAAGTAAAAGAAGAAGATAGTCTATAGGGTCTATGAATTTGAATAAAGAACACTTTAATAATAAACTTACTGCTTTCATCCAACGTTTGTTTCCCTCCGGATCCTTCAGCTTGGTAGGGAAGGTAAATAATGTGAACGGCAGCAGACATGTACACGCGTTAGTCCCAAATTTGCAGGCATGTATACTGCAAATTTCCTTTTTCCAACGCTTGAGATGATAAATGCCGTTCTCACAGTTCCCTACAGCACAATGCGCACCTGGCATATCGATACATGTAATTTAAGGCTTAAAGTAGGCTTTCAGCGGCAGTTGTTAGGATGTGTTTACATCCCGCAAGTGGCGACAAGAACGTTTGGTAGCAGTTACACTTGGATCAGAGGTTGGGTCACGTTCCCCGCACATGCGCAGTCATAATGCGAATTTAGTCTATTGTCTGTTCCAAATCACCGCTATGTGTGAGAGTGAGTGTGAATGGTGTAGGATTAAGCAGTTTAGAAAAGCAGACATCCTGATCATAATCATGGGGTGAAGGTGCATGATGGACAGACTGACGGACAGAGAGCATCATCAGATCACTCAACGCTCACTGATTCCTCTGTCTTTTTTTTTTTTTATCATTTTCTTGACAATCTGCTGTGCATGCACTCTTTTCAGCAGCATATCCGCCCTTTTGTTTGAATGAACTCACAGGGGCCCATGGATCAGCTGCTGATCGCTGCGAGTGGCAGGGGAGCATTATGCCATCCCTCCCCGCTCACCCAATTAGCTTCCATGGAGTCTGGGTCTCAAATGGCTTTTTTAGCCTACTAGCAATTAAAAACAACAACAACAAAAATTTCTCTTCTCCATGAGTTTGGGATTTGATGGACATGAAGGTAAGGGACACATATGGCATCGGTTTAAACCGCAATCTGTCTGTAAACCATCCCAAACTGAATGTGGTACGGCAGCGTACTCGTTCTGGGCCTCACAGGGACACACGCCACATCACAGCAGGCATTTTAATCCTCAGTGGGCCATGAAAAACCTTGTAAAAGAAAGTATCTAGTGACGATTGTTTTGAAAAGCAGGCTGGTGAAAAGCATTTTGAGGATGACAGTCGATCGCCCGAAATAACCAGAGACACAGTGAACTGTCAGAGTGATCTATGGCTGCTGCTGTCATCTCTCTCTGTCGCGCTCTCACACATACACACACACACGGAAGTTAACTACTAAAGGGTTTAAACAATCACAACACACATAGATATGCATGGTTTTGATCATGTATCTTGCGTGCGTGCGTGCGTGCACACACACACACACACACACACACACAGACACACACCCCTGTGAGTTAAAGTTACATGAGGCAGATTCCAGAGTACTGCTCTCATGGAACCTGAGGTGTCAAATATCCACACAAATCCCTTCTCTGATTTAATACAACCGCCTGAAATCACAAGCTGGCACACCAGAGCAGAAGGTTACAGAGATCCGAAGAAACCAACCCCGCACATAAAAATATCACACAAAAGAGCACCGCATTCCCCTAATGCACAAACTCTCAGGCCATGACAAACATATTAATCAGATCCCGTTCCAGCACATGAGTCAAGTAATGAGAAGACAAAATAACATATGCCTAAAGACCTGATCACGCAAAAGACGGATGACGACGAGGAGTATGTACGTTTTGGGTATACAGTACAGTATATACAATCATGCCGTATTAGGATATGTAGTACAAGACAGAATCGCGACATTTAAAAAACATCAGAATATACAATGCTGGTGATGGAGTTCACATCTCGAGGTGCATCACAATGTCTGTTTATTATACACTTTCCTTGTCATGATATCCTCGCAGACTGGCAGTAGAAGCATTCAAAGCATCAATTTGAGGGAGGGGGCTAAATAAGTAAACTACAGCGTGGCATGGCGGTGCAGTGGTTAGCACATCCACCTCATAACCAGGAGGTGTTGAGTTTGAGTCCTGGGTTTAGATGTTTGTGTGGAATTTGCTTGTTCTTCCCAGGGTTTCCTCAACCTACTCGTTTCCTCCAACAATCCAAAAGACATGCACTTTGGGCTAACTGGCTGTTCTAAAACTGCCTTGAGCTGTGAGTGTGAATGGTTGTGTTGACGCCGCAGTTCAAGGCGTGCCCAGCCCTGAATCGGCGAAGATATGCACCAGAACCACCGTGAGTCCAGTAGGATGAAGCAGTTTGGCAAATAAACAAATGATGCAGTGCCAACTATCAGATTCTCTGTCAGGAAAAAATGCCCTACATTTCCATGACCTGTAATGAACAAACATAGTCCACCTTACTGATAAGTATATAAAAGCCAGCAACTTCACTTTAACCCAGTACTTCTCAATTATTTTCTGTAGCGCCTCCCCAGGAAGAGGAAAACATTTGCCTCCCCCAATATAAATACAGTGGTACCTCACTTTATGAAATTAATCCGTTCCAGAGCCTTATTCGTAACCTGCATTTTTCATAAATTGAACCACATTTTAAAACGCGTGATTCTTTCCAAGGCTCCCAATACTACCCCCTAAACCCTTTAAAAATGATAAAAGCATACCTTTTTAGACCTTCTGCTTCAATATCGTACCGATGGTAGACGGGTTTGGCCATATTCCTTTGTGTTATCACTTGAGCCCATTTCTTCTTCTCACTCGCATCGGAAATTGCACGCATGCGTGTTGACCATGTCTTCTTTGCAGAGTTATAATCTTACAAATGTTTATGGAAGGTTAAAAGCCTGAATAAGGAAGCCATCGCCACCTGCTGTAGTGGATGTATAATTACACTTTATCCTAAAACGTCAAAAAAAAAAAAAAAAAAAAAAAAAAAAGCATGTTCCCTGGCATTGCACCGTCCCACTATTTAAGAATTACTGTTTGAAACCAATGCTTCTCAATTATTTTCTGTGATGCCCCCTCTAGGAACAACCAAAAAAAAAAAAATTCACACCCCCACACCGCCCCGGGAGTGACTATAAATAGTATTATTTGTCTATAAAATTGTTAGTAGTACACCTCTGCAAAACATTGTACCTTTATGAACATTAAAAATGAAAAAAGATATATCTTTCAGCTTACAATAAAGAAAAACTTTGTTAACATTGTTCTTTAATCTGTAATTGAAAAGATTTAAAGTGAACCAATGTGCCTGAAATTAAAAACATACATCCTTATTGAAACTCATTCAAATTATTTATGTCTTAATATCTCCATCTCTCTCTACCTTTCTCTTAGTTCCTGTTAGAAATTTTTCCATGTTGTTTGAGGGGTTGTTTACTGCAACCTCATATCGTTTGCTTGTGCGAAAAACTGCTACACTATAGCGTGACAATGAGAATGCCACTGCCAACTCATGGAGTGGAGGTGCAATTACACTTAATTCCCGGTGTACACTATTACATAAAAGCATGTTCCCCAGGGACATACACGCTCCCCCGGCATCACCCCCCACCAAAGCACTATTTAAGAAGCACTACCTTAACCATATCGTCAACTGAAGTAAACCCAGTGTGCTGTGTCAAAATTACGTCATACTTGCAACGAAAACAATTCAGAACTATAGCGTGCTACGCGAGCAGTGGCGTAACCACGCATTCATTTTGACCGAAAGAGGACAGTCAAAATAAGCAGTGTGTGACAAGTTTCTGCATTTAATTATATACCATACAAAAATCTTTTACATTAATAACACTATTTTGACAAAAAAAAAAAAACAACAAAACAAAAAACATGTTAGTAAGGGAAAATGACATTATTATTATTATGTTATAAACACTTGATGACTTTTCTTACAGGTCAATACACTTATAATTCAGCAGCTTGACCGGTCTCAACATAAACATTAAAATAATCATGTTATAATCAAAAACCCGTGCTTGGGCTTATATGACACGGTCTCATTCTAGAGCCAAGAGTATACTAAAGTAGCAGCACTGTACTCCCATCAGGGCCTGAAGCACGGCACCGCACCCGACTCCGCCATATTACTCATTTCATTCGCTTCCAATAAACCCTTTTATGAGGACAAAAGGAGAGTGAGATGCCCCAACGCATGCGGAGTGATGAGATCTTTTCACCTTTTATTGTCAGGTGTATCAGTATCAGAGAAAAACCCCAGCCCTCTCTTTAGAAAATTAAGCCAGTGTTCGATACAATTAGACCCATTTCAACCAGTTTGACCAAGATCTTGTTGCTCCCTCGCATCACACCAATGACAAGTCCATTGTATCTCAGGCTGACACCATGATTCAGGATTCTGGGACACTTTTATAAGGAGCATCAAGTGTGCTGGAGGTGAGAACTATAGACAGAGTGGTGGAGTGTATAGGACAGTAGTGGCTCACTGGTTAAGACTGTGAGTTAGTGACCCGAAGATTGGAAGCTGAAGTCAAAGTACCACAAGTCTGCCACTTTTCGGCCCTAGAGAAACACCCTTGACCCTCAACTGCTCATTTGTATCAAGAAAATTAAAAACAATAAATGGAAGTTGCTCATAATAAAAGTGTCTCCCAATTGCCGTAAACGTAACTGGAAATGTGTATGAAACACCTAGGTGAATTTATGATTGCCTCTGACATTACAGTCTGAAATATTACCCTCACACACACACAAACACACACACACACACACACACACACACACACACACACAATATATACGAGACTAGTCCTTCTCAAAAAATTTGCATATTGTGATAAAGTTCATTATTTTCTGTAATGTACTGATAAACATTAGGCTTTCGTATATTTTAGATTCATGACACACAACTGAAGTAGTTCAAGCCTTTTATTGTTTTAATATTGATAATTTTGGCAAAAAAAGTAAAGAAAAACCAAAAGTCCCTATCTCAAAAAATTAGCATATTTCATCCGACCAAAAAAAAAAAAAAGTGTTTTAATACAAAAAGTCAACCTTCAAATAATTATGTTCAGTTCTGCACTCAATACTTGGTCGGGAATCCTTTTGCAGAAATGACTGCTTCAATGCGGCGTGGCATGGAGGCAATCAGCCTGTGGTACTGCTGAGGTGTTACGGAGGCCCAGGATGCTTCGATAGCGGCCTTAAGCTCATCCACAGTGTTGGGTCTGGTGTCTCTCAACTTTCTCTTCACAATATCCCACAGATTCTCTATGGGCGTCAGGTCAGGAGAGTTGGCAGGCCAATTGAGCACAGTAATACCATGGTCAGCAAACCATTTAGCAGTGGTTTTGGCACTGTGAGCAGGTGCCAGGTCATGCTGAAAAATTAAATCTTCATCTCCATAAAGCTTTTCAGCAGATGGAAGTATGAAGTGCTCCAAAATCTCCTGATAGCTCGCTGCATTGACCCTGCCCTTGATAAAACACAGTGGACCAACACCAGCAGCTGACATGGCACCCCAGACCATCACTGACTGTGGGTACTTGACACTGGACTTCAGGCATTTTGGCATTTCCGTCTCCCCAGTCTTCCTCCAGACTCTGGTACCTTGATTTCCGAATGACATGCAAAATTTGCTTTCATCCGGAAAAAGTACTTTGGACCACTGAGCAACAGTCCAGTGCTGCTTCTCTGAAGCCCAGGTCAGGCGCTTCTGCCACTGTTTCTGGTTCAAAAGTGGCTTGACCTGGGAAATGCGGCACCTGTAGCCCAGTCCACTGCTTCCACAGGTCCCCCAAGGTCTGGAATCGGCCCTTCTCCACAATCTTCCTCAGGGTCTGGTCACTTCTTCTGGTTGTGCAGCGTTTTCTGCCACACTTTTTCTTTCCCAGAGATCCCACTGAGGTGGCTTGATACAGCACTCTGGGAACAGCCTATTCGCTCAGAGATTTCTTTCTGTGTCTTACCCTCTTGCTTGAGGGTGTCAATGATGGCCTTCTGGACAGCAGTCAGGTCGGCAGTCTTACCCATGATTGCGGTTTTGAGTAATGAACCAGGCGGGGAGTTTTTAAAAGCCTCAGGAATCTTTTGCAGGTGTTTAGAGTTAATTGGTTGATTCAGATGATTAGGTTAATAGCTCGTTTAGACTACCTGAACATGATATGCTAATTTTTTGAGATAGGAATTTGGGGTTTTCATGAGCTGTATGCCAAAATCATCAGTATTAAAACAATAAAAGACCTGAAATATTTCAATTGGTGTGCAATGAATCTAAAATATATGAAAGTTTAATTTTTATCAGTACATTACAGAAAATAATGAACTTTATCACAATATGCTAATTTTTTTGAGAAGGACTAGTATATATATATATACATACACACACACACACACACACACACACACACATATACACACAGCATATATCATTGAATATGTATTTATTTATATTATATACACATATAGATGTACGTATACGTCAGTCAGGGGGAATTCGGTAGTCGTGGTGGGATCTCGGTCCAAATTAACCATGCAAAGTGAGGGATCCCTGTATCTGTGTGTGTGTGTGTGTGTGTGTGTGTGTGTGTGTGTGTGTGTGTGTGTGTGTGTGGACTCTATAGGGTTGAAAGCCCACTGTAGGGGCTATAGTACATAATTAGCATAAATAGCAAACAAAAATCCATTTGAGATTCAGGTTAACCAAGTTCTGGTTTCCATAGTAACACCACATGGTTTTTTCAGCTGATAATGGTGAGGTTTTCTTTAGGGAAATATTTATTTAATGCTTATCGCCAGTGGCAGAACCTTGCAAACAAATCACTAGTGGAGCAAACACATGGGTTCAGCACACAACCTTTCGTGACACCGATTGGCATATACAGGGATCCCTCACTTTCCGCGGTTAATTGGGACCGAGATCCCCACGCGACCATCAAAATCCCCGAAGTAAGATCACCCCCCCAAACACCTCCCCGACTGACGTACACGTACATGTATATGTGTATATAATATCAATAAATACATATTCAATTCTATAAATGCTTATAACAACAATTAAACATTAAAAAAATAAGATGGAAATAAAATATAAACACACACACATACAGATGGTATTCCATGAGAGGACGACGACACGCATACATACGCGCGCAGATGCGCGTGCACACAGATGCAACAATATGAGTAGTTTTGATGGGAGGTATTGGGTTGCTTTTTGTTTTGTGTTGGCTTAGGTTTTTTTTTGCATAATCGGCCTAGTTTTTGCGGCATTTTCCTTCACTTTTTCCCCTATTCTTCCTTAATTTACTTATTTTTTTAATTCAATGAATATTAAAAAAAAGGCGATGCACTAAAGCCGCATGAATTGAAGCGCGAAGTAGCGAAGGATCCCTGTATGTTTTTATCCCTGTTGTTGTGTAATAGGGCTTAATTTTATGTTGTCTGAATAATGTTCATCTGTTCGTTTTCTGTAAACATTTAATCCTAATTAGGGTCGCGGGGAGGCTGACTCCCATCCCAGCCGACACCAGGCGAGGGCAGAGTACATCCTGGACAGCTCACCGGGCCATCGCAGGGCAGAAACACACTGACGGCTTTGTAGCCTACTCTTGACGAAAGTCAGCAATGGTTCCTTTACATGTCTCACACCATAAACAGTGAGAGATATGGCCGGCTTTTGATAACCCAGTCAGCTGTACTGGGGTTTGAATACTGCGTTTTCGCTAATACAGCGATACCTTGGTTCTTGAACACTTTAGAGGTCTAACAAATCAAAATGAAACCAAAAAATCTGGAATTTTCCCCCCCGGAAGTCGAACGCGAAAAAAGCAGAGAAAAAGTCGAGAAAAAAACGAGAGTAAACGAGACCGAGAGGGAGGGGAAATGCACGCTTTCCGGAAGTTGCTGATACTATGTATCACCCTGATAGAGCTAAATATAGTAGTGCTGTGAACACCTTTAACGATGAGGTCATGAGCCACTTCCGTAAGGTTTTGAAAACAAGCCAGAAACAAGCCACATTAGAAATGTTCTTCAAAACAAGAAAGGAACATCCTGAAGAAAAGTTATCCACGCCAAAGCGAGTAGCAAGAGAAAAGAAACACCTTTGGATAATTCAGCTGAAGCTGTTACAGAAGGGGATCCTACTCATCTCTCCCTCTCCAACATTTACATATGCCAACTGCAACACCACAAAGGTAAAAATTCTTATCTTTATTTTTGTTATGCTTTAACTGTACTGTGGTTTTTACTTTAGTGTACGGTATTCAATAATCTTTCACTTAATTTACATACCATTGCCTATGGTACCATAAACTTCTGCTCAAAAGACGACGGAACAGATTAAGACCATTTACATTATTTGTAAGTTGAAAAATAGATTTGGAATTCGACCATTGGTACGATATTGAAGCAGAAGGAGGCCTTAAAAGGTATTCTTTTATAATTTTTAAAGGGTATAGGGGATAGTATTGGGCGCCTTGAAACGAATCAGGCCTTTTACTTGTAAAATGCTACTCAACTTACGAAACAAGTTACGAAACTACTTCTGGAATGGATTAATTTCGTAAGGTGAGGTATGACTGTATATACACACACGCGCACAAACACAAACACACACACACATTATATATACAGTCGGCCCCCTACTTACGAAACCCCTCTGGGTACGAAAGCTCCAGGTTACGAAAACCATTTTCCCAAGTTTTCGTCCTCAGTATACGAAAACAACCTCCTCTTATGAAAAGCATCAAACATGCCATTCAAAAATTCAAACGCGCCATTCAAAACTCAAACCATGCACAAGTTGATCTCTCATTGGCTGTCTCCCAACATCCCGCCCCGCCGACCATCCATTGGCCAGGAGGCAGCTGAACTGTACCCATACTTCCTGTTTGTCACACGCGTGAGAGAGGAGAGTTGAACAGGAATGTTGGCTCGTGAGTTCTTTTTGAGAGATCATTGCAGTGTTATATTTTGTTATCCATCATGGACCCGGAAAATACTGAAAAGCAGAAATACAGTGACGGAGGCGATTATTTCGGCACGATATTGAAGCAGAAGGAGCATGGAAACAGAGTGCTCCGTGGGAGAAGAGCTCCAATCTCACAAGGAAGCAAGTTAATATTGAATCAGGACCTCTGATCTTTCAAACAGGGACTGTAATTCCCTTTTTTTAAAGACAACATCCCGTCCATTTAAACATTTAAATACAATTTCTCCGTCAGCCCCGGGCCATGTGTGGGCGGAGCCCGCATTCAGCAAAACACACCAGAGAGTTTTGTGTGTGAGTGTGTGAGAGAGAGAGACACAGAGAGAGATAGAGAGAGACAGTGTGTGTGTGTGTGTGTGTATGTGTATGTGTGTGTGAGAGAAAGCGAGATAGAGAGAGACTGTGTACAGAGTCAGTCAGAGACGAAAGGAGGCGTTCTTTACTCCCTTTTGAGTTTTTTAATTTACTCTCTTTTAAGTTGTTTAAATCAGTAAATGTTTAAGAAATGTGCCGCGCTCCGCTGAATGTGAGCAAAACACGGGAATGCAAGTTAAAATTGAGTTTGGACCTCTGATCTGTCAAACAGGGAATGTGCTTTGAGTTTCCCCGTCTTAAAATGCTCCAGCATCCTACGTGTGGGCGGAGCCCGCATTCAGCGGAGCGCGCCACAATACACATTTAATGTGTATTGTGTGTGTGAGAGAGAAAGAGACAGAGCGAGAGATAGAGAGAGACAGTGTTGTGCGTGTGTGAGTGAATAAAAAATGTTTAATAATGGTTTAATTAATTAATATGTTAATAAAATGGTTTAATATGTTAATAAACTGTTTAAATGGTTTAATAAATAATTTTCTTTTACTTTTAACACACATTTCATGCATATTTCAAACAAAATTGGTGTACTTTTATCATTTTATAGGGTTTATGGGGTAGTCTTTGGGAGCCTTGGAACGAATCAGGCATTTTACTTGTAAAATGCACCTCTGCTTACAAAACCTCTGATATATATACACACACACACACACACACACATACACACACATACACACACATACACACACATACACACACACACACACACACACACACACACACACGGCCCCAACTTACGAAGACCCCTTTGTACGAAATCCCCAAGTTACAAAAACATTTTCCTGAGTTTCCGTCCCCGAGATACGAGACAAAAAGTACGAAAAGAAATTCAAAATTCAAATGCGCCAATCAAAATTTCACAGACGCGCGAGTTGCTCTCTCATTGGCTGTCTCTCAACATCCCGCCCCACTGGCCTCCCAGATAGAGACAGAAGGAAGCTTCACTCTTTAGTTTAGTTTTTTAAGTTGTTTTAATTCAGTAAATGTTTAATAAATGTGGGTGCATTTGAGCTCATCTGGAATTCCGATCCCACAAGAAATCAAATTAAAGTTGAGTTTGTCAAGCAGGGAATGTGCTTTGAATTCACGTCTTGTGGGCGTGGCCCACGAGAGAGAGAGAGAGAGAGAGAGAGAGAGAGAGAGAGAGAGAGAGAGAGGGAATAACGCTTTAGTTTAGTTTTTTAAGTTGTTTTAATTCAGTAATTGGTCACGTAGGGAATGCGCTTTGAATTCACATCTTGTGGGCGTGGCCCGCAACGCACGCCAGCGAGAGAGAGAGAGAGAGAGAGAGAGAGAGAGAGAGAGAGAGAGAGAGAGAAGGAATAACACTTTAGTTTTTAGATTTTGAAGTTGTTTAATTCAGTAAATGTTTAATAAATATGGGCGCATTTGACCTTATCTGGAATTCCGATCCCTCAAGGAATCAATTTAAAGTTAAGTTTGTCAAGCAGGGAATGCGCTTTGAATTCCACGTCTTGTGGGCGTGGACCGCAGCGTGCAGAGAGATAGAGAGAGAGAGAGAGCGAGAGAGAGAGGGGTGTGTGTGGGTGTGTGTATAAAAATGTTAAATAATGGTTTAATTAATAAATGTTACGAAAATGGTTTAATATGTTAATAAAATGTTTAAATGATTTCATAAATAATTTTCTTTTACTTTTAACACATATTTCATACAAAATTGGTGTATTTTTATAATTTTTAAAGGGTTTATGGGGTTTATCCATTCCAAAGACTGGAGCCTTGGAACGAATTGAGCATTTAACATGTAAGATGCGACCCCGACTTATAAAATCCGCGCAATAAGAAGGGGGCTCTGGAACGGATTAATTTCGTAAGTTGGGGGCTGACTGTGTATGTATATATATAAAATACACACACACACACACACACACACACACACACACACACACACACACACACACACACACACACAGAGTCGGCCCCGCCTACTTCCGAAACCCCCTGGGTACGAAAATTCCGGGTTACGAGAAATATTTTCCTACGTTTTCGTCCCCCGGTATACGAAAGCAACCTCCTCTTACGAAAAGCACCAAACACACCATTCAAACGCGCCAATCAAAATTTCACACGATGCGCAAGTTGCTCTCTCATTGGCTGTCTCCCAACATCCCACCCCGCTGGTCTCCCATTGGCCAGGAGGCAGCTGACATTACCCATACTTCCTGTACCCATACTTCCTGTTTGTCACAGGCGTGAAGGAGAGTTGACTGTTGGCTTATTTTGAAATTGATTATGCAGCGTTATATTTCGTTATCGCTGAAACCCCTCTACAATCGGGATGATATTGAACCAGAAGGAGACCTTAAAGCGGAAATACAGTGACGGAGGCGATTATTTCCGCACGATATTAAAACAGAGTGCTCCGTGGGAGAAGACCTCCGATCTCACATGATCTGTCAAACAGGTACTGTAATTCCGCTTTAAATAAAACATCCCTTCCATTTAAACATTTAAATAGAATTGTTCCATCAGCTGCGCATTGCATGTGGGCATGGCCTGAGTTTTTGTGTATTTGTGTGTGTGTGTGTGTGAGAGAGAGAGAGAGACTGCCTATAGAGAGATTATATATATATATATATATATATATATATATATATATATATATATATATATATATTTCTTTTCCACAACAGCCAAGAAAATTTTCCGTACCATTTGCCAGTCTTTCTTTTCCGTTGGAAATATTTATAAGATAAGGTCGATTCTAAACAATCTACAGTTGTTTGTTAAGCTATGTATGGAAATATGGAAAGCCATGACAATGGCTCACCGCATTTCTTGACAACAATGTCCGGTATAGCGGCTCCCTGTAGCAGAACAGTTAAATCTCGAGTCATAATAACAACAACAACATGAACAATACTTGGCTCACGTGAAAGGAAACAAGTTACTAAAACTGAAAGCACACACGTGAGCTGAGAAACAAAAATTCCGCACGTCACAGTAGCTTCCGCGTTGCTCGTGCAAAAGGTATGAAACTGTAAAGATGTTTTGCGTTTTCTCAATAAGTTTCAGAAAGAAAAGGTTGGTGAGGAGGAGTGCCCTGCTGTGCTGTAATTAATAAAATACAAGGAGAAACTGGTCTGGTACAAGAAGAGAAATAAAACACTCACTATCAAATGTACTCCGCCCTCATGACTGATTCAACTAAATGACATCATTCGAGGCCCTGTGACCATCTATTAAGTCCAGCAATATCAGGAGAAAATCCTTCGCGAAATACAGAAGTAAAAAAACCTTGGGGGTGGATGTCTATTGCTTACATTTTATTTTGGGAAAGGTTACAAATGACCTTTGTGGTTCCGAGTACATGATCAGAGAAGCAGATTGGGTCAGATGAGCTTTGTCTGTTTTTACAGCAAGTGGTACCGAGGATTAATCCCCCATCCCTTCTTTAGCGCCTCCAAACTAGAGTTAAAGGAAGATGAGCTGCAGGTCAGAGGTCACGCCCACTAATGTTCCACAACCATCAGCAGCTACATAACCACCTTCCTCGATTACCCCTACACACAGTTTCCTCTCTCCTCCCACTCAACTGTAGCCCCGTGCTTCACATCGGGCCTCACCACAAAGGTCCCGAAATAAAACAGATGCCCATCAATCACAACAGGGCCCTTCACATGTAACACTAAGCTATGTTCTGTGCCATGCTACACATGCCAGGCCAGCACAGGGTTCACCACCGAACAAATGTTTCTCCAGAAAGGTCAGAGTGCTCAGAGTCACTCCCTGCTTCCGTTAGTTAAAAACGCTCAGAGAAAGGGGACTTCCCAACTATTCCAAGGGGGACAGGTTACTCACAGTCTCCACTTAGTGACACGTTCTGGTAGTGCTTTAAGAACACACTGTCCATACTCAAGTTAGAATCAGAGCAATGGGAACAAGCATGAAAGTTTAAGTTAGACAATTCAAATTAACAACACAGAGGTGCCATAATTTTCACATTCTGAAAGGCCAGATTTTCCCGACAATGCTGTCCCAAGCATCATAATGATGACCAAACATGTCTGATAACATTCAGAGATATAGTGGTGACGTTCAGGTTTGGGAAATACTCAGAGTTTACACAGTTATGTGTTGTTTACTTTTGACTCCGAACCTTAAATATGAGAAAGAAATGTATTAACACAAAAAAAAAAAAAAAAAAGTAGGCTGCTGAGAGATGAAAAAAGGGTAAGATGAGTTAAATGCCACCAAAAGCAGAATACTTTAATTTGTCATTCATTATGAAGCAGATTACACACACTACTATTAAATGATAAGTGAGTGGAGAAACCATGGAAAAGGAAAAAACATCGAACCATTAAGGTGCTTTTGGCACATTCTTCTACATGCGTCCAGGCCTGCACATGGGAACTCTGTACTCAGGTCATCGTTAATGTGAGTGGCTGTAGCCGTGAAAGAAAAAATAAATAAAATAAATAAAGATTGAGTGAAGTGGGGGAAGTTCTGTGAAAAATAAGGCACATACAATAAAGTAAATTTTGACAGATAAATTGAAGACAAAAACAACTGCTCCACTGAAATATGCCAAAACGAAAAACACAGACGGGCTTTGCTCAGATAGAATTTCATGAAAGAAAAGAGAAAACTGCAAAAGAAAAACAAAGAAATTGAACCTGAATGTAAAAGGATGGCCTGGCAAAGTGTGACAGAAGAGCAGAGGGAACTAAAACAAAGAAAAATACAAGACAAAGTTTACTGGACGAGAGAGAGAGAGAGAGAGAGAGAGAGGAAACACAACAGGTGCAGATGACGAAAGGAGACTGAAAAGAAGAAGACTACAGAGAGAGAATTCATCAGGCTGAAAACAGACAAAACATGTGGGAGTTCAGCTTCTGGCCATTGCCTGAGTCTATATAATATTTTAAGGAAAGATCAAAGCAACCATAACAGCATCGCAATGGCACCAGAATGATAAAGAAGAAGCGAAAGCCCAAAACCACCTTGAGGCGGACAGCGGAGAAGGAAAGAAGTGATGCCAGATGGGGATCCGGAGACGAGGCTCGAGTGATCACAGGAGGTTGAAAGAAATGGAGGAGCTCCGTAGGAGTGTTATGAGCCACCAGCCGCAAACTGGATGAGAAACAGATCATATACTCGCTCCACATTACTGAAGTACAAGAGCTATAAAACAACCCGGGATGCATGGCTACAGGGGAACTAATAAACACCCTACAGGTGACACTACTTCCATGTCATCTCCAAAACACTGCTGATTATTTTCTTTTCAAGCTCACCGTTTTTATTCTTATTCATTGCATCATATGCTTCTCGAAGAGAAAACTGCACTTGTCTTGAGTAATCACTTTATACTGATCTGGAACTTTTCCCAGAAACACTGGATAGATGCCATCCCATAAAATACATGCGCTCATGTTTTTGAGAAGTTGGAGGACATGGGAAAACCCGTCCTATCAACACACCCGGTTAATGTTGACCTGAGTGCTATGATAAACCAACAGTACCACCTGCACAATTGTAGCAGAAGTGGCCAAATTTCACACTTAGTACGGCACTGAGGCAGGACCACTTTGGTTCAGTCTGTCTGTCTTCCTTTCGGCTTTTTCCCCTTTTACTCGGGAGTTGCCACAGCGAATCATCTGATTTGCACGTTTGATTTTGGCAGAGGTTTTTACGTCGGATGCCCTTCCTGTCACAACCCTTTTTAGCAAGGGACAGAAACACGCTGACGACTTTGCAGCTACTCTTTACGAAAGTCAGCAATGGTTCTTTTTTACATGCCTCTCACCATAGACAGTGAGAGACATGGCCCGCCTTTGATAACCCAGTTAGCTGCACTGGGGGCACTTTGGTTCAGTCTGATCACAGTTTAAACCCGTCACCTTAAATCTTTATGAATGGCCTATTGATGCCTTCCCAACTTCAACTATTAATCTGTGTGGAGACCTAAATAGAGTAGCAACAAATCTGTTAGATTTTAGCAGCGCTCCTGAGTGGAACACCTTCGGCACAGGACATTATTTGGATGGTGGCCCTGTGTACATATTACAGAAAACTCAATAATGCTGCCTCATTTCTGAGTTGATTCTGATTGGCTGTTATGTATCGTTGACTCGTATGAAGATGGGAAGCAAGATACAGTGCAAATATATTTAAATATTAACAACAAACCTGAAACCCAAAAAAGGAGGCTCATCCACCTCTGTTCAGACAAGTCGGCCAAACAACACAAAACAATAACTTGAACACAAAACATGAGATCTTTAAAAAAAAAAAAAAAAACCCCAACAACAAATAATTAAACTAACCATACAGGTGATCTTAAACACGAAGATCAGCGAGTGAAAGGCAGTTAAAAGTAAACTCAGCATTAACCTTTCCTGCTTTCACTGCAGAACACAGTCAGCGAAATTAAGCCAAGATGTATTTATTTACTTCTTCCAGGGCTGAAGCTGATTTATCCCCTAAAGCAGTGGTCTCCAACTTTTCTTGCACCAGGGACCAGTTTTATAAATGAAAATGTTTCCACGGACCGGTGGTTGGGGACCCCTGCCCTAAAGGACACACATTCTTATAACACCAGCCAAGGACACCCTGGAATATAGCTATTTATCTAGAGCCCCACTTTTAAACAGTGCCTAAAATTTTCCATTAGACTCAACATCATTTCAGGTACACAAGCCAAAAATGCAAGAACGGGAAAGAATATCCAAAGGACCGATCTTAATTTTGGCGATTCTTTGGTGAATGTCTGATTCTTTTAATTGGCAACTGTCTGAGACCAGCCACAACTGTGTATGTGATGTCCTAAATGACTCCAGTAAAATAACACTCAGATAAAAATCTCTGATGGTTGGCAACTAGGGCTGAGACGGTCTGTCACGAAGTCTACAACTATCTGCGACTATCTGTGATTGACCACAACGGTGTCAGAATCTCAACAATAGTTGCTATAGTTGTCGACAGTCAGCAATTAGTAGATTATCGTGTGTAAACAGACAGTAATATGGATGCTAATATCTCTCACAGACCCCGCATGTTCGCTCCCGACCTAAAAACTGATCAAACTGTTGCCATCATTGAGCGTTATTACCCAAATGAGATTGATGCTTTAAGCATCTAAATGTCAGATCGAAGATGCTTCAATAATATTAACTCAAAAATATGATCCAATAATAATGTAAATAACTAGTCTCCAAGATTGTGTACTACATCCTGTTTATTTTCATTCATTTATTTATTTTTTAGTGTCAGTAGTCCAAATAATCAGGATTCTGATTAAAAAAAATTCTGCTGAGAAACAAACAAATCCACTACATGCTTGATTCAGTTCCTTATGAGTCAACGCTGAATCGAATCACTTTCTCACTGCTTGATTTCTAAGCAGATTAGTCCTATTTTTTGTTGAACCTGAGCATACCTGCCATGTGTGTTCTCATTTTTCTTGAAGGCCTGAAGCAAGAATGAGGAGAATGCGTGCATGCACACACACACACACACACACACACACACACACACACTTACACTTGATTCACAAATCTCAGGGGAATCAGGCAGCAAGGGTCAAATCCCACTCCACATCAGTGAATCTTCCCTTTAACACAGATGTTATGATTCATATCACGTCATGTGGTAAACACAGAGGTGCGCCAGATGCCAAATCTCTCAGCACCATCATTCACATTCATTTCAAATGAATATAGTTTAGTTGGCAGTGTTAAAAAATGGACAAAAAAAAAAAAAAAAACAAAAAAAAACAGAAAGTGAGCAGGCGAGCGAGGGAAAGAGGAAGAAAAAACCCACACTCCACAGCAGAGCAGCTGACAGCAGTAAGCGCATATCATAATGGGAGTAATTAGAGTAATTTGTGCTATGGAGCCAGACTGAGAGCTGTGTATTAGCATGAATAAAGTGGCTCAACACCGGCCATCTTTATCTCAAGCCGTACACGTCCACTCTGTTCCCAATGCTCACGTGCATGGTGCTTTCAAAATGGCTGAGAGAGTGTGTGTGTGTGTGTGTGTGTGTGTGTGTGTCTGTGTGTGTGTGTGTGTGAGCGAGAAAGAAAAAAGGGGTGTTAAGATGCAGGCACACACCAATTACAGACATAAAACTTCTCACTTTAATGAGTAATAATCTCATGTTCCTGAATGTGAATATGTGCGTTGCATTCACCGCTTTATTCTGTGCACATCAGAGTGGAGATATGGTGATATGGTCTCAAATGCCCGCGAGAGCATCAGATGCTCTGTTAACACTTTAAACGTAAAAAGAATGTGGGCGGTGAGGAGAGAGGGTGTTTTGTGTCACCCAGCATGAAACAGGTGAACAGTGGAAATTTGAGTTTGTGCTGCCCCCTTGTGAAACACTGAGATAAAATTCAACTTTAAATATCATATTGAGAAAGCACACATGTAAGAATGCTGGATCACTGATCCTAAGACTGGGGGTTCAAGTCCCATTCTCAACAGGTTGTCACTGTCCCCCTCAGTGCACCGAACTGGGTTATCAAAGGCTGGCCTTGTCTCTCACTGTCTATGATGTGAGGTTCTTGCCCTATGATGGCCTGGCGAACTGTTCAGGGTGTACTCTGCGCTGTCCTGGAGTCGGCTGGGATGGGCCTTTCAACCACGACCCGAATTAGGATTAATCAGTTCAGAAAATGAACATGTACAAATGGTTTGTGCACACATAAACACACACACACACACACACACATACACACACATCTCTCCATTTAAAGTTATAATTTATCTCCAAATTATTAGTACCGACACCAAATCTGTTTATCTGTTCTAGCACCATAAAAGAATAATATGCATAAACACACACAACTCGAAAGAATTAAAAAATCAAAAACAAAAGATGAAGACCGCATCATGTGTTAAAATAATTTCTGTGGAACCCGCAGTGTTTTTAATAATAATAATAATAATAATAATAATAATACTAATAATAATCTAAATGCCATTGAGATGGCAACCATTACTGAGGTCCCCACTCGGGCTGAAGAAAACAGACACTCAATATATGGTAACCAGAATTGTAAAGACAGTGCATCTACTCCACCCTCGATCTGGTTGCTTCAAGATTAAGGTGGGGTAAAGGTGAACAGTGATTTAATATTGGTGCACACCTGTCCCCAGGCCGAGAAGTAGAAGGATGCCTACTTTGAAAAATGTGAAGAACACATCCTTTTAAGTGGGACCAAAGGTCATGGTCACAGTGACCTATTGTGGGTACAGGACACACCTCCCTACCACAAAGTCTGAGAAAGGTATAGCAAATGATTCAGAAGTTATAGCTCGGATACGGATGCATGCATAGACTGACTCACTACTGTATATACTGCATTAGCTGGGTCCTAACAAAAAAAGAATAAAAAGTGTGCGTGTGTGTGTGAGAGAGGACAAGGCCGTGCCATCACTCACCTCTCTACCTTTGTGTGTGACTAGAGCAGCCAAAGGTTTTGCGTAGAAGCGACTGAAAGAGAAGCCCAGACACCCATACATGCTGTTCGCCGTGAGCTTCAGAGCCTTCTGTCTGATATCATACTATACAAGAGAAAAGAGTCCATCACTAAAATAAACCAACCTAACACTGTGTTTGTGCATGTGTGCACGTGTGTGCACACACAAACCTGGAGGTAAAGGTCAGGGTTCAGATCAGGTTGCTTCATCAGCTGCTTGACCTGCCGCCTGCGTTCCACCAGCTTACGGATCTCCTTTGGAAGAATTCCCATCTCCAGATCCGGGTCCGGGAGCTCTGGAATCTCATCTGCATCATCGTCCTGCTTCACATCAGGAATCAGGACATTGAGACATGTAGCGGTAGTAATGTATTAAATAACACCACAAAGTATGCGGATAGAACAACAATTTTTCTCCATTTGTTTTTTTTTTTTAACTGACAACTGAATGGAAAGCCCCAAAAGCTTTTCAGTGCATATCCATGGCACAGGTGACATGGACACTCCATCAGACTGAAATCTGTTCAGTGTTGTTTTTTGTGCGAGTGTGAAACTCCAGCAACAATATGGGATGTAAACAATGGAGATGGTGGACTCGCTTTTAGTATGTGAATCCTTACAGCAAATAACTAGAAAAGAACTCAAAGGGAGATTAAAAACCAAAGCTCCACCAAGCTTTAAAAAAATAAATAAATAAAATTAGAAGAACATGAACAGCCTGGTCTGCTGGCCCTGCTGTAATACCACTTTCATATCACTTTCATATCTCACAAAGGGAAGCGGTGTTTTTATACTCCGCATTCAGAGATTGAGCTAGATCACCACCTCAGTCCTACTTGGGCTGAGCTCCAGCCCTCAACATCTGCTCGTAACTTTGTGTAAAGCTGCAAACAAATAATTATAAAACTTCATAATACTACTTTTTTGTCATCATGATACTATATGAAGAGTAGTTGCAATTAAAAATCACCCAAACAAATGGCAACAAAAATATCACACACACACACACACACACATACACACAAGCTTTGGGTTGGAAACTTTCACAACACGCACACACCTCAATCTTTTTGTGTGAGCTGAGCGCTTGTCGCTGAATGGTCGTGAAACAGATGTTAAACTCCTGGATGATGGATGGGTACAGGCTGTTAAAGTCCAGCAGCAGAATGAACTTATCATAAAAACCTGGAGAACACGCACAAACACACACACTCTCAAGTAAATGCATTTTCTATTGTTTAATACATTACAGTTTCTCTTTAAAAATTTTCAAGTTTAATTCTATCAAGTTTAAAGATGATAAAATGTGAGCGGTCCCAGGTGAAGCCCGACCTCACACAGAGTCGACCGAGATGGGCACCAGTCTCCCCGCAACCCTAATTATGATTAAACAGTTTAGTAAATGAATGGTAAAATGTTCAATAGTTGTGAAGGCTTGCTTCCAACATGCTATAGGGCTTGCTGGTGCAGTGGTCAGAGTGATGAGCTCATGGTTGGGAGACTGTGGGTTCGAACGCCTGTTAGACCCCACCCTCCCCCACCCCAGCATGCTAGTACCCCTGGACAAGGTCTTAACTGCAACTGTCCCCAAGTAGTATAAAAAGGTGACCAGTAAAAATAATACTGGACAACTATTTATGGCTTCATGCTGCGGAAACAGGGATAAACGCTGGCCCGTAGCCTCGAGTAGAAAAAGCCCAACAGCCTTAACAACCTTTCTATAGGTAGCCATCAGGACTAAAGCATCAAAAACCCACACCCTGAGACCTTAACACTGCACGTTTATATGTACTTTAATTAAACAAACACACAATACAGGATCTATGAGTGGAAAACAGTCCTTGCAATGGACTATGATTATTCTGTGTATTCAATGCGAAGCTGTGACAGCACACAAATGATGAATGATGAGTAACAGCGCAGGGGAGCGTCGAGTGTGCGAGATAGAAACATTTATTCTTCAAATGTTCAACCAAATGCTTTGAAAATGGACTTTCCAACACACACACACACACACACACACACACACACACACACACACACACACACTTACCAACTTTAGGTTCCAGCACCAGACCACCAGCATATGCAGCCTTCTTCCTTGCCTTCCCAGATTTACTCTTTCCAGTGTCCACACCCTCCTCCTCACCCTATTCCACAAATATTATACATTGTTACAAACATAATCTCACACACACACACACACACACACACAAAAACTTCTCCAAGCTCATACAGGTTCGTATTGGTGTTTCTTCATGAACTGTTTGTCTGGAACGATGTAGTTCCTCTCGTGAAATGCGTGAAGCAGCAGAAATTCGTTCCTCTCCGAGCGACCGCCCATCAGCGTCCGAGACTTTAAAACATAGCAGTGTGGATTTAACACACACATCAATTCAGAAATAACCAAGTCATCAATTCAGAATGACCAAGTGTGTGTCAGGTGATGGTGGAAGCTCACCAGGACGTTTCCGGCAATGTTGGTGATCTGAAGTGCCAGAGGGAGCACGTTGAGCTCACACATGATCTGCAGGATGATCTTTGCGTCCATCCAGGTGAGTTCCAACAGGTAGAGCAGGTGAGCAGAGTCACTGAGTGAGTATAATGAAAATTACTCCCTCATTCATGAACCCATCAGACACATTTAACCTAATGAGCTTCTGTGGTATGGACCATCACCTGTACAAGCTGCGAATGTTCTCAGGAAGCACCACAGCTCGCTCTGTCTTCAGGATCTGCGCAGCCAGCTCGGTCAGGTGATAACTCTTACAGCGAATGAGTTCCTTCGCAGAGATCTCGACGTCACACACGAGTCGGCCACAGGTGGCGCTCTTCTCCACGAAACCACCTCGACCCTGAGAGGAACAGTTTGTTCAAGATCAGCTCCGGTGTTACCACATGTTCGATTAATACCAGATAAAAAAAAAAACAAAAGTCAGGATTAGTCAAAACAACTGTTCGAATTCTCTCACCCCAAGTTTGGGCATGTTGGCCCTCCTCAGTCGTCCGATTTTGGACCAGAAAGGCACCTTGCACGTGTTGATTCTCTGCAGAAGGACTTCCAGATCAAAGCCCAAGATATCATGACCCTAACATTGTAAATCAGAGGTGACCAGATTTTTATTTACAACATTTATTATGTAATTTATTAATCTGAACAGGGTTAAAGGCTTTTCTTAAGGGCCCAATAGTGGTACATTGGTAGGACTGGGGCCTTCTGATCAGTCGTCAAGAGCCTAAACCAGTGAGTCACCACTGCCCACTATTCAAATGCCACCTTAACCATAACTATAACTTAATAAAATGCAATTTTGAGGATTTTCCCCACTCACCACCAAAACATCAGGATCAGTCTTGTGCAACTTTGCCAAAAAGAAGCCCAAAAGAGTGCGTTCTGTTGCTGCAATCTCTACATTCCCATTCTGGGGAGAAAAGGAAACCCAAACAAGACACAAAAAACAAAAAAGGGAAACACACACACACACACACAGTGCTTGTTTGTTAATAAAAGCATCGTATGCACACAGGCACTTGCAAATGCTGTCACACAAAACCTTGAAGCTCACCTTCTTTCTAACGGCGTCTTGGAAGTCGTAGGGGTAGATACAGTCTGTGGGTTTGCTCACCACTGAATCACGGAAACATGCACATCATGACGAAAACGATTAATCGATAGCAGGACTATGTTTCTTAATGCTGCAGGTTTGAGCACTCACCACAGAAGTGGGTCTGATGAGGGACACGTGGAGGCGCCTTGTCCAAAGGAAACTTGTAATGAATAAGAGCAGCCAGCGATACGATCTGTACAACAACATAGCAAGAGGTCAGCTCCGATCTCATCCAGTCCACCCACCGGAGAACTCCTCAGAACTATCTGTCTCACCTCGTTGTGGTGGGTCTTTGGGTTGGGAACCGTCTTCAGGCTGATGGACATGATGATGAGCGGAGGAGGAGGAAGGTCCTTCACCACTGAGATCAGGTCGCTCTTCAAAGCAATGGCCTCCACTTTACACCAGCTCATCGGCTGACTGCATGGCTCTGTACACAGAGATGACATCAGCAACGTGACGTCACCTTAACCCCCCCCCCCCCCCAAACACAAACACAAACACACACACACACACACACACAATAGGC
Source organism: Plotosus lineatus (assembly GCA_024760905.1). Taxonomy (NCBI): domain Eukaryota; kingdom Metazoa; phylum Chordata; class Actinopteri; order Siluriformes; family Plotosidae; genus Plotosus; species Plotosus lineatus. The sequence continues at coordinate 20,134,206 of CM045734.1, read as the reverse complement.
TATTTTTTCCCCAGAAAGATGGTTCATCAGTTGACTCACGAGGGGTCTTCAGATCAAGCCAGCAGGGTCCTCGGATCTTCCTGTTCAGGAGGAAGTGCTCCAAACTGGAGGTGTTCGTGCCAAACACGTGAGAAAAGGTGGCACCTTTTAGATTGGACGGCAGCTGGGGCATCTCGGCCTACGGGACACAGGGAATGAAGCTGAGAAACAAGTAGATGTAAAATAAAGAAATTTTACATATGCTGTGCAACTCACTGAGTATCGCACTTCCAGGTACTCGCACTGCGTAGGTACGTCTGGAATTTCAAAGGCATAGTTCTTTTCCACTTTCTGTCAGAAGAGGAAAAGACCACAGGGTTAATCAACCCTGAACTCAAAAACACTGAGTAGGACAGTGTAACAAAAACATACCTTCGACTTAAACTTCATTATTTTGTATTTTTCCGAAAGGGAATTAAACTCCTGGTAGACATCCATCAATCCGACAGGAACATCTGTCTCCTCGCCACTCGCCAGGTTTACTTTCTATTAGTCAATCATTAAAAATAAATAAACAAAAAAGTTATTGAAAAGCAATACAGATCAAAACTGTAAGCACCCAATAGGTTAACCCTGATGCCTAAACCAGGCCCAACCAAAATTGGTCGTATACAAGTCCCACTAATCAAGTATTGCCTTCCCTCCCCAGTTGTCCATGATCGGGAGTCCACGCGATCTAACTTGCGATGGTCTCACGCGATATACAGACGCTCCCCGACTTACATTTTTAATTGGTTCCGGACGGCCGAACATAAGTTGAAAGTGAACGCAAGTTGTTACAGTGACGCTCATACTGTACTATACATCCATAAATACCATTACCGTATCTCATAAGACACGCCTAAATCAATTATTATAAACATAACATTGTAAAATAATATCAAATATATCAAATAATATCAACATTAATTTCAAATAAATTAAATTAAAGCAAAATAATTTCAAATTGATCAATTTTAATCAAATATAAAATAGTTTCAAATATAACCTTTAACATTCTCCATAATGCGATCTTTCTGCTTGTAAATGGTTCTGATGGTCGACGGATGATCACATGACATGAAGCTGAGCTGAATCACATGACATGAAGCTGAAAACAGCCAATCAACGCTTACAATATGTGAGTCGCTCAATACCAAAAGTAGTGCACTTGAAGTAGTTTACTTGCTTGAAACAAAGCGCAGACTTCCGGATTTCAAGTGAGCAAGGGCTTCGTTAAACTTGTTTAGTACTCAGCCTGCACTGATGTGAATCACCAGCAGAGCAGAGAGCTCTCTCTTTCCTGGATTCGGGTTTTCATATTTTACAACTCTCTTTGCTTAACTTGGTATGCAAGGTAGATTGTGCCGATCTGAGCAGATAGTTAATTCATCTCTGTGTATGAGACTTGCACCCATGCTAGTAGGCTTACACTTCTGACAAACCATATTTGCTTAGGGTTACAAAAGCCCGCAAAACAGTGTAAACACAAAGATCACAGAGACGACGTCTTAACACAAGAGTAACATGCTATATAACTGATATATATATATCATATTATACACCCACACACACACACACAGTCAGCCCACAATTTAGGAAATTAATCCTTTCCAGAGCCCTTTTCGTATTGCGGGGATTTTGTAAGTAGGGGTTGCATCTTACATGTTAAACGCTTAATTCGTTCCACGGCTCCAGTCCTTGCACTGGATAAACCCTTTAAAAATGATAAAAGTACACCAATTTTGTATGAAATGTGTTAAAAGTAAAAGAAAATTATTTATTAAACCATTAAACCATTTAATGAACATATTAAACCATTTTATTAACATATTTATTAATTAAACCATTATTAAACATTTTTATTAACACACACACCCCCCTCTCTCTATCTCCTTCTCTCGTGCACGCTGCGGGCCATGCCCACAGGATGTGGAATTCAAAGCGCATTCCCTGCTTGACAAACTCAACTTTAATTTGATTCTTTGAGGGATCGGGATGCCAGATGAGCTCAAATGCACCCACATTTATCAAACATCTACTGAATTAAAACAACTTGGAAAAACTAAACTAAAGCATTATTCCGTCTCTCTCTCTCTCTCTCTCTCTCTCTCTGTCGCACGCGGGCGCGCGCTGCGGGCCACGCCCACAAGACATGAATTCAAAGCACATTCCCTGCTTGACCATTTACTGAATTAAAACAACTTAAAAAACTAAACTAAAAACTAAAGCGTTATTTCTTCTCTCTCTCTCTCGTGCGCGCACTGCAGGCCACGCCCACAAGACGTGAATTCAAAGTGCATTCCCTGCTTGACAAACTCAACTTTAATTTGATTCCTTGAGGGATAGGGATGCCAGGTGAGCTCAAATGCACCGACATTTATTAAACATTTACTGAATTAAAACAACTTAAAAAACTAAACTAAAACTAAAGAGTGATGCTTCCTTCTGTCTCTATCTGGGAGGCCAGTGGGGCGGAATGTTGAGAGATAGCCAGTGAGAGAGAGCAACTCGTGCGTCGTGTGAAATTTTGATTGGCGTGTTTGAATTTTTAATTTCTTTTCGTAAGACGGGGTTGTTTCGTATTTTGGGGACAGAAACTCAAGAAAATGTTTTTCGTAACCTGAGGATTTCGTACAAAGGGGGCTTCGTAAATTGGGGATTGGGGGCCGACTGTATATGTATGGATGGATATATATATATATATATATATATATATATATATATATATATATATATATATAGAGAGAGAGAGAGAGAGAGAGAGAGAGAGAGAGAGAGAGAGAGAGAGTGGTACCTCACCTTACGAAATTAATCCGTTCCACAGCCTTTTTCGTGACCTGGATTTTTCATAAGTAGAACCACATTTTACATGTAAAACGTGTGATTCGTTCCAAGGCCCCCAATACTACCCTTTAAAAATTATAAAAGCATACCTTTTAAGGTACTTCCTTCTTGTTGAGCATGTCTTCTTAGCAGAGTTATAATCTTACAAATGTTTATGCAAGGTTAAAAACCAGAGCCAAAAAATAAAGTTGCAATGAGCACAGTCGAAAAACTCCATGAAACTGCTCAAGAGAGCTGCGTCATCCCTCCCAGCCAATGGGAGGCCACCGGGGCGGGATGTTGGGAGATAGCCAATGGGAGGGAGCTGCATCATCCCTCCTAGCCAATGGGAGGCCAGCGGGGCAGGATGTTGGGAGATAGGCAATGGAGAGCAACTCGTGCATTGTTTGAATGGCGCATTTGAATGGCGTATTTGGCGCGTTTCGTAAGGAGAACTTGTTTCGTATGCAGAGACAAAAAACTTTCGAAAATGTTTTTCATAACCTGGATTTTTCGTTTGCTGAGACCATCGTAAAGTGAGGTACCACTGTATATATGCACACACACACACACACACACACACACACACACACACACACACACACACACACACACACAAAAGGATCCCTTGCTACTCCGCTTCAAGTCATGCAACTTCAGTGCATCCCGTTTATTTTTTTTAAATAAAGAAATAAATATTAATCGAATTAAAAAAAAAAACCAAGAAAATTATCGAAGAATAGGGGAAAAGTTAAGGAAAATGCCACAAAAACAAGGCCAATTATGCAAAAAACAAAAAAACCCCGAAACAAACAAAAAAACAACCAAAAATCTCCCATGAAAACTACTACATTGTTGCATCTGTGTGCACGCGCATCTGTATGTACTGTATGTGTATCGTCTTCTTCTCATGCAACACCATCTGTATCTGTGTGTTTATATTTTATTTACATCTTATGGGTTTTTTTTTAATGTTTAATTGTTATTATAAGTATTTATAGCATTGAATACGTATTTATTGATATTATATACACATATACGTCAGTCGGGGCGATCCCACTTCACAGATTTCGATGGTCTCGTGGGGAACTCGGTCCCAATTAACCACAGAAAGTGAGGGATCCATGTGTACACACACACACGCACACACACACACACACACACACACTTTTCGCGGTTAATTGGGACCAAGACCCCCACCGCAACTGTCGAATTTCCCCAATAAAGGATCGACCTCCCTGACTGACGTATACGTACATGTATATGTGTATATAATATCAATGAAAACATATTCAACGCTATAAATGCTGAGAATAACAATTAACCATGCAAAAATAATGCATAAGATGTAAATAAAATATAAATACACACATACAGATGCGCAACTCACATAAAAAGGTATTTTTGTTGGGGGGGTTTTGGACTGTTTTTGTTTGTTTGGGTTTTTTTGCATAATTGGCCTTGTTTTGCAGGATTTTCCTTCACTTTTCACTATTTTTGCTTAATTTCCTTATTTTTTCGATAAATATTTTTGAATAACCAGTGATGTACTGAAGCAGCATGAACTAAAGCGCAAAGTGGCGAGGGATCCCTGTGTGTGTGTCTGTGTGTGTGTATACACACACACACGCGCACACACACACACACACACACATATATAAAAATATATGCTGGCCTCCCATTTGCCAAGAGGGAGCTGACCTGTACCCATACCTTTTGTCACACACGTGAGGAGAGTTTAAGAGGACTGTTGGCTTGTTTTGAGATAATTGCATTTCGTTATTGCCGAAACCCCTCTACAATCGGGACAATATTGAAGCAGAAGGAGACCTTAAAGCAGAAATACAGTGATTGAGGCGATTATTTCAGTACGATATTGAAGCAGAAAGAGGATGAGCAGAGTGCTCTGTGGAACAAGACCTCCGAGCTCTCAAGGAAGCAAGTTAATATTGAATCAGAACCGCTGATCTGTCAAACAGGTACTGTAATTCCGTTTTAAATAAAACATCCCGTCCATTTAAACATTTAAATAGAATTGTTCCGTCAGCTGCAGGTTGCGTGTGGGCGGAGCCCGCATTCGGCAAAACACACCATAGAGACAGAGTTTTGTGTGTGTGTGTGTGTGTGTGTGTGTGTGTGTGTGTGAGAGAGAGAGATACTGCCAACAGAGTCAGAGATGAAAGGAGGCTTAACTCTCTTTCGAGAGTGCACATTGCAGCTTTATCATTTTTTAAGTTGTTTAATTCAGTAAATGTTTAATAAAACGTGGCACGTTCCGCCGAATGTGAGCAAAACGCGGCTCATCTGGACCTCCGATCCCTCAAGGACTAAAGTTAAAGTTGAGTTTGGACCTCTGATCTGTCAAGCAGGGAATGCGCATTGAATTCCCCATCTTAAAATGCTCTGGCGTCCTGCATATGGGCGGAGCGCGCCACAATACACATTTAATGTGTACTGTATTTTGTGAGTGTGAGAGAGAGAGAGAGAGAGAGAGAGAGAGAGAGACAGACAGGTGTGTGTGTGTGTTAATAAAAAATGTTTAAAAATGGTTTAATATGTTAATAAAATGTTTAAATGGTTCAATCAATAATTTTCTTTTACTTTTAACACATATTTCATATAAAATTGGTGCACTTTTATCGTTTTTCAAGGGTTTATGGGGTAGTCTTAGGAGCCTTGGAATGAATCAGGCGTTTTACATGTCAAATACGCCTCTACTTATGAAACCTCCATGTTACGAAAAAGGCACTGGAACAGATTAATTTTGTAAGTAGGGGCTGAATGTGTGTGTGTGTGTGTGTGTGTGTATGTATATATATATATATATATATATATATATACATATATATATATATATATATATATACACACATATATATATATATATATACATATATACACACACATATATACACATATATACACATATATATATATATATATATATATACACATACATACATACATACACACACCCACACACAGCCTTCACAATAGTATGACCAGCATGAGCAGTCACATGTTCCTCCCATGGCATGAAAGGCTGCCACACATGTGTATTCGGGAACAGCCTACAACTGAGAAAAAGTACCATCTGTCCCCTTGAATGAATGAGCTCATAGACACCCATGCTGGCAAACACTGTGAATGACAGGGAAGCAAGCATATGAAATCTATTCTTCTTGTGAGAGCTCAGCAAATTAGCTCCTGCAGACTCCCAGTCGCAAATGGCTGCGGCATCAATCTAGATCTGGAGCTACTTGAAGACGAACCAGACTTTGTTTTGCTCATCATTTCTGGTCTGGATGCAGCTTAACACCAAAGGAATCTGGGTAATATCAAAACACACCCTGAATTTTTTTATCTTCAAGTGCAAACTCAGAGGAAAGAATCTCCAGAAAATACCCCATCCAAATTGGAATTCCTTATACTTAAACAATTTGTATATACAGAAGCATTAATGTCAATAAGCAGAGACATAATCATGTTAAATCTCAAACACTGCCTCTGTGTTCACTGGTTAACATTTTCCTCACAAAAAAGATTATGCTGGAGACGGACATGTTTATTCCTCCAGAACACCAAAGCTATCAAAATACCCTGGTCTAAAATAAATATAGTTGATGTGTAAGTGTGTGAGAGTGAGACTGTGTGTGTGTGTGTGTGTGTGTGTGTGTGTGTATGTATGCACAAAGGGGGAACACACTCACATGCTCTCTGCGCAAGAAATACAGGGTCCTCTCAATGTTTTTCACAGTCACACAGCAGCTGACGTAGGCTTTCGCCGACTCGATCCACACCTTCCCGAACAGATAAACCACACCTAGAAACCACATCAGGCTTTACAGCAAAGTACAGGACTACTCTCTTCCGTAGAAACATCCACTTTAAAGGCTGCAGGTGAACAAAGAGGTTCAACGTGTGAACAAAACTCACCCGGCTGGTTGAACTGATCCTCAAATGCATCCAGCCAATAAAAGCGGAACACCATTTCTCCATCTGGTCCCTCCACCATCGGGAGCTGACGAGAGTCCACCTGCACCTCCACAGGAGGTTCATCATCATCATCCTCCATCTTCTCCCAGCAGGAGCCACCCACCATGCCCGAGCTAGTGCAAAGATAACAGCAGGATCTTTAACCAGGCTACATATACATACATTTTATTATATATATATATAATATGTCTGATCACAAAACTGGTACCGAAATTTGTGATACTGACTTTTTACATTTTTTGCAAATTTAGAAGAAAAAAAAAAATCCCTTTTTTTAAACATATTAGGCCAATAGACATTAAAGTTTGGTAAATATAGGTCAGTATATATACAAGTCGGCCCCCTACTTACAAAATTAATCCGTTCCGGCGCCTTTTTTGTAATGCGGGAGTTTCCTAAGTAGGGGGCAAATTTTACATGTAAAACGCCTGATTCGTTCCAAGGCTCCTAAGACTACCCCATAAACCCTTTAAAAATGATAAAAGTACACCAATTTTGCATGAAATATGTGTTAAAAGTAAAAGAAAATTATTTATTGAGCCATTTAAACATTTTATTAACATATTAAACCATTTTATTAAGATATTTATTAATTAAACCATAATTAAACATCTTTTATTAACACACACACACACACACACACACACGTCTCTCTCTCTCTCTCACACACACACACACACACACACACACACACAGTACGCATTAAATGTGTATTGTATACACATTAAATGTTTATTGTGGCGCTGCGGGCCATGCCCACAAGCAGGACATTGGAGCATTTTAAGACACGGAATTCAAAGTGCATTCCCTGCTTGACAGATTGGAGGCCCAAACTCAACTTTAATTTGATTCCTTGAGGGATCGGAGATCCAGATGAGCCGCGTTTTGCTCACATGCGCCTGATTTATTAAGCATTTACTGAATTAAACACCTTAAAAACTATACTAAAAACTAAAGAGTTAAGCCTTGTTCTGTCTCTATCTCTCTCTCATACACACGCACACACACTCTCTCTCTCTCTCTCTCTCTCTCACTCTCACACACACACAAAACTCGGGCAGCTGACAGAACAATTCTATTTAAATGTTTTAATGTTTTATTTAAAGCGGAATTACAGTACCTGTTTGAAAGATCAGAGGTCCTCATTCAATATTAACTTGCTTCCTAGTGAGAACGGAGGTCTTCTCCCACAGAGCACTCTGTTTTAATATCGTGCCGAAATCGCCTCCGTCACTGTATTTCCGCTTTAAGGTCTACTTCTGGTTCAATGTTGTCCCGATTGTAGAGGGGCTTCGGCGATAACGAAATATAATGCTGCATGATCTTAAAACAAGCCAACAGTCAACTTTCCTTTACGCGTGTGACAAACAGGTAGTATGGGTACAGGAAGTATGGTTACGTTCAGCTGCGTCATCCCTCCTAGCCAATGGGAGGCCAGCGGGGTGGAACGTTGGGAGACAGCCAATGAGAGAGCAACTCGCGCATCATGTGAAATTTTGATTGGCGCGTTTGAATTTTTAATGGCGCATTTGGCACTTTTCGTAAAAGGAGGTTGTTTTCGTTTCCCGGAATTTTCATACCCAGAGGGTTTCAAGAAGCCCAGACGGGAAAGGGCCGACCTACGACTCCGGCGCTTGGGATTGCAGGGTATGAAGGTTGTGTAGCCGGCTGGTGCAATCGCCTCGTCGGGTGTACTCTCCTTGAGCCATGTTTCACAGAAACACAACAGATCCTCTGCGCTACAATCTGAGCATGAAGCGTCCATCTTGTTCTGCAGGGACTGAACATTTTCAAGCAGTATGATCAGAAGTGCTAACCAAGCGCCGGAGACTCTGAGAACTCGACCTGGGCTTCTTGTTAGCCGGGGTGCGGCTAGCATTGAGCTACCATAGCATATTAGCTCAGTGCTAGCCGCATCCCAGCTAACAAGAAGCCCAGTTGAGCGTGCTTAGTTATACACCCCCGAAGACACTCCGATCTTATAGCTGTAGTAGGGTCGACCGGTCATAGACGAGCATAGTGCAAAACATGAACAAAACAAACCAACAAATAAAACAAATTAAAAGGAACAAAGAAACAATTCTCTCTAGGCAGCGCCATCTTGGAGACCTCACTCCAAGTTCAATGTAAAAGCACATGAAGCACATTAAAGTTTATCCTTTTGGTATCGTTTGTTAAACATGCTACAGAACATAAAATCTCACGCACAAACATTAATTAGATACTGTACTGGAATAATAATCGAAAAAGACTTTAATACTAGTGCTTTACAACAGTATATGTTGTATAATGTTTATATTTCATCATCAATAAATATAACAGTAAAAACTTTAAAGTTTTTCTTAATCATTACTACATTTTACTATATTAATACTGTATAAATGAGTAAGACTGTCTATAGAATGTGTTTAAGAAGCATATTTTCACGCATGTAATAGATACACAATATTTTACTTCCGTTTGCTCATTTGCACATGTGACGTGATACATGGGGTTTTACTTCCGGGTACATAACTCGTGGATTATCTCGATTCGCGGGAGGGCCCGGAACCGAACCCCCGTGAATGTTGAGGGCCTAACTGTATATACATATACAAATACATACATACACACACACACACACACACACACACACACACGTAAAATTACACTCACATCAACACCTCATCCTTTGGTTCAGTTTTTGGATCCATGTTAATTCTGGGCTTTTCCTCTAACTCGGTCTCTGCTTTATTTACTGTTTCCTCCTGTTGCTGCTCAGCTCCTCCATCCATCGGCTCATCAAAGTCCATCTCATCAAAATCTAAAGAATCACATGCTGAGGAAAAAGAAATGATTAAATACACAGGTGAAGCATAAACAACTCCTCATACAATTTTAGTGATTAACTATAGTGAATTATCTTCTCTTTCGGCTTTTTCCCTTTCTCGGGAGTCACCACAGCGAATCATCTGATTCGCACATTTGATTTGGCAGAGGTTTTTACGTCAAATGCCCTTCCTTTCACAACCCTTTAGCAAGGGACAGAAACACGAAAACGGCTTTGCAGCTACTCATTACAAAAGTCAGCAATGGTTCTTTTACATGCCTCACACCATAGACAGTGAGAGACATGGCCCACCTTTGATAACCCAGTTAGCTGCACTGGGGGGACAGTGAAAGCCTTGTGGGGACTCGAACCCCCAACCTCAGGATCAGTGATCCTGCGCCCTATCCACTAGACCACCACTGCCCCACTAACTATAGTGAATTATAAAATCTTAAAATTCAAGAAATAGAAATAAATCAATACTTACTATAATAGAATAAATAATGTATAACTGTAATAATACTATTATTGATATGTTTTCACTTTACAAGTTTATAATGCACCATTTAACTTGATTATGCAAAAAACAAATAAAAAAATTTTACAAAACACATTAGTTTATTAAAGAAATTCTACAAATACAGTAATTCAACAATTTTCAAAAATAATTTTTAATTTACTTTTTAATTTTTGATGAAAAAGCTGTTTCTTAATGTGACGACTGTTCCATGGTCATGAGTCTATGGGAGCTAATTGATCTCAGATTTTCTAGAAACCTGCATTGCACCGCAAAGTTGTCACGCATAATATAACGTAGAAATCGAGCAAGGTTAGTGCATACCCAGCTCAGGTTCCTCCACTTTAGGTTTCTTGGGGATAGCAGAGGGGGTCGGATGACAACCAGGGTTCGATGCAGGTTTAGGCGTGAGATCAGATGAAGGCAGGCGAACGACAGAGAGCTTGGGCTTTGATACTGGAGCTGAAGGTGACTCCT
>CM045734.1:19996063-20121063 GCA_024760905.1 Plotosus lineatus | reverse complement strand
GCTCAATCACATGACCTCTCACCTCAGAGGGTTTTTTGGAGTTGCTGTTCATGAACATACTCTTGATGCTGTTGGGTTTACTCACAGATGCTTTCTTAACATTCCGGCTGTCTGCACCTTTTGCGCCAGATTTATCTGTTCCGAGGGGAAACAGAAAACCCACCAGAGGTTAAACAAAGAACAAAAAAAACGCTTCACTCCAGTAACTGTGATTTTAAAAGTATGTACTTTTTGAGTTTTTTCCTGAGGCGGTGTCCTCCTCCAGGTCTTCATCAAAAATCTCCCGACCATCTTCTACATAACCAACTCCATCTGGGATTAGACCGAGGGAGAGCAAGACAGAAAATCATTAGAGACTCACAGACGAGTGTCAAAGAGACACAGGAAGAGCGATAGACAGAGACAGACAAGGAGACACAAACAGAGAAACAGGCAGTGCAACAGATGGACACCCAGACAGGAAGAGACAGCCAGAGAGATTACTGATGGGACAGCATGCCACTGAAACACTGAAGAGTCAGAACTGTTTATAAAACACAAACTTCAACTCCACCCGTTGGGATTGTTTTTCTTGTGCTCCACAATGGCAAGTCTCTCGTGCAAATTCCTGAAAATATCGCCGAATGGTTTTAGAAAACCTATTATTGGTATCGATATATTGATAAAAAAAAAAATTTGATGTATCGATACATTACAATATTGCTGTACTGTTCCATAAATGCATTAAATAGAACAGAGGAAGATATATTACAGTAGTTAGTACAATGCATTGAATATTTTAGAATAAAGTGACCAATTACTAAAGCCAAATCTGAAATAAAAGACAGGAAATTAAAGACAAGATTTTAATTAACACCTTTTTGTATTTAACAAATCTATAAACAATTGTTTACTAGTTAATTTCAAGCAAGTTGTTTCTATTCTCCAAACACTTGTCAATTGAAAAGTTTAAGAGATATGCATTTTTACAATTCATAATTATGATGCAAGATGATGCACATATCTGCATTATCCGGTGATAAGCGTCTCTTGTTGTTCAAAATGTTTCGTGCTGTTGAGAACACGCACTCTGACAGCACACTATAAGCAGGGACGTACCATTTACCATACAGAGAGGTGGGATGTACCATTTACTAGGAGTGTCATTGAAAATGGCATTTCCTCCAGACGCTGTCATGAACGCAGGAAGCTTGGACTAAACACTCGGCATTACGCTAAGATGGTTTTCGACTGAAACTATGTGTTTTCGTACATTATTTTATTTATTAATATTAACGCTTGCTCTAGTATTATTTAAATTAAAACAGCTTTGTGTGAAATTTAATTTAAGATGAATTTTATATAATGTTAGAAGTATCGATATCTCTTTGAAAGGTATCGATTATAGATCGACATTATTATATCGGCGATATTCCGATTGTCAATGACATCCCTAGCAAACGGTCCGTAATCTTTCCTTTTATACCGCAAGTGTTCCGTGACTGATCCGCAAATCTTTCCCCCCCTCTTCCATATGGTCAAAAGCGGCTACGGAACAGTCCCGTTCATCTACGGATCCCCACGGAATACTCACGGAAGGGACGGAATACATACGGAAAAATAAAAAACACACTGCGAAACATACGTAGACATTACACGGAACAAAGCGGAACGGTCGCGGAATACATACGGAAAGTTTACGGAATAGTTACAGATAGCACAGAAGACTTACAGAACACTAACGGAACTCACTTAGATTATAAATACAGACGAGCAAGACAAAGAGCCAGTCATTTCGAGAGACGCTACAATGCCGAAAGTCAAGAGGAAGACAACCACCAAGAGGCCATGGTCTCCAACGCCGGAAAACCCAGTGGAAGAGCCTTCTCAGGAAGCCAAGATCAACGCCAAGTCAGATATCGCTTCCGATATCCCCGCTGACCCAAACAAGAAGGCACGAGTATATATCTAGCTCACCGACAATGAGAAGCAGGTCATGGTATTGTTCATCCAGGCAAACGAGTGCCTTTACAACAAAAAAAACTCCGATCCTGGACGGATAAGCAACACAAGGCCAAGCTCTGGGCTGATCAGGCTTCACGCATGGGGGAGACCAACAAGGAGCTAAAGCAGTGGTTCCAGAGTGTGCGGACGAGGCTGGGAAAACTGAGACGTTGGAAGTCGGGGCAAGCTGACATGAAAATGTCTCAGAGGGGCCAGTAGATATACGACAGCTTCAGCTTCCTATGTCCACACATTGTCGAGATACAGCGGAGGAACATTGTCTCTGTTTAGGCAAAGATTGCTGCTGCAGTTGGATCTGGCGGTTCCACGCCTACCACCACTGGAGAACATCCACTGCTATCAACGTCAGAGGGGGCACAGGACATTGCAGCTGTCGACCTCCGGCTGGCAGAAGAGGCAACACCCATCAACCCCCTCGACGCAACGCCGGTCAACACAGCATCAAGGTCCACCTTGGCATGGTCTGGATCTTCAACGTCCAGCCTTGATGACAGAGCCAACCAGATTCCAGCAGCAGCCGAACTGCTGCTGAGACAAAGAAGGGAAGTATGGATAGTCAATGAGTCAGAGAGGGCGAGTTTCGCCAGTTGGGTGGCAGCTGTGCTGCAGAATCTCCCAAAACCAACCAGTGTTCAGGTATGCCAAGTTGAAGATTCAATAACTGCTGAACGACTACTTGGACAGAGCTGAGGCCTGACAGATGCAGCCGCAGGAGCAACCACATCCTATGCAGCAGCAGTCGCAGCAGCTCCAGCCTCAGCAGTATTCGCAGCAACACCAACAGCAGCATCGACCACCGCCTCTGCACCACCAGTGGCATCAGCAGCATTACTGGCCGCCCCCACCAACGCAGTGGACCACGCAGCTGTCTGGTCCACCCATGCCTGTTTGAGGACCTCAAGACACGAGGTGGGCAACACCACCGTGCCCACAACAATCGACGTTGTCTGCAGGAGAGCAGCAACCACAATCCAGCAGAACAGTCAGTTGCCTTCCAGTTACATGCACATCAACGCCTGCAACCACACCTGCGGCGAGAGACACAAGTGGAAGTGAGCTCAGCCTGTTCAACATTTCCAGTGTGCTCAGGCAGTGTTGTGATCACTTGGAGGACTCAAACTCAAATAGTGACCCGTGAGACTTTTGTATTTTTTTTTATTTCAATTTATTCAATTATTTCAATTCATTCACTTTATTTTTTCTGTTTTCATATTCATGTAATAAAGTTTTGAAGTTATAATCACTGTGGTTTTGACTTGTGTGCATCTTTGTAGTGAGGAATGATTTATTGATGGTGCCAAATAAAAGGAATATATTGACACTAGGCAGTACTAAAACAAAAGTTAAAATTTAAAAAAAGACTTTAATACAAACAAGAGTCGATAAGAACACACACATTATATCAACAACAACAGAAACCAGCGTATAATATGGTAGTTCAATTAAGGAGCCATTGTTCATTGTCGCACTTTCTTCTGGCTGTTGGCATACGCCTGCCAAGAGACTTTTCCAACTTCACTGTTCAAGTAGAGCGTCAGGTACTCTCTCTGTCTCTTGGCCTCTACAGTGTCTCTGTTGGGACCCACATGTTCCAAGTCATGTTTACTAGCACTTTCACGCCACTGTCCTGGAATAATGTTGGTCATCGTCTTCTCGGTCCAAAACTGCATCCTGGGTGACAGTGTATCTCAGCATGATGTTGTGAAGACAGACAGCAGCTTCAACCATAAGTCTGACTACATCTGGTCCTTGTTGCAGTGTAGACAGTAGGAACTGCCAGCAATTGGCCAAGATCCCAAACGCATTCTCAACTACTCGACGTGCTCTGGATATCCTATAGTTGTACGCCAGTTCCTCCTCTGTAAGGGCTCGCCTGGAATATGGCTTCATGAGATACTTCCTGAGAGCAAAAGCATCGTCCCCAACAATGAAGTATGGCACGTCAGTGTCGTCTTGGGGCAGAGGCTCTGGTGTGGATTTTGGTGTATTGGTGAAGCAACAGCAGCACGTGGAACAGTTCCAATACGGAATGTTCCGAAAGTGCTCCGAATGTACAATTTTCTGTAGGATTTTGACCCATTTTCCGTGTAAAAATGCCTAAGCTCTTCCGTAGACTGCGATCTGCGCCTTTCCGCCTCGATCATTGCATTCCGTGCTCCAGTGAAATTGGGGCATTCATTTCCTTATTTTTTTAATTTGATGAATATTTAGTTGTTTTTTTTAAAAAACCACGATGCACTGAAGCCGCATGAATTGAAGTGCGAAGTAGCGAGGGATCCCTGTATATGTATATTTTTTATAGACTGTGTGTATATATATATATATATATATATATATATATATATATATATATATATGCACACACACACACACACACACACACACAGTCATCCATTGCCACTTCGCGATTTGAGCATCACGGTCTTGGTACATCGCGGTATTTTAATAAATAATAAAAAAAAATATTCAGAAAAAAAAATTCAAAATTCGTACTGAAACTCACATGTAAGCAAGTGGAAGGCAGGGACACAAGGCAGGCTGCATTCATTGTTTCCAAACGACAGACCGAAGTGCCCCTCCTCCCCAGTTCAGACAGGGACCGCCCACTCAACTCAATCTCGCAAGCTGATTGGCTTAGGAGCGTGACGCTATTTCCTCCCGCACACTCAACTCAATCTAAATGTAGCCGTGAGTTAGGGGGGGCACAAACCAGTGTCTCTCCCTCACGCCGGTCCCAAGCCCGGACAAATGCAGAGGGTTGCGTCAGGAAGGGCATCCGGCGTAAAACAAATGCCAAATAAACTATGCGAATCACAAGAACGAATCACATACCGGATCGGTCGAGGCCCGGGTTAACAACGACCGCCATCAGTGCCGTCAACCAACAGGGTGCTGATGGAAATTGGACTACTGTTGGTCGAAGACGTCGAAGAAGGAGAGGCGGGAGGCGTGTCCGTTGCCAGAGAGAGAAGAGGAAAGGCATGAGTCTAGGACTGAAAGTAGGGACTTTGAATATTGGAACTATGACAGGAAAAGGTAGAGAGCTGGCTGACATGATGCAGAGGAGGAAGGTGGACAGACTGTGTGTTCAGGAGACCAGGTGGAAAGGTCGCAAGGCTAGAAGCATAGGAGCAGGGTTTAAGCTGTTTTATCACGGTGTGGATGGGAAGAGAAATGGAGTCGGAGTCATCTTGAAGGAGGAGTTTGTCAGGAATGTTCTAGAAGTGAAAAGAGTGTCAGACAGAGTGATGAGTCTCAAGTTAGAAATTGAAGGTGTGATGGTCAATGTTGTTAGTGCTTATGCCCCACAGACAGGATGTGAGCGAGAAGAGAAGGAGAGATTCTGGAGGGAGTTAGATGAAGTGATGCAGAGTACCCCCAGAGGTGAAAGAGTGGTCATTGGGGCAGACTTCAATGGACATGTTGGTGCAGGAAACAGAGGGGACGAGGAAGTGATGGGTAGGCTTGGTATCCAGGACAGGAACGCAGAAGGACAGATGTTGGTAGATATTGCAAAAAGGATGGAAATGGCTGTGGTGAATACTTTCTTCCAGAAGAGAGAGGAGCATAGGGTGACTTATAAAAGTGGAGGTAGGAGCACACAGGTAGACTACATCTTGTGCAGGCGACGTAATTTAAAGGAAGTCAGTGACTGCAAAGTAGTAGCGGGTGAGAGTGTTGCCAAACAGCATAGGATGGTGGTGTGCAGGATGATGCTGATGGTGAGGAAGGTGAAGAAGGCAAAGGCAGAGCAGAAGACAAAGTGGTGGAAGTTGAAAAAGGAAGAGTGTCGGGTTGTCTTCAAGGAGGAGTTGAAACAGGCTTTGGGTGGTCAGGAAGTGCTTCCAGATGACTGGACAACTACAGCGAATGTGATCAGGGAGACAGGTAGGAGAATACTTGGTGTGTCATCTGGAAGGAAAGTAGATAAGGAGACTTGGTGGTGGAATGAGGAAGTGCAGGAGTGTGTACAAAGGAAGAGATTAGCTAAGAAGAAGTGGGACATTGACAAAACCGAAGAGAGTAAACAGGAGTACAGGGAGACACAGCGTAAGGCAAAGGTAGCAGTGTCAAAGGCCAAACAGAGCGCGTTTGATGACTTGTATGCTCGGTTGGAAAGTAAGGAGGGAGATAATGATTTATACAGGTTGGCACAGCAGAGAAATAGAGATGAGAAGGGCGTGCAGCAAGTTAGATTGATAAAGGACAGAGAGGGAAATGTATTGACTGATGACAGAAGTGTGCTGGGAAGATGGAAAGAGTACTTTGAAGAGCTGATGAATGAGGAAAATGAGAGAGAAAAAAAAGAGTAGAAGGGGTGACTGTTGAGGACCAGGAAGTAGCAAAGATTAGTAAGGGTGAAGTGAGGAGGGCATTGAAGAGGATGAAGAATGGAAAGGCAGTTGGTCCTGATGACATACCGGTGGAGGTATGGAAGTGTCTAGGAGAGGTAGCAGTAGATTTTCTGACAAGAACATTTAACAAGGTCTTAGAGAGTGAGAGGATGCCAGAGGAATGGAGGAGAAGTGTGCTGGTGCCCATTTTTAAGAACAAGGGAGACGTGCAGAGTTGTGGCAACTACAGAGGGATAAAGTTGATGAGCCATACGATGAAGTTATGGGAAAGAATAGTGGAAGCTAGACTAAGGGCAGAAGTCAGCATTTGTGAACAACAGTTTGGTTTCATGCCCAGAAAGAGCACCACAGATGCAGTGTTTGCCTTGAGGATGTTAATGGAGAAGTACAGAGAAGGTCAGACGGAGCTGCATTGTGCCTTTGTGGATCTGGAGAAAGCATATGACAGGGTGCCGAGAGAAGAACTGTGGTATTGCATGAGGA
This sequence comes from Plotosus lineatus, assembly GCA_024760905.1. Taxonomy (NCBI): domain Eukaryota; kingdom Metazoa; phylum Chordata; class Actinopteri; order Siluriformes; family Plotosidae; genus Plotosus; species Plotosus lineatus. Next base: position 20,114,221 of record CM045734.1, on the reverse strand, counting down.
AGTCTGGAGTGGCAGAGAAGTATGTTAGAGTGGTGCAGGACATGTATGAGAGATGTAAGACAGTGGTGAGGTGTGCTGTCGGTGTGACAGAAGAGTTCAAGGTGGAGGTGGGACTGCATCAAGGGTCAGCTCTCAGCCCCTTCTTGTTTGCTATGATGATGGACAGGCTGACAGACGAGGTTAGACAAGATTCCCCATGGACTATGATGTTTGCAGATGACATTGTGATCTGTAGTGAGAGCAGAGAACAAGTGCAGGAAAATCTAGAGAGGTGGCGGTATGCCCTGGAAAGGAGGGGAATGAAGATTAGCCTCAGTACGACAGAATACATGTGCATGAATGACAAGTACCAAAGAGGAACGGTGAGGTTACAGGGAGCAGAGATAAAGAAGGTGGAGGATTTTAAGTACTTAGGCTCAACAATCCAGAGCAATGGAGAGTGTGGAAAAGAGGTCAAGAAGCGTGTGCAGGCAGGTTGGAATGGTTGGAGAAAAGTGTCCGGTGTGATGTGTGATAGGAGGGTATCGGCAAAAATGAAAGGAAAAGTGTACAAGACGGTGTTGAGGCCAACGATGCTGTATGGGTTAGAAACAGTGGCCCTGGGGAAAAGACAGGAGGCAGAGTTGGAGGTAGCAGAGATGAAAATGTTGAGGTTCTCTTTGGGAGTAACGAGGATGGATAGGATTAGGAATGAGCACGTCAGAGGGACAGCACATGTAAGACGTTTTGGAGACAAAGTCAGAGAGGCTAGATTGAGATGGTTTGGACATGGACAGAGGAGGGATAGTGAGTATATTGGTAATAGGATGCTGAGGCTGGAACTACCAGGCAAAAGGCCTAGATGAAGACCAAAGAGACGATTCATGGATGTGGTGAAGGAGGACATGAAGGTCGTTGGTGTAAGAGAAGAAGATGCAAAGGATAGGGTGAGATGGAGGCAGATGATTCGCTGTGGCGACCCCTGAAGGGAAAAGCCGAAAGGAAAAGAAGAAGACACTCAACTCAATCTCGCAAGATGATTGGCTTAGACCAGGGGTGCTCAATCCTGCTCCTGGAGATCTACCTTCCAGAAGACATTCGCTCCAACCCTAATCACGCCCACCTAACCATCCAATCACCTCATGAAGATCTGACTGGGTGTTACATGTCACATGGGCCACATTAGGGTTGGAAATGAAGTCATCTGGAAGGTAGATCTCCAGGAGCAGGATTGAACACCCCTGGCTTAGACGCTTGACGCTGTTGCCTCGCACATTCCCGCAGGATTTTTTGTGATTTTGTGATCTTACTGTATAGTGTTTGTGAACGTCCTACACCGTGGAAAAGAGCTACTGTCAGAGATGAGTGCAGTACTTAAAGTATTTATATATAAATTCTATTTAAATATTAATACATTAAAGTATTTACATATGCATATAACTGTGTAACATTTAATATACACTTCTTGATATTGTATAGACGTGAAAACAGAAATGAGACAACGTGGTATAAATGGGGGCGGGGGCGGGGCGTTCCTACTTCGTGGTTTTTGAATATCGCGGCCAGGTCTGGTCTACATTATCCACGATATTCAAGGGATGACTGTACACACACGTAATTATTCTTATATCTTATTCTTTACCTGGTATGGAGCAACTGTGTGCACATAATTTCCTCTGGGATTGATGGGGTATTCCAATTCTGATTTTCATTTGTGAATACAGCCCCCGACCTATGAAATTAATCCGTTCCAGAGCCTTTTTTGTAACGCGGAGATTTCGTCAGTAGGAGTCGCATCTTGCATGTTAAACGCCTAATTCGTTCCAAGGCTCCAGTCTTTGGATTGGATAAACCCTTTAAAAAATGATAAAAGTACACCAATTTTGTATGAAATATGTGTTAAAACTAAAAGAAAATTATTCATTAAACCATTTAAACATTTTATTAACATATTAAACCATTTTATTAACATATTTATTCATTAAACCATTATTAAACATTTTTATGAACACACACACACACACACACGCACACACACACGCGCACACACCCCTGTCTCTCTGTCTCGCTCTAGCTCGCTCTCTCTCTCTCTCTCACACACACACTCGTGCTGCGGGCCACACTCACAAGACGTGGAATTCAAAGCACATTCCCTGCTTGACAGGGAGATCCAAACTCAACTTTAACTTGATTCCTTGAGGGATCGGAATTCCAGATGAGCTCAAATGCGCCCACATTTTTTAAACATTTACTGAATTAAACAACTTAAAAAACTAAACTAAAGAGTTAAGCTTCCTTCGGTCTCTATCTGGGAAGCCAGCGAAGCGGGATGTTGAGAGACAGCCAATAAGAGAGCAACTCGTGCATCGTGTGAAATTTTGATTGGCGCGTTTGAATTTCTTTTCGTTAGAGGGGCTGTTTTCGTATCCCGGGGACGGAAACTAAGGAAAATGACATTCGTAACCCGGGGATTTCCTACCCAAGGGTCTTCATAAGTAGGGGGTCAACTGTATTTGAGTTAGAATTTCCTCAAAATCATTTCCTGAATAAACAACCATAGCTGCCGACAGCATAACACAGCTGGTTAGTTCATTAGCTTTGGTTAATTCCTCCATCGAAAAAAATTTTAGTGCTTATGACCCGATTTACAGATCAAAAGATTAAAGCAGATGTTATAAATACACCCTGTGGGTTTTTTCTTACTTCTTTACCCCCGATTAAAGGGCATGATATTTGTTGACATTGAGCTATGAGTGGGGCCTGTTGCATGCTCCACCCACCCCATTCTCTACCCTGAATTTTCGTCATATCTAATTACCACCCATCAAGTATTACCCTCCCTATCACATGACCGCTACCATTGAGAATTGGGGGAAAAGCATGCATGCCGTGGCATCAACCTGGATTCAAACTCGCGATCTCCATGTTGATGATCACATAGCTTGTCAATGCGCCACTCGAGAGCTGCCTACTGTATGCTTTAACTCAGCATTAATCCATCATAGTCCAAATGGGTTTCTAACTTTGGATAAAGGATAAATTGAGCCCACTGTGGCCTTTCAGAATGCCTTCTGTCAGACTTGCATGTTCACCAAACACATCTATTTCAGCTATTTTGGCAAGAGCAGTGAAGCGCTTGGGAGGCAAGATTGGCTCTGGCGTTTCTGTGGGGACTTTGCATGTTCTCTCCGTGATTGGATAGGTTTCCTCTGCATACTCTGTCTTCCTCCCACAGTCCAAAGACATGCACATTAGGCCAATCGTTTGTTTCAAATTGCCCCTAGGTGTGAACGTGAATGGTGCGTGCGTTGCCATCGTGGCCTGGTGAACTATTCAGGATAGTCCCCACCTTCACCTGGTGCAGGCTGAGATAGTCTCCAGTCTCCCCGCAACCCTAATAGGATTAAGACGTTCAGCAAATGAATGAGTGAGTGAGTGAGTGACTGAAGAGCTTCCGATGATATCTCTGTACGTGTTTGTGAGGCGGCACAGCAGCGTTACAGCAGGAGGTGGGCACTTAAGAAAATAAAGCATTTAAACTCTGTTATTCTGAGAGCAGGGAACAGTCCATGAAGACGCTCACAATCATGCATACGCATGCACAGATGTACACATCTGACTCACCATCGTCAACGATCCAGTCATTGTCCTGCCGCTCCTGAACCAACCGTGAGTAGTGATCCTCATCCACCTCCTCATACACCCTCTCCACCTCCTCCACCTGCATCCACACATCAGGGTGAATTCGAGTGGTCTCTGAATCACAGCTCAAACACGGTATTCTCTCACATCTCTCAAATTACACACACAGCCAATGCATATCCTCCACCTGATAACACCCTAAATCAGATCACCACACAGACCTCCGAGACCATACGGATATCAATAAGAATACAGACGCTCCCCGACTTACGTTTTTAATTGGTTCCGGACGGCCCAACGCAAGTTGAAAGTGAATATAAGGTAAGTTGTTATAGTGACGTATGACACTCATACTATACATCCATACATACCATTACAGTATCTCATAAAACACCCCTAAATCAATTATTATAACCCTAACATTGTAAAATAATATCAAATATATCAAATAATATCAACAGTAATTTCAAATAAGTCACTTATTTATACCGAGTCACTTTACATGAAGCTTAAAACAGCCAATCAACGCTTACAATATGTGAAGCGCTCAATACCGAAAGTAGTGTACTTGCAAAAGTAGTATACTTGCTGTGGGTTATACAGGCTTCCGGTCTTTCAAGTGCACAAGGGTGCGGTTGAATTCGTTTAGAACACAGCCTGCACTGTTGCAGTCTCCCAGCAAAGCGGAGAGTTCTTTCTTTTGTGTAAGTAAGTAAACTTTATTCAAGAGCTGCATACAAAGAACAAGTACAAATCCTAATGAATATTAATATAAAAATAAGTATACACTCTTAGGATTCTGCTAAAAGATAATAAATATAAAGATTGTGCTGATCTGAGCAGATAGTTAATTCATCTCTGTGTATGAGACTTGCACCCATGCTATAGGCTTACACTTCTGACCAACCAGATTTGCTTAGGGTTACAAAAGTCCACAAAACAGTGTAAACACAGAGATGACATCTTAACATATATATATATATATATATATATATATATATATATATATATATATATATATATATATACACACACACACATACACTCAGTCTGTAGTTTGTAAACAATGAATGCAGCGTCATGACATCTGCGTACTACATATGCACGTCTAAACTCAAAATTTGACTTTTTTTGGGGGGGGGGGGGGGGGGGGACGTAAAATCGAAAAAAACATAAAACGGATGAATGTAAGTCGGGGAGCGTCTGTATTTAATTATTATTTTTATTTTACAAATGAGAAGAAATCAGACCACACCAGGAGCAGTACAGCATGAGGTAAAGAACAGAGATCAGGATTAAAATAAACACTACTGGGGTGGATTTTCTCACCACCAAACTCACCTCATATTTCACCTTCTCGCCTCTTTTGGCTTTTCTGAGCTGCTCCAAAGCGGATTTACGACCCACTCTCTCCTTCTTCTCTCGTCTGGAGCGAGACACAGCGAGACCACATGGAGCTCCATTGTCTGGAAGAAATTATAACAGTAATCACTTTAATTAAATATTCAATCTTATAAACATTATGAGGATAATTTCACTGCTGAATAGATCTGTACGTTCTGAACACATTAAGCGCATTTTTGTTCAAGCCTCGAACCTTATCCAATACAACGTGAAAGGACCCCTGTGAAAGGACCCCACATGCAGCGCGCAGCCGACGGAGCTTTTGAGACAGGGTGTTGTATTTAAAGCTGAATTACTGTTCCTGTTTGAAAGATCTGAGGTCCGGATTCAATATTAACTTGCTTCCTCGAGAGATCAGATGTCCAGATTCAGTATTAACTTGCTTCCTTACAAGATCGGAGGTCTTGTGGCACTGCCCACTTCCGTGCACAAAAATGCTTCATGACCAAATGCGGAGCTTTTGAGACATGGCGCGGCTCATCTGGACCTCCACAAATAAGCTGCAATGTAAAAAGTAGAGAAATAGAATATACAGACACTCCCTAACTTACGTTCATCCGTTTAACGTTTTTTTTTTCGATTTTACGTCAAATTTTGAGTTTAGACATATCGACGTAGTACGCTGTCGTAATGACGCAATGAAGCTGCATTCATTGTTTACAAACTACAGACTGAGTGTGTGTGTGTGGGTGTATATATATATATATATATATATATATATATATATCAGTTATATAGCGTGTTACCCTTGTGTTAAGACGTCGTCTGTGTGATCTTTGTGTTTAGTGTTTACACGGTTTTGCAGACTTTTGTAACCCTCAGCAAATATGGTTGGTCTGAAGTGTAAGCCTACTAGCATGGGTGCAAGTCTTATACACAGAAATGATTTAACTATCTGTTCAGATCGACACAATGTACCATGCATACTCAGCTAAGCAAAGAGAGTTGTAATATGAATGAAAACCCGAATCCACAAATTACAGAACAATTACAGATATTTATTATCTTATAGCAGAATCCTAAGAATGTATACTTATTTTTATGTTAATATTCATTTGACGGATTTGTGGCAGAGGAATGAACTGAAAAAGTGAGTTGATTGTTTATTGTTGCAGCTGAACAATGTTGAGAATTATTGTGAAGCGTATTATTTTATGTGTTACAGCTGAACAGTGTTGAGAGTTACTGTGGGAGTTGAATCAAGTTTGACTTATCTGACTTTCGTTTCCCTTGGTGCGCCTTATAATCCTGTGCGCCTTATGCATGGTCGGTGGGCATTCAAGCATCGTTCACTGATATTGCACTTTATATACCGGTGCTTGAAACCACCAAAAAATGACCGTCTGACATCGCCCCGGTGGCATCTTGGTTAATGCGTACTCAGGTGTTTCTGTGGAGAGTTCGCTTGTTCTCTTCGTACTTGGGTGGGTTTCCTCCAGGTTCACCAATTTCCTCCCACAGCCGAAAGCCATGCACAGTAGGATAACACAATCAATCAATCAATCAGAGTACCGTGTCAGAATTCTGGTGTAGGTGGCAGCCATAACAGCCTGTCATGGCTGTATACGACGGGCAAAAAAAGAGTAGAGGCCCAAAGTTCTTTCTGCAGGGTGTATTTATTGAGACACCACCTCTAGCTAGCTGGCCATTGACTCTAAAGAGTTCATCCATCCTTTGATAGGTCTTGTTTTAATTCCTCCTGGGTTGCTAACCACCTTCCTCAACAAATGTGGAACCTGGTAGGGGAGCCGGTTTAGTCGCCGACTACTCAACCATACAACAGGTTGTACTGGCTTACATGTTACCGGTAGCAGGGCAAAACCGAACCTGACAGAGTGAGATAACTGGCCGTTCCAAACTGACCCTGGATACGAATGTGAATGGTTGTGCGTATTGGTCTTGTGCTGGTCTCACCAGCAGTTCTGGGTGTACCCTACCTTTTCCCGGTAATGGCTGAGATGGGCACCAGCCTTCAAGGGTTCCTCGTAGGATTAAATAATTCAGCATAAGAGTGAATAGCAGAGACAGGGCCTGACAAAGTATTGGCACACCATCAATGTAAAGGGCTGCAGGCCCTGACTGTCCTACTCACTCATTTGCTGAATTGTTTAATCCTACGAGGGTCACTTGGAGGCTGGTACCCATCTCAGCCATTACCGGGCAAAGGTTGGGTATACCCTGAAATGCTCGTGAGACTATCACAGCCAGGGTGTATGATACAATACAACAGCCTCTGGTAAAAATATAAGAGGGACTATGTGCATGATAGTTAGTTGTCAGCCAGAAAGTTCCACAGAGGTCAACAGCCACAGAACATCTGTACTGTGTTTACATGTCTATTTACTTCTCTTTTTATTTCCTTGTTTGTTTCTACGTGTGCATAATCTTCAACAATAGAAATGTAAATATGTGTCATGCCAATTAAGCAACTTTTGAACTGAATTGAGAGAGAGCTGTCATTCATTAAGTGTTAGCTAACTGCTAGCTGCAAAATACTAGCACACGTTCACGGGCTCGAGCAGAATCCATCCTTCTGTAGAAAAGAAAAACACAAATTTACCTGAATCCCCGCCGTCCGAATCTTTTTCTGGATTAGAAACAGGAGCCATTATCTTAAGGAAGCTTCAGACTGAAAATACAAGCAAGCAAGTAGTCAAAACAACAGATTCCGCGCCAAATCACTTTCCCGGCGAAAAAGTCATATCCCGGAAGTGTCGTAAAAAAGACGAGCCAAAAATCAGCCAATCAGAATTAAAATAAAATCGACTGCACTTTCAGTGACGTCCACATGATGTCGCTGTCTTGTATGATGAATTTTTAAAAATCTGTGGATAAAGCAGATAAACAAAAGATTAATAAAAAACTAGAAGATTGAATATAATAATCATTACATTTCCTATCACTCAACCAAGCGAAGATTTTACGATTTATTGCTGGACCACCTGATCCTACTAGGGTACACCCTGAACAGATTGCCAGACCATCACAGGAACACTCATATCCACACCTCCCAGAAAATTAAAACATATAATTGACATAAAGTGCATGTTTTTGGACTGAGAGGAAACGGGAAAAGCTGAAAGAAAGCACGGGGAACATACAAACACAGAAATCTCAAGCCTTTGACTCAAACCAGGAGCAAACATACAGTGAGGCTTGACATGCCAAGTAATATACTATGATGTTTCATGTCAACAAACAGTTGAAGTTATTTTTACTTGAGTTGTTTTTACATTTTTCTTTAAATAGTTCCACTGAATGAATAATAATCTGATGTACTGGCTGTTCATGTGTTAGAAATCGCTTACATTTTATAATAAGCTTCACTATGGAGATTGATTTATATTAAATTATTATTATTATTATTATTATTATTATCTTTAGAAAGTATTTTACATAGTTTATTCTGAATCAAGCCACTTTTGCAAAACTGTAAATGACTAACTGTATATTGCATATGTTAAACAATCAAAATAAACTACTGTATTACTAGTTATCATAATAAAAATAATGTATTAGTTTATTCATATATTTTTTTAACCACTTAATCCAAATGAGGGTCGCAGGGATGCTGGCACCTTTATCAGCCAACTTTGGGCGAAGTACACCCTGAACGGCACACCAGGCCATTGCAGAGCTAACACACTGTAGGAGGGAACCAGAATACCCAGAGGAAGCCAATGCAAGCACAGGGAGAACATGCAGTCTCTACACAGAAACACCCAAGCATGGGAATCAAACCCAAGACCTTCTGTACTGACCACTGCACCACCATGCTGCCGTAATACTGCAACAGCTGCAACTGCAACAACAACAACAACAACAACAACAATACTACTACTACTACTACTACTACTAAAAATAATAATAGTAATAATTTAATAATTTTTAATATTTTTTATTGAATGTTCTTTTTTTACCAGAATGTTGAACATGCACATCTCTTTTTACACATGTAGGATTCTTAATCCAACAATTATGTGCGTCTACATCAGTGCTTCTCAAATGGGCGCGGTGTGATGCCGGGTGAGCAGGTATGACCCTGGGGAACATGCTTTTCTGGAATTGTGTACGAGAATTAAGTGTAATTGCACCTCCACTCCAGTAGTTGGCAGTGGCGCTCTCGTTGTCATGCTATGGTGTAGCGGTTGTTCGCACGAGCAAACGATATGACGTGCAGTAAACAACCCCTCAAGAAACAACACGGAAAAATTTTGAACAGGAACGAAGAGAAAGGTGGAGAGAGACGGAGATATTGAGACATAAATAAGTTGAATGAGTTTAAATTAGGATGTATTTGTTTTAATTTCAGGCACATTGGTGCACTTTAAATCTTTTCAATTACAGATTAAAAAACAATGTTAATGGAGTTTTTCTGTATTGTAAGTGAACTATATTTCTTTCTTTTTTTGTTTTTAATGTTAATAAAATGATGTTATGTCGAGGTGTACTATTAACAATTTTATAGACAAATTATACTATTTATAGTCGCTCGCGGGGCGGTGGGGGCGTGAAGTGTTTTTTTCTTCCTCGAGGAGGCGCCACAGAAAATAATTGAGAAGCACTGGTCTATACACACACACACACACACACATAATCATATAATTACGGCTATTAATAATAATAACCACAACCATAACCACTTTTAATTATATATTTTTTTATTTCTATAAAACCTTATTTCCCTCTTAAGTCACTTTTCTCTAAAAATCAAGCTGAAGTGATTCTCACCACTGACTAGTGATCCTGCTCATCCAATCCCGTTTTCGTATGCAAATCCGCGCGCTCCAATTGGCTGTTCCCGTGGGTTTCTCTTGTCTTGGTCCAGCAATGTTTCCTTGTTGTCGTGATGGTGTGAGTACACGGTGTGTGTGTGTGTGTGTGTGCATATATATATACATACTGTATGTGTGTGTTTGCTCACTTTGTGGGTTTCTGTGATCGGGAGGGGGATTAAGAAGAGGTTGCATGAAAGAGAAGGGCTGGAGGTTTTAGGTTTGGGGGGATCAGCTTGATTGGTGGAGGGAGAGGATTCAGGAAGCTCCATACTGATGCTGAGTCAGAGGCAGGTGGAACCGTGGGCCTTTGGATCTGGAGCGTCTGGTGAAGATGGAGGAGCTGGAACACACCTGCCCTCATCCTCGGACGGTGAGAAAGTGTGTGTGTGTGTGTGTGTGTGTGTGTGAGAGAGAGAGAGAGAGAGAGATCCGGTTGTTGCTATTTTAAAACCTTGGGCTGGACTGAATAGCTGAATGATATGCACTGTGTGTGTGTGTGTGTGTGTGTGTGTGTGTAATGAGTACATTCTCCCTCTGATTATGTCACAAACACCCACTGACATGCCCTTTAATCGCCACATGTGCCAGATGTTCAAAGCTTTGCATCCATTATACCTGCAGTTTGACCTTCTTTCTTGTTTTTTTTTTTTTTGTTTTTGTCTTCTGCTCCTCCACACTTTGCACATAATGATAAGCAATGCCATTTTTGCAGCCACTAATCCTGTATCCAATCTCTAGTCTGATGTTATTTTACATGAGAACATGTGTGGAAAGGTGTGTGTGTGTGTGTGTGTGTTTACAGTGGATGTGCAGGAGACTCCAATCCTCAGACAGCAGACAAATGGTCACCATGCCATCAAGGGTGTGGAGATATAGTGCAATCAATATATATATATATATATATATATATGCAGATATTATACAGCATGCATTTATTCCTTTTATTTATAGAAATGGACTGAATTTGTGTTGATGTTTTGCGTCACTTCTTCGTCTGCAGTGTCTCCTCTTGCACTTGGATCGGTTGCATTTGTCACCTCTCTGTTTCATTTCTGTTCTTGTTTCGTCATTCGTCTCTCTCGCTCATTTGCCGAGCCACTATATCCTATAGGCTGGAGCCTGTTTCAGCCAACACTGGAACAACATCTTGAACAGCTTGTCACACCATCGCAGAGCAGTACATACACACACACACACACACACACAGCCATTCACACTCACATACACACCTCAGGGCAATTTGGAACAGCCAATTAGCTTAACATGTCGATTATGTTTTACTGTGGGAGGAAACCGGAGTACCAGAAGAAAACCCACGAAAGCACAGGGAGAACATGCATCCTTCACACAAAACCACCCGCCACCAAGACTCGAACCCAGGACCTTGTTACTGTGAGGCGGGTGTGCTCACCAAGCCACCACTGTGCCACCAATTAATTATTTTGAAGATGGGGTGTTAGTGTGGTGTTGTTTACAAACAAGTCGAGTCCACAATACGACTCATGGTGCTATTGGGTGACATTCTTGGTGAAGTTTCTCAGTTTTATATCAGTACCGTAAACTGAAGTGCAACCAGTGAGTGAATCAGATGAATGCCATGCTGTTTGTGTGGCCGGTGGTGTAGTGGTTAGGGTGCTACGCTCATGATCGGGAGGATCTGAGTTCAAATCCCATTGAGACCCTCACTGTGCTAACACCCCTGGGCAAGGTCTCAACCACAAGTGTGCCGCTGTTCACCCAGCAGTATAAATGGGTACCAGTAAAATATACTGTGAAGGTAACCTGCGATGGACCAGAGTCCCATCCAGGAGGAGTTGAACTCCTGGTCGCTTCACGTGACAGTGCCATGTGTCTCACTGGCTATGGGGTGAGATTCATGTAAAAGAACCATTGCTGACTTTCGACAAGAGTAGCTGCATAGCCGTCAGCGTGTTTCTGCCCTGCGATGGCCTGGCGAGCTGTCCAGGGTGTACTCTGTTCTCTCCCAGAGTTGGCTGAGATGGACACCAGCTTCCCCACGACTCTAATTAGTGTTAAGCGGTTCAGAAAATGAATCAATGTATCGGCAGTGGTGGCGTAGTGGTTAATGCGATGGGTCACTAATCCGAAGGTGCCCATCTCCGCTGACTCTGGCTGAGGGCTGGATACACCCTGAACAACACCAAAACCATTGCATAGCCAACACACTCACAATTTGGAACCACCAGTTGTCCTACTGTGCATGTTTTTGGACTGTGGGAGGAAACCGGAGGAAACCCACACAAGCACAGCGAGAACATGCAAACTCCACACAATGAAGCCTGAGCCCGGGAATCAAACCCAGACCTTCTTGCTGTGAGGCTGACACCTTCATATTTTTATTTTCTAGTTTTATTTGTTTTTTTCTGTTTCCTTTCCCACATGCGCGTTCTTTTATTCTTTTTTAAAACAAATGTATGTTCTCTCACTTTCTCCATTCTTTCACTCAGTCTCACATTCATCTCCTCTTTCTACACACGAGTACACATTTTCCTTTAGAAAATGCACCGAGAGTGTTTTTCCTCCACTGGTCTCATTCGTTGTTGTTTTTCTTCTTCAGACTCTTACAGAACCTGCTATATTTGCCCAGGAGACGAGATGCGAGTGTCGGGCACCCCATGAGAAGCTGAGTGTGGAACAGGCTCGACTCGGCACTCCCGGTCAGTCTGCTTTCTCTCTCCCTTCTGTTTTCCTCTCCTCCTCCGCTCCTCCTCCCATTCAGTGAGATGATTCAGCTCTTGAGGTTACTGCAGGTCAGGAGCAGACAGCTTTCAGACGGGCTCTGCCCACTCAGAGGCCCGCAGGGAACATTGACACCAGGTTGTCTCTCACATTGTGACCCAGAATTTCCATCATTTACACACCAGGGAAGAGCCTCGGAGCTTTTAGTGACTTAAATATGCATAAAGATGGAGTATCAAAATGGGATAGATGTTATTTACAAAATTTTAGGTGGTTATTATGGTTTTGATACAAATCCAAACATGATCTGGTTCTTCAAGTGATGCCAGAAAAGAAGCTGGTGGATCATTAATAGAAATACAGGGATCCCTCACTTTTCGCGGTTAATTGGGACCGAGATCCCCGCGCGATCATTGAAATCCGCGAAGTAGGGTCACCCCCCCACCCCTCCGACTGATGTATACGTACATGTATATGTGTATATAATATCAATAAATACATATTCAATGCGGGGCAGTGGTGGTCTAGTGTTATAAGGCGCCGGATCGTTGATCCAAAGGTTGGGGGTTCGAGTCCCACTCTCCACAAGGTTGTCACTGTCCCCCCCCCCCAGTGCAGCTAACTGGGTTATCAAAGGCCGGCCATGTCTCTCACTGTCTATGGTGTGAGGCATGTAAAAAAAACCATTGCTGACTTTCGACAAGAGTAGGCTGCAAAGCCATCAGCGTGTTTCCGCCCTGCGATGGCCTGGCGAGCTGTCCAGGGTGTACTCTGCCCTCGCCCTGAGTTGGCTGGGATGGGCACCAGCCTCCCCGTGACCCTAATTAGGATGAAGCAGTTACAGAAAATGAACTGAACTGAACATATTCAATTCTATAAATGCTTATAATAACAATTAAACATTAAAAACTAACATAAGATGTAAATAAAATATAAATACAGATGCTCCCCAACTTACCAACATTCGTTTTGCAAACATCCAGAGACCGAGGTCGAAAGAAATGAAATGAAATTGAAGAACTAGTAGAAATAGAAATGGAATAAAATCTATCGTAAGATAGATCATAAATCTCTCTCTCTCTCTCTTTCTCTCTCTCTCTCTCTCTGCTGACGGTCGCGTAGCGCCAATGTCTGTTTTCATTCATCATTTAACCACTCTTCTCCACTCCGCTCTCTGGTGCGACAAGTCAACCCAGTCTTCTCTTCTGATATTTCTGGACTTCAAATTGCTCTTGATGACATCTTTGAAACGTAGTCGAGGTCGGCCTTTACTTCTGCGTCCAGTAGGCAATTGGGAGAACAGGATCTGTTTTGGTAGTCTATCAGCCGGCATCCTCATGACATGTCCTGCCCAGCGAAGGTTTTTCCTTATTAGAAGATCTTCCATCGATGGCAGTCCCGCATCATGAAGGCATGAAGTTTTTTCACGTGATTCCGATACACTGTCCAGGACTCCGCTCCATACAGAAGAGTAGATGTAACTATTGCTCTGTAGATTTTGCCTTTTACCCTTAATGACACATGGTGGTTGTTCCAGAGTCGCTGCCTAAGTCTGCCAAAGGACGCACTAGCCTTAGCCATTTGTTTCTGTAACTCTGCATCGATTCATCCATCCTTCGATACTGTACTGCCAAGATATGCAAATTCTCGGACGGAGTTCAGTTTGTTTCCATCAATCAAGATGTCTATTTCTGGACGTCTTGTAGAATCTGGTTGGAACAGTACTTCAGTCTTCTTGATGTTAATCTTTAGTCCAAACTTCTTGGATGCATCGGAGAAAGCGTTCACTATACTTTGGATATCTTCTGCAGAGTGGGCCAGAAGTGCACTGTCGTCTGCAAACAGCAAATCTCTCATAACATGAAGGGTGGATTTTGTCCTTGCTCTAAAATGGGCTACATTGAACAGGTCGGCATCTTGTCTTGACTGTATGTACACACCTTTACCCGTGTTTGAAAAAGCTTCTTCTAACATTGCTGACAGGAAGATGGAAAAGAGAGTAGGAGCCAGGACACACCCTTGCTTCACACCGTTTGTCACTCTGAATGTACCTGAGGATTCCGTGCCATCATTGACGTGTGCCTCCACTCCTGTATGTAAGGCTTCTATCATTTTGATAAATCTTTCGGGACATCCGTACTTTCTCAATATTTGCCAGAGACTGGTCCTTCCAACAGTATCAAAAGCCTTTGTAAAGTCCACAAAGACTATATACAGCGGTTGCTCTTGTTCGATGCACTTTTCTTGAAGTTGTCTGAGACAGAAGATCATGTCTATTGTGCTCCGATTTGATCTGAATCCACACTGCGTCTCTGGAACAATATCAGGTGTGATGTGGATGGTTAGTCTGTTTAAAAGGATCCTCGCAAAAATTTTTCCAGCTATGGACAGGAGAGAAATTCCTCTATAATTACCACAATCTGTTCGGTCTCCTTTCTTGTAGATGGTGATTATGCTTGCATCTTTCCATGCTTGAGGAACAGTGCCTTCCATCCAGACTTTGGTGATCAGATGGTGTAATCTCTGATGCAATTTTGGGCCTCCATGTTTCCATACTTCAGCTGGAATCCCGTCTTCTCCAGGGGCTTTGCCATCTTTTAGTGAAGAGATTGCCTTTGACACTTCTTCCATTGTTGGAATATCATCAAGGCACTCGTGTATAGGTCGCTGTTCGATGTTGTAAAGAGCCTCCTGTGCTATTTCTCCTGGGACATTGAGCAATCTCTGGAAGTGCTCACTCCATCTTTCAAGAACTTGTTTACTGTCTGAGAATGTCGTTAGGCCATCGGCTGACTTAAGCCGGACAGGATTCCTTTTCTGTGGTCCCCATACTTCCTTGAGTCCATTGTAAAAGTTTTTCATGTCATTTCTATCGGCCGCATGTTGTAATTCCTCAGCCTTCCTCTCCCACCACTTAGATTTTAGGTCACGCAGGTAAATTTGGAATATCCTACTAGTTTCTTTGTAGGCAGCGATCGTAGATCTTGTAGTTTTGGTCTGAAGCACTTTCCTGTGAGCACTATCTCTCTTATCTAAAAGGCGTTTAAGTTCTATGTCATTTGGGTCAAATCAGTCCTGGTGTTTTCGTTCTGGCTTGCCTAAGGATTTCTTGGCTGTGTTTAGTACGGCTTCCTGGAGAGGATTCCATTCCTCTTCGGCCGTTGAGTCTGGACTCAGTTCTATGTTGGTTAAGGCACTTTCCATCTCTTCTACAAAACTCTCCTTGTAGCTAGTAG
The DNA here is from genome assembly GCA_024760905.1 of Plotosus lineatus. Classification (NCBI taxonomy): domain Eukaryota; kingdom Metazoa; phylum Chordata; class Actinopteri; order Siluriformes; family Plotosidae; genus Plotosus; species Plotosus lineatus. The sequence goes on along the minus strand of CM045734.1, from coordinate 20,098,482 downwards.
TGTTGAGTTTCTTGGTGTTTAGTTTAATTGGGTTCCTTGGCCCATGTTTACGGTGCTTCACCCGTAATTTAAGAGCTGTCTTAGATCTCAACAACTGATGATCGGTCCAGCAGTTTGCTCCGCGCATGACACGGGTACTGTGGATATCCATTTTATCCTGGTGACTTGTGATGATATGCCAGTGTTTCGATCGAGGATGCATCCATGTTGCCTTTCGGCTCTCTTTCTGCTTGAACATAGTATTGGTCACTATCAGTTCGTATTCTGAGCACAGGGCTAGTAGGAGTTTGCCGTTTGAATTGCATTTTCCGATCCCATGCTTTCCTATAACGTGCGGCCACTTTTCAAAGTCTTTTCCAATCCTTGCATTAAAATCTCCCATCAATAAGATTTTGTCGGTCTTGGGGACTTGACTTAGTACGGTAGAGAGCTGATTATAGAAAGATTCCTTTTCTGTATCTGGATTTGTCATCGTTGGTGCATCAACATTGATGAGCGTTGTGTAGATGTTATTGTTTAGGGGTAATCTCATCGTCATGATCCTGTCGCTTATTGACCTTGGGGTTTCCTGTAGTGTATGTGCAATTTCTTTCCCAATAGCAAATCCCACTCCAGCCTCTCTTCTTTCTCCCGCTTGTCTTCCACTCCAGAAGTATGTGTACTCCATATCATCCAAACTGGCAGACTCCGCGAGCCGCGTTTCACACAAGGCGGCGATGTCAATCTTGTATTTTGCAAGTTCCATCGCTACAAGTGCAGTGCATTTCTGAACTCCTGAAACAAATTGACTCCAGTATTATAATGAACTGGATAAGAGTGAAACTCTCTGTAAATCTGATCAGATCTGCTGTGCTGTGCTTGAGAGGAACCAGGAGTTTAAACACGGGACATATTGATAATGTACAGATGATTATGGGGAGAGAGAGATTGTGATTGTATACAGTACAAACTCGTATAGGTTACTTATTCAAGGTTTAAACATACGTTCCCCTCTAAAGAATGCCCTGTAACGACTTACAAACAAATTAATCTAAGAACGGCCGTCCTGAACCGAACTCGTTCATAAGCTGGGGAGCATCTGTACACACACACACATACACAGATGGCATTGCATGAGAAGAAGACGACATACATACATACATACATACGCACGCATGCGTGCAGATGCGTGCACACACAGATGCAACAATATATCCAGTGTTAATGAGATTTTAGTTTGTTTTGTTTGTTTCGAGGTTTTTTGTATTTTGTTTTTCATAATTGGCCTTGTTTTTCTGACATTTTCCATAACTTTTCCCCCTATTCTTCCGTAATTTACCTATTTTTTTAATTTGATGAATATTTATTTTTTGTTTTTTTAAAAAAAAAAAAAAAACGCAATGCACTGAAGCCGCATTAATTGAAGCGTGAAGTAACGAGGGATTCCTGCATTTCTATTTATTTATTATTGACATTTATTTTTAATGAAATAACTTTTCAGGCAATTTAATTATACATTTTTTCTCTTTATTGTTGTTATTATTATTATTACACTCAAAATTTTTAGTTTTCAGCATTAACAAGGTGCATGACTGTCAACCCAGGGATCGCAAGTTTGAATCCTGTTTAATGCCACAGCTGTCCTAAGCTGGGAGTCCATGGGAGCTTACTGGCTGAGCTCTCACAGGAGGGAGGGACGGCATACGTTCACCTCCCTGTCACCGACAGTGATCGCCAGCCAATCATGGGCTTCTGTGCACTCATTCGTAAGAGCGGCTGGATAGCACTTTCTCTCAGAGCATGTCAGACCGGCCCCAAAAATGCGTGCGTAGCAGTTCGAAAAGAGGCGGATGGCTAGTATATGTTACGGCGCTTTGGGGGGGGGCTGCCTTTGCCCCTCCCTCGAGATAGGGAAGGTAATACTTTGAGTGGGAATTGAATATGACTAAAATCAGTGAGGAAAATGTGGCACAGTAAATCTGTTGGGTTTTTATTCCGGAGCCTAGTGGCCCATCAGAGCCGGTGCTTATCACCAGTTTCTGTAGTGTGGACGTGACTAGGGTTCAACTCCTCCGGGATGGTACGCTAGTCCATCGCAGGTTACCTGCCCAGTGTTTTTTTTTGTTTGTTTTTTTTAACTGGTATCCATTTATACTGCTGGGTGAACATGGTTCTTAGCACGGACAGGTTAAACTGGCATTTGAACCACGGCACCACTGTCCCCCTAAAAAAATGAAGGGAAATTAAAAAAAAAAAACAGTTTTTGTTTTAAATGCAGATCGGATTGACTTTATCAAAATTATTTGTCGAATCTGTAAGATTCTTCATGACGTCCCTCGAGAGCAGGGTGGCCAATCTTGTCCGCAAAGGCAAAGTGCAGGTTTTCACCTCAACCAAGCAATTGTTAGATTTCCACTTGTGGCAATCATTAACTCACTCAAATTCTAAGATGCTTAATCCTAATTCTGGTCTCAAGGAGGCTGCTGCCAACCAGGTGAGGGCGGGGTACGCCCTTGAAGACCTCGCCAGGCTATTGCAGGACCAACGCATACAACCATTTACACTCACACCTAGGGGTGATTTGCAACAGCCAGTTAACCTACCTTGAATGTTATTGGACTGTGGGAGGAAACTGGAGTACCCGGAGGGATCCCACACAGGCTTGGGGAGAACATGCCAACTCCACACAGAAACGTCCTGGGAGCTTCTTGCTTTAAAATGTTGAAAACCTACACGGCTCAATTTTAAAATGAAATCTACTTCTTGGATGTCGTTGCTGACTTTTGACAAGAGTAGCTGCAAAACCGTCAGCGTGTTTCCGCCCTGCGATGGCCTGGCGAGCTGTCCAGGGTGTACTCTGCCATCGCCCAGAGTCGGCTGGGATGGACGCCAGCCGCCCCGCGACTCTAATTAGGATTAAACGTTTACAGAAAATGATGAACTTCTTGGGTGTAATATTTACATTTTCAGATCTTTACAAAGTGAAGTGGTCTCACCAGGCTGGCTGCCATCCAGCTTCAAAACTGGAACATGATTGTGCAATTTTTAATTTTTAAGATTAGTAATTGAAACAGGTGGAAGGTGTGGCTACTGCTTGCTTGATTGAAAATCTGAACCCACTCCGGCCTTTTTGGAATGAGATTGAACATCCCTGCTCTAGAGCAGTGGTCTTCAACCGTTTTATCACCACGGACCGGTCAACTCTTGGCAAATTTACCGCGGACCGAGGGGGGTGGGGTGGGGTGGGGTATCAGATTGTATTGTAAATATAACATTTATATAAAATATTGTTAATAATAATAATAATTAATAATCACTCCATGAATGTTATTTTTCAACAACTGAAATAAAGTTGGTTGGGAAGTAGAGCTTGAACTTTTCTTAAAAAAACACAGGTGATGGTGCACCAGCTGGAAGAATGAAGGCTCAGGCTCACCCAAAATCCCCGCTATTGTTTGAAACATGTCCAGCACGCCGTCCCCTTGTGGGTTACATTTTAGCGCTCAAATAACCGACATATAACCGAAAGAATCCTGTCATTTTTCAAAATAAAAGACTTTTTCACAATTAAAGATCGTTCAGACTCCGATAATTAAAAAATAAAACAGAAATAATTAATTATTTCTTCTGTGGACCGATACCAATTGAGCCACGGACCGGTGGTTGGGGACCACTGCTCTAGAGAGATGAACATAAGAACCCCTTTAAGGTGCTTGATGGCTCAACACCCGCCGAGTGTTGGAGAGGTGACTTCTTTATAAGGATCTCCAGTCTTCAATAACGGTTCCTTTAAAAGGATCTTCAGATAGCTGAAGGGTACAGGCTTCCTCAAAATGTTCTATTTGGAACCAGAACGGGGGACAGAACCTCTGTTGTGTGGCTCTAGGTCATTTCAGTGAGTTTGTACAGTGGTGAGGCAATAACTGTAAAAAAAAAAAAAAAAAGGGAGGAGCTTCTGTCAGTGGATCAGGGATAAAATTAATTTTCTCTTGAATTTTTATCTTCTTTTCCCATTTTTAAAAACTTTTCTGCTACAGTATTTCTTCATGTTATTTTTCCTCTTCCCCAGTGGACAGGCCGGTCCGCGTATATGCAGATGGCATTTTTGATCTTTTCCACTCTGGCCACGCCCGAGCGCTGATGCAGGCCAAGAACCTCTTTCCGAACACGTACCTGATAGTCGGAGGTTAATATTTCTGTAATATTTAGAACATCTGCACCATGTGTGTGAGTTGTATTTTAATGTTATTTTAATCTTTCATGTGCAGTCTGCAGTGATGAACTCACCCACAAGTACAAAGGCTTCACGGTGATGACGGAGGAGGAGCGTTACGAAGCGTTACGACACTGTCGCTATGTGGACGAAGTGGTGCGAGACGCTCCCTGGACCCTCACGCAGGAGTTCCTGGAGAACCACAAGGTCAGCACTGGAGTTCTTCATTTCACCTTCACACTTGTATGAGCAGTTTGTAATGTTTAGCATCGTCGGGGCCTGTGGAGTGACGTGTAATAAATAGATGAGAGCGATCACGTCAAACCGGCAGTCCCTGAAGAATATGAAAAGGAAGGTGAAAAAAAAAAAAGAAACACCATCGTTTTAAAAAAAACAAAGCATCAAAAGTGGAGCTACAAGTGACTGAGTCCTGAAGTGTTAGGAGAAGAGAATCTCATGAAGGTTTACAAAAATAAATGAGTTCTAAGAATTTCCTGATTAAAAGAAAATAAAAATGAGAGTAAATACACAATAAAACAAACAATAGAATAAAAAATTAATATGACATTTTCTATGAACAGAGTTAACTGCAAGGAGGGAAAAAATGGATGGCACGGTGGTGTTGTTGTGGTTAGCACGTCTGCTTCATGGCAAAAACGTACCGGGTTCAAGTCCTGGGCTCAGCAAGGAATTTGCATGTTTTCTCCATGCGTGTGTAGGTTTTCTCCTGGTACTCCAGTTTCCTCCAATAGTCCAAAGACAGGCAGAGAAGGCTATCGGCTGTTCCAAATTGCGCTAAGGTGTGAATGTGAAAGGTCGAATATTGCCTGGTGATGGCCTGGATTTCACAGGTAGGTTCCATGCTGCCTGGTGACCCTCATAGGATTGAGGGTTCGGCAAATTTATGAATTAGTGAATAATTAACTGAATAAAATAAATATTTTGTTCACAAAATTATTAAAATATAAATAGAATTTTTAACAGATAAAAAAAAATAACGGGGGGGGTTGTTTGTCAAAAAATGTAACAATAAAAAATCTGTCAGAACAAAATATGGCATAACAGTCATATACCGGTACAGGGATCTCTTACTACTTCATGCTTCAATTCATGCGGCTTCAGTGCATCGTGTTTTTTTTAAATATTCATCGATTTAAAAATTAAGGAAAATGCCCGCAAAACAAGGTCAATTATGCAAAAACAAAAACAAAACAAAAAAACAACCCAAAACCTCCCATCAAAATTACTTACAGTTTTGTGAGGTGTGCATCTGTGTACGTGTACACGCATCTGTGTGCATGCACGCACGCGCATCTATATTTATGTGTATTTATATTTCATTTACATCTTATGCATTATTTTTGAATGTTTGTTATCAGTTCAGTTCATTTTCTGTAACCGTTTCATCCTAATTAGGGTCGCAGGGAGGCTGGTGCCCATCCCAGCCAACTCGGGGCGAGGGCAGAGTACACCCTGGACAGCTCGCCAGGCCATCGCAGGGCGGAAACACGCTGACGGCTTTGCAGCTACTCTTGTCGAAAGTCAGCAATGGTTCTTTTATATGCCTCACACCATAGACGGTGAGAGACATGGCCGGCCTTTGATAACCCAGTTAGCTGCACTGGGGGGGGACAGTGACAACCTTGTGGAGAGTGGGACTCGAACCCCCAACCTTCGGATCAGCGATCCGGCACCTTAGACCACTAGACCACCACTGCCCCAATGTTTGTTATTATAAGCATTATTGTGTTGAATATGTATTTATTGATATATTACGCAGCCGTCTGCATGTTTCTGTCCCTTGCTAAAAGGGTTGTGTCAGGAAGGGAATCCGATGTAAAAACCTATGCCAAATCAAAACGTGCGAATCATTTGCAGTGGCGACTCCCGATAAAGGGAAAAAGCCGAAAGGAAATCTCTCTGTCATACATGTACGTATACATCAGTGGGGGAGTGTGATCCTACTTCGTGAAATTTGATGGTCGTGGGGGGATCTCGGTCCCAATGAACCGTGGAAAGTGAGGGATCCCTGTATATATAAAAATATATGAAAATAAAAAGTCGTGCAAATAGTGTGAGAATTAAACACAAAATTAGTGAAAGGCCAAGCTAAAAGCTAAACTGCACACAAAACAACAAAAGCGCAGGTTTATCTTTTCAGGATATGGGATGGAGCCAAGCACAGTGGTATCTCATCATATGAAATTAATCTGTTCCAGAGCCTTTTTCGTAAGTTGAACTGCATTTTACATGTAAAACGCGTGATTCATTCCAAGGCTCCCAATACTACCCCATAAACCCTTTAAAAATGATAAAAGTACACCAATTTTGTATGAAATACGTGTTAAAAGTAAAATAAAATTATTTACTTTTTTTTTTTTTAAATCTCTCGAACCACCGATGCAACGCTTTAAAGTCTGGGAGTTGCTGGTCTGAAGAACCCTCATCCCCACCCTCCTTCACGAGGTCCTTAAATATGGCGGTTGCTTTTTCTGAAATAATCGCCTCTGTCACTGTATCTCTGCTTTTAATGCCTCCTTCTGCTTCAGTATCTTCCCGATTGTCGAGGGGTTTCGGCCATACACTACTCCTGTGCGATTTCACTCAACCGAATCCCACTTTCATATTTTATCATCTGTTTTAATTTTATTGATAACGGAGCCCGCTTCTTCTTTTCAGTCTCACCGGGAATCATTTCCTTGGGGCTCATGATTAATAACTAAAAATAACGCTGCAATGAAAACACTCAAAAAACTCACGAACCAACAGTACAACTCTCCTTCACACATGTGTCGAACAATGGGTCGAAGGCACACGAAAAGCATTATGGGTACAGTACTGTATTATGGAGATTTAGCTCCCTCCTAGCCAATAGGAGGCGCATTGTTTCAATGTCTGAATGGCGCGTTTGAATTTTTAAGATGGCCGTTTCATAACATGAACTTGTTTCATATCCAGAGACAAAAATTTTAGGAAAATGCGTTTCATAATCTGAATTTTTCATTTGGTGAGACTTTCGTACAGTGAGGTACCACTGTATATTTGTTCTCGATGGGGAGGGGTCAATTTCAGGACTAGGTGCATTGCATGGATATGTCCCAAATTACTCATCTTTCGAACCCACAGTTATATTAGCATCACAGAGATCTCAGCCGACACTGGGTTTAATTTGGGGTTCACCCTGCACAGTTCATCCGGCCATCGCAGGGCCAATACACATCCATCCGCACTTCACACGCCCATTCACACACACCAAGGGACAATTTGAACGAGCCAGGTATCCTAATATGCATGTCTTTGGATTATGGGAGGAAACCAGAGTACATGGAGGAAACCCACATAAGCACAGGGAGACCCTCCAAACCCCACATAGAAACTTCAGAGCCCGGGACTTGATCCTAGGACCTTTTTGCAGTGAGGTGGACGAGCTAACCCCTACACCACCGTACCCCCGTCCTAAATTTTTTTTCTAAAGTATCTGAAGGATTTTACAAGTAAATGAATAAAAATGATTGAAAGTCTCCCTCAGATTGACTTTGTGGCTCATGACGATATCCCTTACTCCTCGGCTGGATCTGAGGATGTGTACAAACATATAAAGCAGGCAGGTGAGGAAAATGTCTTCTTTGAAGTGTGTGTGTGTTTGTGTATATGTGTGAGTGTGTGTGAGTTGACATGTGCGTCAGGCCTGGTCTAACACACGTGAGTGTCTCAGGAATGTTTGTGCCCACTCAAAGGACAGAGGGGATTTCCACATCTGACCTGATCACTCGTATTGTAAGAGATTACGATGTTTACGCCCGACGCAACCTGGAGCGAGGTTACACGGCTAAAGAGCTGAACGTCAGCTACATCAATGTAAATACACACCACATTCACCAACATTCCATTAATCCCATCTGAATCATGACTTACACACGCTGACCCGTCCGGACAGGAGAAGAAGTACCGTCTGCAGAACCAGGTGGACAGGATGAAGGAGAAGGTGCGGACGGTGGAGGAGAAATCCAAACACTTTGTGTACCGTGTGGAGGAGAAGAGTCACGACCTCATACAGAAATGGGAGGAGAAATCACGCGAGTTTATCGGAAACTTCCTGGAACTTTTTGGTCCTGATGGCACGTGGGTAAGCACGCCTTCTGCTTTACGTTACAGCTAGTCCACGTGACATCACCAGTCATGTGATCAGGTTGATTCAGCTACATTGCTGGAGGGATGGGAGGGTGGAAATAGATACAGTAACAGTGTAAGTGCTATCAAAAACTTGTGTACCGCGGATTCGGACAGTGAACCGCTGTCAAATGTAAGAACTAGTGCACATTTCGTATCGGGTAGGACTCGCGGTGTTCATCCCGTGTACATTCAATCTGTGCAGCCAAAAAATTTTTACCATACCTGCAGTGGTAAACTCATTTCCATCCTGGTAGATATAGGACCATGTCCCCACTGCAGGCACACACTTTAGCTTCAGCAGTTGCTACTGGCTTGGGCAGGCTTGTGTTGCTATGGTCCACTTTTGATGCTTGTAGTTTTTTAACCCGCCAAAGTGTCGCGGGAGCTCAAGCAATGGGTTCCTTCTGCCCGTCACACTTTAGTTTTCGGACGTTCACTTGCCACGTACTGAAACTGGGGCTCTTGAACTTGATATGCTCAGTGTCTACTATGGGTGTTGTGATGTTTGTGTGTGAGTGACCTTCACCTACTTTTCAAGGTCACAGCGGAAAAAAAACTGTATGGTAGGCTTCTGGACATTTACTTTCTGCAAGCAGAAGTTGGGTCTTTCAAACCTGCAATACTTGATCCATTTTGGAATATTATGAAATGGTCCAAGGGCAGAGGTGGCCCGGTGGTAAGGTGCTGGATTGCCGATCCCAAGGTTGGGGGTTCAAGCTCCACTGTCAACGGTTGTCACTGCTGTCCCCCCTAGTGTAGCTAACTGAGTTATCAAAGGCCAGCCATGTCTCACTGTCTGTGGTCAGAGGTTCATGTAAAAGAACCAGTGCTGACTTTCAATGAGAGGAGCTGCATAGCCGTCAGCGTGTTTCTGCCCAGCAATAACCTGGCGAGCTGTCCTGGATGTACTCTGACCTCGCCCAGAGTTCGCTGAAATGGGCACCAGCTTCCCCTCAGCCATAATTACGATTAAGTGGTTCAGAAAGTGGGTGAATAAATGATATGGTCCCTTTTATTGGGAGTGTCTGGATGCCTGTGGACTACATATATAGGGATTCCTTGCTACTTCTTCAATTCATGGGGCTTCAAGGCACTGCGTTTTTTTTTGTTTTTTTTTTAAATAGTCATTGAATTAAAAATGCCGCAAAACAAGGCCAATTATGCAAAAAACCCAAATAAACAAAAAAAAAATCAACCCAAAACCCCCATCAAAACTAGTTACCTTTTTATGTGAGGTGCGCATCTGAGTGTGAGCGCGTCTGTATGTGTGCGTATTTATATTTTGTTTACATCTTATGCATATACATGTACAAATACGTCAGTCAGGGGGTCGATCCTACTTCGAGGAAATTGGTGGTCGCAGGGGAATCTTGTTAACCACGGAAAGTGAGGGATCCCTCGAGATGTGTGTGTGTGTGTGTGTGTGTATATATATATATATATATATATATATATATATATATATATATAAAAATAAATCAGGGACTCTCCAACTTAAAACATGTCATCCAATGAGACCTCATTTTTTTTTAGTTTTTCACGTATGCTTTCCAAATCACAAGATATCAGTTTCAAAGCAGGTGCGTAACAGTATACTAACTAGTCCTTCTCAAAAAATTAGCATATTGTGATAAAAGTCATTATTTTCTGTAATGTACTGATAAACATTAGACTTTCATATATTTTAAATTCATTACACACAACTGAAGTAGTTCAAGCCTTTTATTGTTTTAATATTGATAATTTTGGCAAAAAAATAAAAAGCCAAAAATTCCTATCTCAAAAAATTAGCATATTTCATCCGACCAATAAAAAAAAAAGTGTTTTTAATACAAAAAAAGTCAACCTTCAAATAATTATGTTCAGTTATGCACTCAATACTTGGTCGGGAATCCTTTTGCAGAAATGACTGCTTCAATGCGGGCGTGGCATGGAGGCAATCAGCCTGTGGCACTGCTGAGGTGTTATGGAGGCCCAGGATGCTTCGATAGCGGCCTTAAGCTCATCCACAGTGTTGGGTCTGGTGTCTCTCAACTTTCTCTTCACAATATCCCACAGATTCTCTCTGGGGTTCAGGTCAGGAGAGTTGGCAGGCCAATTGAGCACAGTAATACCATGGTCAGTAAACCATTTAGCAGTGGTTTTGGCACTGTGAGCAGGTGCCACGTCGTGCTGAAAAATGAAATCTTCATCTCCATAAAGCTTTTCAGCAGATGGAAGCATGAAGTGCTCCAAAATCTCCTGATAGCTCGCTGCATTGACCCTGCACTTGATAAAACACAGTGGACTAACACCAGCAGCTGACATGGCACCCCAGACCATCACTGACTGCGGGTACTTCACACTGGACTTCAGGCATTTTGGCATTTCCGTCTCCCCAGTCTTCCTCCAGACTCTGGCACCTTGATTTCCGAATGACATGCAAAAGTTGCTTTCATCCGAAAAAAGTACTTTGGACCACTGAGCAACAGTCCAGTGCTGCTTCTCTGGCGCCCAGGTCAGGCGCTTCTGCCGCTGTTTCTGGTTCAAAAGTGACTTGACCTGGGGAATGCGGCACCTGTAGCCCAGTCCACTGCTTCCACAGGTCCCCCAAGGTCTGGAATCGGCCCTTCTCCACAATCTTCCTCAGGGTCCGGTCACCTCTTCTGGTTGTGCAGTGTTTTCTGCCTCACTTTTTCCTTCCCACAGACGTCCCACTGAGGTGGCTTGATACAGCACTCTGGGAACAGCCTATTCGCTCTGAGATTTCTTTCTGTGTCTTACCCTCTTGCTTGAGGGTGTCAATGATGGCCTTCTGGACAGCAGTCAGGTCGGCAGTCTTGCCCATGATTGCGGTTTTGAGTAATGAACCAGGCTGGGAGTTTTTAAAAGCCTCAGGAATCTTTTGCAGGTGTTTAGAGTTAATTGGTTTATTCAGATGATTAGATTAATAGCTCGTTTAGAGTACCTGAACATGATATGCTAATTTTTTGAGACAGGAATTTTGGGTTTTCATGAGCTGTATGCCAAAATCATCAGTATTAAAACAATAAAAGACCTGAAATATTTCAGTTGGTGTGCAATGAATCTAAAATATATGAAAGTTTAATTTTTATCAGTACATTACAGAAAATAATGAACTTTATCACAATATGCTAATTTTTTGAGGACTAGTATAACGCTCTACAGTACTGAAAGTCTATGACTCATAATTAGGTGATCACACTAGACTTTGATGCGGATAGATTTTTTCTTTTTGCAAATTTTGAAATTTGCTTTAAGACATTTTGCAACTCCACATGCAAGTGAATATTTTGAGGCTTAAATTCATATATTGTGTGAAAGTCACGCAGCTAATTATTTAATTTTTGGGGCGGGGTTCCCCCAATTTGGTCATATCCAATTCCCATCCATGAGATATTACCTTTCCTATAACTCGACCACTACCATCCAGGGAGGGACGAAAGCGTGCACACATCCCCTCCGTGACATGCAATGCTAGCCACCTGCGTCTTTACAAACTGCTGCCAATGCGTATTTCTGGTGGCCTAACACGCTCAGAAGGAAAGTGCTCTGGATGCCCAGGATTGGCTGGCGATCACTGAGAGTAATGGGCAAGTGAGCGTATGCCTCTTTCCCCCCATGAGAGATCCGCCAATTAGTAATTCTCATGCACTCCCGGTCACATATAGCTGTGGGCTCAACCTGGATTTGTACCTGCGGTTTCTGGTTAATAGTTGCGCACCTTGTCGAAGCTCCACTAAAGAGCCCGTGACTGATTTACGAAGTAAATTTCCAGGCGTAAATCAGCCATGTCTTGCTCTCAAACCATTTGCTTTTTTTAATTCAAGCGCTATTAGTGCGAACAGAATGCAAATAATGACAAAATATAGAGAATTTGGCAGAAGCCAGGAAGTCTCAAACTTTCCGCTCTTCAACTTGTCACTTTTCCTTATGAATGAAAACGAATAATTTACAACAACTCCGCGACCTGATCGTGACATGTGTCGACTGTCTGACAAAAGTTTGAGACGGCTCTATGTCAGAGCCTCGTTTTGCGACTTTCACAGAAATTTCAGCAGTGACAACCTGTTGATAGTGGGGCTTGAACCCCTGACCTTGCTCTCAGAAATCTATTATGCGGTTATATTACTATTGCTGTTTCGTTTATTTTTAATATGGATATCATGTAACAGTAGATTGTCTGAAAGATGTAAGAGATTTTAAATATGGCATGGACACGCGGAACTGGGACAGGTCCATGTGGCACGTGGTGCTTTTAAATAAAGAAAGAAAAGCCATGCACCCATCTGAGATGCTGCTGAGCACTCACGCAACAATATGGCTGCATAAACATTGTGATATCGAACCCAAGCGCCATATTACCTATTGACTAAAATCCTGTTACTTCGGGTCAGATCCATTTAACTCGGCTCACTCAAGAGTCGACTCTTTCAAATGACTCTCAAATGAATCGTTCCTTTCTTTATTTTTATCATTTTAAAAATAAAGCAATTTAAATATTATGTCTGCATCTGGTGCAACTAGTTAGTTAAGACAAATAAAAATCTTAAAAAAAAAAAAAAAATCAAATACAGATAATTTGTGTAAAATATAATTACATAGTAATAAGACTGAATCCGTCTTTCTCTGGTTCTTAGAAGCAGATGTTTCAGGAACGCAGCGGTCGTATGATCCAGGCATTCTCGCCGCACGGTTCTCCCAGCAGCAGTCCGCCCAGAGATTTCTCTCCATCACGTTCTCCGTCTCCTCCGTCCCGCTGGGCCATGCCAAGAACCTCGCCGCCTTCTTCCCCCAAAGGTGCCTCGGCCTCCATCAGCAGTATGAGCGAGGGAGACGAGGACGAGAAGTGAGGATGAGGAGGCAGGACTCATTCACTGAGAACATGACACACACACGCACACACCTTTTTTCTTTACCTGTACACTCCCACAGGGACGAGCTTCATGAGTCTCCTCACAAGAGGAACCCTGTAAATTCTCTGTATGCACTATGAGAACGATTACGTCCCCTTGAGCTTCTTTGGTTTTATTGAGTTCCACATCAAAGCCATTGGTTTATTCTCTTTCGCAGCGGGGAGACGAGGGTGAGGAGCATGTAAGTGATTTGCCTTTTCTTGCTCAGGTTTTAAAAAGACCGTCCATGTGAAGTACTGTACGTATCTGTCTGAGGACTTTTAATCAGTAGGACAGAGTTGTGATATGAACCACTTGAAGCTGTTTACTTTGTAGGACACTTCATGATGTTTATTATCCTCATTATCATTTAAGGAAATAGTTTGGACACACACAAAAAATAGTCCCACTCAGAACCGTTTGCCATGTCCCGCCGAATGTCCTAGATCAGCTGAGACGCACTCGCTACCTGACGACATCTACTTTAGTTTAACAGCTAAGCTTTTTTTTTTTTTTTTTTTTGGGGGGGGGGTTCCCCGTAATGATCACAATCCTTGTTTCATTGATTGATTTGCTGAAATACTTGTTCGGGTCAGTGGGAGGGTGGAGCCTAATGTCAGAATACAACCACTCATATCGACACGGACAATTTGGATGTTCTTCGGCTGTGGGAGAAAATGGGAGGACCTGGAAGAAACCCACACAATCATGGCGAGAACATGCAAACTCCAAAGACTCGAATTAGCCGAGTTCGGGACTTGAACCTTTGCAGTGATGTGGATGTGCATACCTACAATGCCACCATACGATCCTCGAGATTTTCTCAATTGTATTGAAATGAGGTAAAAGGCAACAAATCTAAACCACAAGCTCGACTGACGCCTCCGTAGGAACTGTTCTGAAACTTTCCTTCCCGCAAAGAATGCAAAAAAAAAAAAAAAAATATCTAAATTAAATGTGTGTAGAATCCTGATGAAGAAAAATACAGTTTGGGGAAAATAGAAAAAAATTGTTGGTGATTTTTGGGCGGTAACGTAGCAAGAGAGTTAAATCTTGTTGCTAATTGAATACGGGAGCGTAGCATGTTTGGTGAACAACTGATTTTCACACTGATGTGTGTTACTTCACTCATGTTTCTTGAGTTCCCTCAAGCCATATGGTGCTTACATCTCAGAACAAAACCAAAACAATGGCCAGGCTCCTCCCAAAAGTGTCAAGATGAGCATCTGCACCAAGTTGGGGCTGCTTCAACACAACTCTTCAATTACTCTCCCATTCATTTGCCAAACCACTTTATCCAACTCAAGTCGCGGGAAAGCTGGATCCTGTCTCAGCCAACACAGTTGGACGGAGTACAACAACCTGAACAGCTCGCCAGACCATTGCTAAGCAATAGACATAACCACTCATACTCACACCTAGGGGCAGTTTGGAGCAGACAGTTAGCCTAATGTGCATGTCTTTGGACTGTGAGATTCCTCTCTCAACCTGAATACTTGGGGGGGAAAAAAAAAAAAAAAACTCATGCAAGCACGGGGAGAAGATTTAAACTCCACTCAGAAACACCCTGTCTGAACCCAGGACTCGAACAAAACACCATCTTGCTGAGAGATGGATGTGCTAACCATTTTGATACCATGCCACTTTATCATCAATTGAAGAATCTAAATTTCTGATAAAATGTATAACCACTTCACCTCCAGACCTCAGGCTACGCCCCCTTTACCTGAACATGAACCTGGTGTCAGCTACATTTGGCTTCCAGATTCCATGCTGTGATGTTTTGATAAAAATTGCACGATCGTATGAGATAACCAGGCAGTGGTGGTCTAGTGGTATAGGACACGGGATCACTGATCCTAAGGTTGGGGGTTCGAGTCCCACTCTCCGCAAGGTTGTCGCTGTCCCCCTAATGCAGCTAACTGGGTTATCAAAGGCGGGCCATGTCTCGCACTGTCTATGGTGAGAGAGGTTCATGTAGAAGAACCATCGCTGACTTTCCACAAGAGTAGCTGGAAAGCCGTCAGCGTGTTTCTGTCCCTTGCTAAAGGGTTGTGTCAGGAAGGGCATCCGACGTGAAAACCTCTGCCAAATCAAACATGCGAATCATTGGCTGTGGCGACCCCTGAGAAAGGGAAAAAGCCGAAAGAAAGCTCAGTATGATGAGATAAGTCTCCTCGATAGTCTACTGGAAAGTATCTCTGTCATATGGAAGCCCGGGGTCCTATTCCCCGAGATGGATTTTTATTGGGCAGCTGTAACTTGATGCTTACAGAAGCAACATTTGGACCAAAGTTTGCTGGTTCGATTCCTGAAGTAGCAGGAAAAACACGTGGTGGTGGGGGAGTGAGCTACAACTTCCTTTCCGCCACAGAAATGACTGAAGTGCCCTTGAGAAAGGCCCCCATCCCCCAACTTCTCTCCAGGCATCCCCAATGTGTGGGGAAGCCCACGGCTCCAAGTGTATGTGCTCACTTACTTTGGATGGCTTAAATGCAGAGGAAATAATTTCCCTTATGGGATTAATACAATATATCTAAAAAACAAAGGACATTCAGCGCACGTGGTCAAATTCGTAGGATTCCAGAGTTCAGAGGAAGGGTCGTGTGTTGTGAATGCGTAGCAGTCGACACGTGCGCAGCAGTGTTCTGAGCATCAGGTGCATTCTGACCCTTTGTGATTAAAAGTATACATTTGTAATTTTTGTCCAAATTTCTCCTTAAAAATAGATATTATATCAAGATCTGCTACAGCGCTTGTCCTGATAATGTTACTACGTCCTCCTCATCGTCCTGCTTCGGGCGGGGATTAAAGTCACATTTGGAATCAGGAGGACAAGATTCTCCAGCTCACGCGTCTTCACTGAAATCAAGTTGTAATCGACTGTAAAAATCTAAATTAGCGCTGCTTGATATCGCCGTGTTGTAAACGCGAATGCTAATAATACGTTTCCTGTTCAAAATATCACATTAAATGCATTGGATGCAAACTTGCACCATATACAAAGCCATGCACAGATGTGTCTTATTGTTCACGTGTTCTTTTATACCCATATGAGCCGTCTGAAGATGTGAATAAAGAATAACCACGAGGGAAAACTGGGACGTCTGGATAGATGATGTGTGTGGTGGGGGGAAAAAAAACATGAGAGGAAGAAAACCGGCAGGACGAGGTAGGTGAGACAGGTTTATTTAGGTCGGAAGTGATCACACTGGATGATGAAAGAATAATTAAACACAAAAACATCATTTCTTGACAACACGTGAAGCCTAATGTTGGCTGTCTGAAGGCATGCTGGGAAATCCGGCTCTCTACTAAATTATCGGGAATGTTTGTACCGTTTCAGAAAAATAATCGACATCACGGAGTCACTGTCACCTTCCTGTCGTGGACTCTTTACCTCCGTGCGTTTTATTCCTCTTCCATCATAGCAACTTCCAGCAAGTAGTTTTTTTATTATTATTATTACTACTGATACTATTATACTGAACCATGTTACACTATTTATCCATTTGGAGTTACACAATGTTCACAAAATGAGTTCATGTTCTCACATCACTGCAGCTGTCAACTAAAATAAACAACAAACAATGGGGAAAAAAAAAAATCTTGTTGTCTACCACTACATTGTGTTAAAGGGGCGGTGTCACAGTGGTTTTGGGGAGGGAAAAAAAAAGCGTAAATCACATGGATGGTGTTCTTCACCCAGACACAGTCATTCATATAGAAATTTGATTAATGAGGGACTGATTGATTGATCCGTCTGAGGCTCAATGACTTGAGTTCCTTTAGCATGTTTATCTTTGTACAGAGCAGGTGGCCAGGTCTCTCCCTAATCCTTCACAGCGCCTGCCCGCCCTTCCGAGACAGTCTTCCATCCACGTATTAACCAGGCCTGATCCTGCTTAGCCTCCGAGCTCAGACGGAATCTGGCTTTCAAAGGGGAACTGAAAGGCTTACGGAGGGATACTAGACACGAACGGGGTTGATGCACTAATAGGTTTTGGAATGAAATGTCAAGTCTTTGAAAACTGTTCAACCCAATACGATTTCATTTTTAAAAAAGTCTGTTGCAATACTTTCCTGTCGAAACCATCATTGGATTCTTCATTTGCAGGGTGAAAGGCTCTTTAACAAATGCAGACCAGTAATCTGGACATTCGTGGTATATTTCAATTACTTTTTGGCAACTAAATGACCCATTGCACATTTCCTTTAACATAAATACAGTAAAAGTGATCATGTTTACATAAATATATAAACAATGACCTCTTACTCTGAAGGCATTCATACGTATGAACAGGTGATGTGCAGTGCAGACACGACGTCATAGCTAACTCGGTGAGGTTAAACACCACCTTCTGACCAATCAGAATCGAGAACCTGTGATATAAATACACATATTGAACATTAATCATGATCTGCTACATATATGCTGGACTCCAATAATCAGGAATAACTTGTTTTAATTATGTAACCTTAAATAAATTTATCAGGGCACAAATGGGAATGTTTTTTGATGCAAGCTATACAATTAATTGTTCCCAATAAATAAAATCTATGATAATAATGTGTATAATGCTAATTCGCAGCTGGCAATCAGAAAAAAAATGACGATGTCATAGATCCAAAAAAAAGAAGGGGCTTAGACTTCACCCTTATGAGAAAGGCTGAGAATCTGAGGCGTAAAAACAAAAAATACAATCCACAGTATTTTAGAATCTCTCTCGTCAATGTACAATAAATAACTTAAATGATTATTGATGACTAATAAAGCTCTCCATCTTTACAGTGTTGTATTGCTTGTACTGGCGTGACGGTAGTGGTTTTGGAATAATTTCTATTTCTTACAATTCAGTGTCTGTGGCATACAAACAAATAGAAAATCATAAACGTGTGTAAACATTAATTTTTCTTTTTTAAAAGTAATAACATGAAGCTCAATTTTTTTATTAATACCCTGAAACCCTTTTTTCTTTTTATGGCAGTCACAGCTCTATTTGCACGGTCCCTTAAAATTCAACCTAATAAATAATTTTAAAACGAATAACCTGATACAGAGATCAGTAGAACTCGAAGTCGTGCATATTTACTGACTCGAACGTCAAAAGAATCGACTCGTGTTACCATAAAAATTACATTCTCTACCCTTCAGTTTCATTCCTCCACTATGCTCTCTGTGCACCTTCACATGTTCCCTTTCTGTTCTTCAGGTGAGCTGGAGAGACATGATGCGAGTTGTGATGTAGCACTGCAAACAGGAAGTCAAGGCCTCATGCGGCACTCTGAACTCTGTTCTCTCTCATCACCAGGGTGCGCCGTGATGGGGTACTTGACAAAAGCGAAAAGAACAGAGGCTGTGCTGAGGAATGCTGACCGACACACACACACACACACACACACACACACACACACACACACCACTCGAGGAGTCGAGATTGAAGGAGATTGATAGGGTGCACTGATGGTGTTTTATCTCTTCGCTTTGTATTTGGAGGCGTCCCGTGGTTCTTTGCTTGGGTTACTCCAATCATCCGCACCAGGACCCTCCTGATAGTGTCGCCAGGCCGACTTGTTGAAAACAGGTAACCGTTCGAATGACTCGCTGGAGAGAGCCTGAGAGAGAAATTAAAACCTTCCTTTAACAAAAAAAGATTCAAGGTGACTTGATTTACAAAAATAATAAAAAAAAAAATTATATCCTGGCACTAAAAATTCCCAACTTCAGTTTATTGTTCAAAATGAAGAGAATGTCAGTTGAAATACTAAAACACTAAGAATTATTATTCAGTTTTCAAATAAATAAAATCAGAGATATACATGTTCACAAATGTTTACAATTCCTAATACTGTTATGATGACGATGATTATCATTATCATTCTGATAAAGCCTTTTTTCCCCCCGTTTGGTGGATTTGTAAACCCACAAGAGGAGACAAAAAAAATCATTTTAAGAACAGAAGGTTTTTTTATAATATAGAAATATAAATCTATTTTTATTTTGCTCATTCTTGTATTTCTAATGAATCCTGAACTAGTGGTTCAATATAAATGTAATAATTTTACCCGCGGAGTCCGAGTCCTGAGCCGGCCGTGTACATGCAGTACTTTCTGTACTGTGTAGATTGTGTTGAAACTCCTGCTTTAAACAGACCAGTGTCACGTACTGCCACGTTTTCCAGAACATTCAAAAAAGAGGTTGCTATAAATCCCTTCATACACCTCCCCTTTTCACGTCGTGTCTGAGGGTGGGATTCAAAGTGACTGGATCCCCAGGTAGCTTTTCATGCTGCTGCCATCAGCTCAGGATTGAGAAAGTCTGCTTGCAGAATCAAATCTGAAATCTCAACTTTCAAAAAAAAGCCTCTGTTGGGATCAGCTGTCAGCCTAGTCGATAGGATCACTTCCAATAGTCTCCCTCGTGCCAGACGTTTGTACGCATGCACTGTGTAGCTGTGTACGGGAAACACGTCTGACAGGAAAGTACACGTGCACAGATGTACATGATGTAGTTCCAACAGCTGGTGTGAGAGGGCGATGAAAGGACTGACTTAGTACCAAAAAAAAAAAAAAGTTCCCACATTGTCCCCTATTTTATTTATTTATTTTTTTTAAATGATGAACATTAAAATTGGCACATTTGCAAAATAAGGAATGAGGGGGGGGAAAAAAGCTGCTTTATCATCACTGATATATGATACCAATACAATCGCGGTTTAATTGCCAAACATAAACATAAAAACAAAATTAAAATTAAAATATCACTAATACACCGAAGTACTTAAATATTTTTTAAAAGGCTCATCATCTCAGACGACTGAACTATTCATTAGTTAAAGGATCAATCGAGATTTAATGATGATTACACTGACCTTCAGGTAAATCACAGCATCCGTGCCAATGCCTTCCATCGAGTAGAGCTGCAAATCTCCCTGAAAGTATCGCGCGTAGAGTCTGGAGATCGGCAAACCGTGACCAAAACCAGCCTGGAAACCACCAGAGGGAGGAGTTACAGGGAATAATGAGAAATACCATTTTATTAGGTGCATATGGCACTTGGCTCCAGAACAGTGGAGTTACACAGCTGTTATTGTTCAGTATTTCTATAGTTTATTGCACCTTTGATTTTTAATGTACTGCAGTTCAACTGTAGTGTAGTGTTGTGTTGTACTTCAGTTGTGTTGCAAGTCAATTCATTCATTTTCTAAATCGCTCAATCCTTATTCGGGTCACGGGGGCCTGCCATCCATCTCAACTGCCACTGGGCGAGGGCAGAGTAAACCCTGGACAGCCCAGCAGGCCATCGCAGAACAGAACCACGGCGTCTTTTGACAGCTCGGCCTACTCTTGATGAAAGCCAGCAATGGTTCTTTTACATCGCTCGCACCATAGACACAGAGAGACATGGCCAGCCTTTGTTAACCCAGTTAGCTACAGGGGGGGGGGGGGGGGGAGCAGTGACAACCATTGACAGTGGGGCTTGAACCTCCAACCTGAGGATCGGGAATCCAGCACCTTCCCACCGGGCTACCATTGCCCGTAGTAATTCAATTATGTAGTGTCATTTTTATATAGTGTATTGGGAGCAGTTGTGGCATAATGAGCGAAGCATTTTTTTTTTTTTTTTTTTTTTTGAGGCTGGTTTGATCCCTGAGCCAGATGGAAAAATGTGTGGTGGAGGGGGCAACAGCTACACCTTTCCTTCCTTCACCTTCATCACCTTCATGGCTGAAGTGCCCTTGAGTCACACTGCACTCCAGGTGCTGTAATGTGTGTGTGTGTGTGTGTGCTCACTTCACATAGGTTAAATGAAGAAGCTAAATGTCCTTTGTGGGACGAATACACAATATAAAAATAATTATGGTTGTAGTTTAGCTGTAGTGTACTGAAGCTAAGGGGCAGTGGTGGTCTAGTGTGCTGGATCGCTGATCCAAAGGTTGGGGGTTCGAGTCCCACTCTCCACAAGGTTGTCACTGTCCCCCCCAGTGCAGCTAACTGGGTTATCAAAGGCGGGCCATGTCTCTCACTGTCTATGGTGAGAGGCATGTAAAAGAACCATTGCTGACTTTCGTCAGCGTGTTTCTGTCCCTTGCTAAAAAGGGTTGTGACAGGAAGGGCATCCGATGTAAAAAAAAAAAACCTCTGCCAAATCAAACGTGTGAATCAGATGATTCGCTGTGGTGACTCCCGAGTAAAAGGGAAAAAGCTGAAAGGAAGACAGACAGACAGTACTGAAGCTAAGGTGTAGCGTGCTGTAGTATATCGCAGTTCGGATGGTAGTATTTCATTGTAGTGCACTGTGTACTGATTTGTGGGTCACTTGTGGTGGTGTTGTGATGTAGCTATTGTGCATTGTCGTGGGTTGTGGTGCAGGGCGGTGTAATTGTAGTGCAGTTGCAGTTCATTGGAGTTTGAGTTTGGTTGTTGTGTTTCATGTGATTGTAGTGCATGGTAGTTCGGTAGTAGTGTAGTACTGTCGAGCATGTTTACTTACTAGAGGAACTCGTTTAGAGTTTAAAGTGGGGGTTGGGGCAGTGGAGTAAGTGTAATTAAAGAGCCTGTCAATCTTCCTCAGAGGTACGCCTCCACCCCGGTCACTGATCTACAAGGGAGAAGGAAGGAAAAAAAAAAAAAAAAAAAAAACAAAAAACACAATTGTTTACTTCCATGCTTGTGAAGACCTTTCACTGACAATTATAAATACAGTAAAACCTCCGCTGACGAACGCTTACGCTCACGAACTTTTCGCCTCAAGAACATTAAATGTGCGAGCATATAGTCTCTGCTGACGAACTAGTTTTCGGCGGACGAATCAAACCACGCGGTCGAACAGCGCCACGGTGGCGGCCACGAGAAGCTGACACACGCTCACGGCGTCACAGTTCGTCACCCCCTTTCTTTGAGTGCGGAAGTGGTTTGTGTTTGATAGACATTTTGGACCATATTGAATGTACTTTTGCTATTATGGGACCGAAAAAGACCCCACCACAGGCGGAGATCATTGAAAAACACGAACGAGGTGTGCGTTTGTGTGACTCAGCGTCCCAGTACCAATACGCTAAGTCTACCATTGCTCCCATCCTTAAGAACAAGGAAGCTATTAAGGGTGCGTGTGTGGCTAAGGGCGTTTCCAAACAGTAGGCGTTTCCAAACTCTCCTTCCAAACAGTAAGTCCCTCCCTCCCTCCTCCTCCCACTCCATTCCATCAAGCCATCAACTACCATCACAAAGGTAAATAAAACCACTTTATTATACAGTACAGTTTATTTCTTTAATTACAATACAATAGCACATTTATTATACATAAAATAAGGTATATTTTTGTGTAGTTTTAAGGCTTATTTAGTAGAAAATTATGTTTTATGGGGACCTGGGAACAGATTATTCTCATTTTAATGGTTTCTTATGGGAAATAAATGTTCGGAAGACGAACTTTTCGCCTTACACACACTTTCTGGGAACCAATTATGTTCGTGAGCTGAGGTATCACTGTACTGCCAATTACAACCATGTTTGCTCCTAAACCTAATCTAAATCTAACACTTAACTTTTAACCCGTTCCATTTGAACTAGGAAGTCAGGACTGTTCAACACCATGACCTCATAATCCAACATGGCTGCTCTGTGCAGTGCTAGTATGTTTAATATTTCTTTTTTAGTGCACATTAATGAGTCACTCACTCACACACACACACACACACACACACAAACCTGATCTACTTGTCTGCGGACATGTTCCTACAGTGCACAAAATTCCATGTACTGCACTGTTGTCAATCCATATTGCTAACAACAGCTAAATTGCCTAGCTATTTCTGGTCCTGGTTTTTATGACTTCTATACTTTTGTAAAGAGTAGCTGCAAAGTCGTCAGCGTGTTTCTGTCCCTTGCTAAAAGGGTTGTGACAGGAAGGGCATCCGACGTAAAAACCTCTGCCAAATCAAACGTGCGAATCAGATGATTCGCTGTGGCGACTCCTGAGAAAGGGAAAAAGCCGAAAGGAAGACAGACATACTGGAATGTGGTACAGGGATCCCTCGCTTCAATTCACGTGGCTTCAGTGCCTCGTGGTTTTTTTAAAAAATATTAATTGAATTTAAAAATAAGGAAATTAAGGAAGAATAGGGGAAAAAGTTAGGAAAAAAAATGCTAAAAAACAAGGCCAATTATGGAAAAAAAAAAAAACCTAAACAACAACAAAAAAAAAAACCTCCCAGCAACACTACTTACATTTTTATGTGAGGTGAGCATCTGAGTGTGTGCGGCGCTCATCTGTGTGTGTATATTTTATTTACATTTTATACATTATTTTTGAATGTTTGTTATTATAAGTATTTATAGTGTTGAATATGCATTTATTGATATTATATACACATGCACATATACGTCAGTCTGGGTGTCGATCCTACTTCGCGGAATTCAGCGGTCGTGGGGGGGGGGTCTCGACCCCAATTAATTTCGGGTGTGACACATTTCCAGCACCAGATTCCAAGATAAATAGAACACAGTGTAAATTAACAAAAGGAAACAATTTTGGTCTTTCGTTTCTTCTTAATGAAACCTCATTGGGACTGCAGAAACATCCCCCAAAATCATCAGATATTCCTATCTTTGTGAGGACATGTTGGACACAAGTAAGACATAAGAAGGTGCTGAGTGTTAGCCTCACCTTTATAGAGAGATCCTCCATTCCCAAGGTCACTTTCGCTTTGACAGGTGGAAGAGACTCTTTATTTTCTTCATGATGTTCCACTGTAGCTCGCATCGCATTCTACACATAAACACAGTAAAGGTTTCTGCAATACGCATCTCAACCCAGAAACCAATGAGAAAGCACTGCTGCCATACTATACTGGTGGCCCTGTGGAAACTGAATCGTGGTGAAGGAACGAGACAAGCATATTATTACAAGCCAAGGCGAACATGCTCAAGAACTCTAGGAAAAGGTGAGCTCCAATGGTTCAGCAACATCTGCAAAGCTGATCTGAATGTAAGGATCCGTGTTGGCAGTGACCATTTTATGACTACCGGTGAGCGCACGTGTAAAGGGAATATTTTGTTTCTGGCTTTGTTTATAATAATGACAAAGTCAGAATTAGGAAGAATTATATAGAAAGTAAAAGCAGACTGAGGGAAGGTGGGGGTTGTTGGCTTGTTCAGCTGGGTAGAAACAACTCCGTGAAGCCCCAACTTTTAGCATGTGCTTCTTTTCTACCAGGACATAATGTGCAGCGGTTATTGGGTCAGCCCGCATCCTTTGGCGTGATGTGGCCTCCAGTATTGGAAAGGACTGTTGTAACCAGGGGCAACGCCTGGTCATGTGACCATACTGACAATTACCTATGACATTAAATAAAGTGCTTGTGGATTAATCGGTAAATCAAATTTACTCAGTGTAATATTAGATCACACCCACTCACCCACTCTGAATCATAAACCATAATCAAGTCCATTTTTTTAAATGCTACTCTTTTTAATAAAAAAAAAGAAAAAAAAACCCCCAAAAAACACCACACATTCAACAAAAACACACTCGATAAAGGCACTGTGTGAAATGACTGAGGGAGAGATATGGAAGAAATATTATTATTCTTATTATTTAATAATAGTCATCAGCTTGCTTATTAATCCAGGCTCGGGTTGAAGTGTCAGCAGCCTAAGCAAAGAGGTCCAGGCATCCGTCTCCTCAGCCACTTCCTTCAGCTCTTCCAGTGGGACACCGAGGCGTTCCCAGAACAGTCAAGAGATAGTCCCTCCAATGTGTTCTAGGTCAGCCCCAGGGTCTCTTCCAGGTTGGACATGCATGAAACACCACACCAGGGAGTCATTCTAACCAGATGCCCGAGCCACCTCAACTGGCTCCTCTCGATGCGGAGGAGCAGTGGTTCTACTCTGAGCTCCTCACGGATGACTGAACTCACCTTATCTCTAAGAGAGAGCCCTGCCACTCTGTGAAGGAAGCTCATTTCAGCCATTTATATTTGCGATCTTGTTCTTTTGGTCACTACTCCGAGCTCATGACCATAAGTGGGGGTTGGAACGTACACTGACTTGTGGCTCGGCTCACTCTTCAACATGACGAACCGGTCCACGTTTTGCTTTAAAACAGAGGCTGCAGCAATCTTCCTGTCAACCTCCTGCTCCATTCTTCCATCACTCATGAACAAGGCCCCAAAATACTTGAACTTCTCCACTTGGGGCAGAACCTCATTCCAGACCTAGAGGGTACATGCTACTCTTTTCTAAGAACTATGGAGGTGCTGATTCTCATCCTGGCCACTTCAGCTGCTAATCGCTCCAATGAGAGCTAGAGGTCCTGGATTGACGAATCCAGAAGGACATCATCATCTGTAAAAAGCAGAGATGAGATCCGATGGCCATAAAACCAGAACCCCTCAACACCATGGCTGTGCCTCAAAATACTGTCTATAAAAATTATGAACAGAATCGGGGACACCTTGGCAGACTCCAATCCTCACCGGAAACAAATTCGACCTGTTGTTACCAATGTGGAACAAACTCTGGCTCAGGAGATACAGCGACCGAATGGCCCATATCAACGGGTCTAGATCGCGGTACTCCCAGAGCACGCCCCACAAGATAGCCCGAGGGAGACTGTCAAAAGCCTTCTCTCAATCCACAAAACAGATGTGGACAAATCGGGCAAACTCCCATGCCCCCTCCTGGATCTGAAGAAGTGGATAGAGTTGGTTGGGAGTACTGAGGTCAGGACAAAAACGACATTGTTCCTCTTGAAGCCGAGGTTCAACTATCCTTCTTCTCCAGTACCCTGCATAGACCTTCCCTGTTTAGGCTGAGGAGTGTGATTCCACAAGAATTGGAACACACCCTCCTGTCCCCCCTTTTTAAAAAGGTGGACTACCACCCCGGTTTGCCAATCCAGAGGTACGGCCCCCGATGACCATGTGATATTGCAAAGACATAACAACCAAGACAGTCCCACAGCATCCAGAGTCCTGAGATATTCAGGGTGGATCTCATCCACCCCCGGAGCCCGATCACAAATGAGCTTTTTGACACCCTCAGCGACCTCTGCTCCAGTAATGGGTGGACCCCCACCCAAACCCCGAGGGTCTTCGTCTTCCACAGTATTTGTGGAGAACTGCTTCCCTTTCCTGAGGCATCGCATGGTGATCCAAAACCTTTGCGGTGAGGCCAACCAATAGTCACTTTCCAGGACCTTAATGAGCACCTCCTACGCCCGAGATTTTGCATCGGTGACAGCTTGGGTTGCAGCACGTTTGGCCTGCTGGTACCGGTCTCCTGCCTTGGGAGTCACACAGGCCAATAAGACCGCTTCTCTTCACCCAATTGTCCAGAACATGCAGGCACAAGTCCAATGACACGACTATAAAGTCGATCATCAAACTGTAGCCAAGGGTGTCCTGGTGCCAGGTGCACTTATAGACACCCTTGTGTTTAAACATGATATAAGTGATGGACAAACTGTGATGAATACATAAGTCCAACAATGAAACAGCGTTCGGGTTCAGATTGGCGAGGCCGTACCTACCAATTGCAATCTTCCAGGTCACACTGTCGTTGCCCACATGGGCGATGAAGTCTCCCAGGACAAAGGAGTCCCCAGGGGAAGAATTCTCCCAACACATCCCCTAAAGACTCCAAGAAGTGTGGGTAGCCGTCTCCCCACCCAAAGGCAGAGGGAAGCTACCCTTTCGTCAACCGGAGAGAACCCCAACATATCAGTACCAAGATGGGGGGGGCCAACAAGGGTGCCCCCACCAGCCTGCCACCTCTCCCCCATGAGCAACTCCAGAATAGAATAAGGTCCAGCCCCTCTCAAGATGGGTGGTTCTCGAACCCAGCTATGCGTTGAGGTGAGTCTGACTATATCAATTCGATATCTCTCAAACTCACGTATCAGCTCAGGCTCCTTTCCCACCAGAGAGGTGACTTTCCATGTCCTAAAAGTCAGAGTCAGTAGCCGAGGACTGGTTCATTCGTTTTGTATGCTGGACAGCTCGCCAAGCCATTGCAGGGCCCGGGCCCACGCCCACACACACACGCGCCCACACACACGCGCCCACACACACGGGTGTTTTGGAACAGCTATTCTGCCTACTGTGCATATTTTTTGACCGTGGGAGGAAACTGAACTTTCAGAAACACCCGAGCTGGGAATTGAATCCAGGCCTTCCTTCTTGCTATGAGGCAAAACTTTAGTATAAATGAGAGAAGAATAAATGTATTATCTCAGTTATATTTCATGTAAATCATGCAAAACATAGTTTTAGCCCAAAGTTAAATCTGAAAATGTTTCTCCAGGAATTGTAGAAAACAATAAGCTCTGCCATTGATTAAACTATACCACCGAATACTTTTGTTTGATGATCTATAATCGACTACAGTTTAATAATCAACAGTAATTATAATTTTACAGTGCAAAGGTTAAAGAATGAGAACGTCTGAAGATTACAACGGAGATAAAAACCATCTTCATTACATTTATTGTCTTTGTCCCAGATCATAAAACAGTGTTTGCGGATTTTACCTTGAAGAGTTCGAACAGCATGTGGAAAAGATGAGACGGCACATAAACAACCTGGATGGGCTTTTCAGGAGCTTTCGCTGGAACAAACAAACAACGGAGAGAGAAACACACTCTCATCATAGTTTTAAAGACAATAACCATTGCTACCGCAACATTTAGACTTGATTGCAACTTTGTTTGCCCTGTATCCTAAACAATGATAGTTGAATACTTCCTTCACATTCAGTCTGGTGTCAATGTATCCACATTCACGCACTCACTGACCTGCTGAACCACTATTAAGGTTGCGGGGAGCCTGAAGCCTTCTCAGGTAAAGTACAACCTGAATAGCTCGCCACACCATTGCAGGGTAATATGCATGGAAATGCAAAATGCTGAGCAGCCCCGCCAAAAACAATTGTATAAATTAAATGTGCAAATAAAAATATGACTGAAGGGTGGGTTTTAAATTGTATAACCCTGTTTCCACAATAAGCACAAAAAAAATCATACATTTTTTTTCAAAAAATAATGACGGCCGTGGTGTAGTGGTTAGCACGTCCGTCTCACAGCGAGAAGGTCCTGGGCTTAATTCCCAGCGCAGGCATTTCTGTGTGGAGTTTACACCTTCTCCCTGAGCTTGCGTGGGTTTTCTCCAACTAGTCCAGTTTCCTCCCACAATCCAAAAACATGCACAGGAGGCTGATTAGCTGTTCCAAATCATTCCCAGGTGAGAGTGTGTGAATGTTTGAGTGTTTCTGGTCTGTGATGGCTGGTGAGCTGGCCAGGGTGTACCCTGCCCTCACCCAGAGTCAGTTGAGATGGGCGCCAGCCTCCCTGTGACTCTAATTATGATTGAGTAAGTCAGAAAATGAATAAATTATGAAAAAACTAGGTTATTTTCACTTTAGTACATGTTCATTATGATAGTCTTATAGAAACACGCCGTACTCTCAAAACGTCTCCTTCTGGACATAATTCATTAATCTGCAAAGACCACTTCAAGCCAACCTACTATCAGCGTGACCCTCGGGCAGAACTACTTATTGTGCAAAAGTACTGATGAAAAAATATTTCCATTAAATAGAATCACATCCTTCAAGTCATTGCATTAACGCAAGTGGTACACTGTTTTCGTTCACTTGTATTTCAGCATTTAAAAGCAAAATGGAACGAAACCTTAAGAAATGTTCATATGGTTAATTCATGCATTTTAAAGTTCTGATAAAGAATTTAAAACAATATATCATATCGTCGACTATTTTGAGTGTGAGATCCCTCAGCTATTCTTTAGTAACTGTTATGCTGCGGGGAGCCACTATACCAGCCAATTACGTTGTACTCAAGAAATGCGGCAAGCCGTTCTCATGGCTCTCCATACACAGCATAACGAACAGCTGTAGATTGGCTACAACTGACCTTATCTTATAAATATCTCAAATAGGAAAAAAGACAAGTAAATGCTTCAGTAAATTTGATAGGCTCTTCTTTTCCTTTCGGCTGTTCCTTTCAGGGGTCGCCACAGCAAATGAGCCGCCTCCATCTCACCCGGTCCTCTGCATCTTCTCTTACTCCCAACAACCTTCATGTCCTCCTTCACCACATCCATAAATCTCTTCTTTGGTCTTCCTCTAGGCCTTCTGCCTGGTAGTTCTAACCTCAGCATCCTCCTGCCAATATACTCACTATCCCTCCTCTGTACATGTCCAAACCATCTCAATCTAGCCTCTATGAGTTTGTCTCCAAAACCTCTTACATGTGCTGTCCCTCTGATGTACTCATTCCTGATCCTATCCATCCTCGTTACTCCCAAAGAGAACCTCAACATTTTCATCTCTGCTACCTCCCGCTCTACCTCCTGCCTTTTCCTCAGCGCCACTGTTTCTAAGCCATATAACATCGCTGGCCTCACAACCGTCTTGTACACTTTTCCTTTCATTCTTGCTGATACTCTCCTATCGCACATCACACTGGACGGACACTTTTCTCCAACCATTCCAGCCTGCCTGCACACGCTTCTTCACGTCTTTTCCGCACTCTCCATTGCTCTAGATTGTTGAGCCCAAGTACTTAAAATCCTCCACCTTCGTTATCTCTGCTCCCTGTAACATCACCGTTCCTCCTGGGTCCTTCGCATTCACACACATGTATTCTGATTTTCTGAGGCTAACCTTCATTCCTCTCCTTTCCAGGGCATACCTCCACATCTCTAGATTTTCTTCCACTTGTTCTCTGCTCTCGCTACAGATCACAATGTCATCTGCAAACATCATAGTCCATGGAGATTCTTGCCAAACCCTGTCTGTCAGCCTGTCCAAACCATAGCAAACAAGAAGGGGCTCAGAGCTGATCATTGATGCAGTCCCACCTCCACCTTGAATTCGTCGATCACGCCG
Organism: Plotosus lineatus; assembly: GCA_024760905.1. Lineage (NCBI taxonomy): Eukaryota > Metazoa > Chordata > Actinopteri > Siluriformes > Plotosidae > Plotosus > Plotosus lineatus. Next base: position 20,068,314 of record CM045734.1, on the reverse strand, counting down.
ACAACACACCTCACCACTGTCTTACATCTCTCATACATGTCCTGCACCACTCTAACATACTTCTCTGCCACTCCAGACTTCCTCATGCAATACCACAGTGCTTCTCTTGGCACCCTGTCATATGCTTTTTCCAGATCCACAAAGGCACAATGCAGCTCCCTCTGACCTTCACTACTTCTATATTAACATCCTGTTGTGGAAAAATTACATTTCTGACCCTTGCTAAAGGGTTGTGTCAGGACTGTCATCCGACGTAAAAACCTATGCCAAATCAAACATGCGAATCATTCACTGTGGCGAACCCTGATAAAGGGAAAAGGCCGAAAGGAAAATCATCATACATATATGTACCATATTCAATGTGATAAGTGCACATGGAGCTTTAAAAATTGGAGTGTGAGGGCGCTTAGTAAATGTTACCGGCGGAGTGTAATGGTATGTGCTGATTTCCATCAAGGTTGAAAACATAAATAATAACAGAACAATAAAAGAGTTTTACTGGTATTTGTGTTATTCATTTTGTGGTATCCAACAAACTACTTACATGAAAGCTAAAATTAAGCTGAAAAGAGCATAAATTAAAAAAAAAAAAAAAAAAGACTTTGCCTTCCCTTATACCTTTTACCTCCTGGTGCTGTTCCTTTAAACAGTTTCCGGAAGTAAAATCGAGCCAATCAAAACGAATGTCAACTTTAGCACATGGCTCGTTGAACCAATCAACATGAACATAAACAAAAGCACATGGCCAGGAATGTCTTTAAATTTATGAAGTGAATGAGCAGGAGAATCAGGTGAAAAATCCTTGTCATCACTTTCTGATAGGTCCATATCTGGCTCATCGCTCCATTCATTCAGAGCATCCCATAGTTTTGCTGTAGCAGTGGCTAATGGTTCATCGGTTGTTGGATATTTACCAAGAGAACACAGCAAAATAATTTCCTGTTTTTTAAAGCAGAGTGGAACAATCAAATATGTTGTTACTGATAAACATTATAGACATTCCCCAGTGGCAGGGGGTCTTGAAATACCGTGTAAACTCACTTTTACAGGCAGTGAACGCCTCATTTTACTGTTACAGAGACTGATCCAATAAAATTGGTAAGTTTGAGCTACGATTTTGCTTCCAGTACACATGGGCAGTTATTAGATGTAAGATCAAAAACATTGTGTGTGTGTGTGTGTGTGTGTGTGTATGTGTGTGTGTGTGGGGGGGTCGCTTATTGGAGCAGGACGCTTATTACTTCGAATATGGTATACATAAATAAAATGTAGCATGCTGTATCTGCATAGTACAGAAAACCAGAGCATACAGTTAAATATAATAATCACAAAACAGTCTGACTGATGAAATGTGTACCATTAAACTCTGTGATCTTCAGCGCCGGTGCGGTGGGGTAGTACTGCTCGCACAGCATCTTTGCCATCTCATACGCATCTGAAAGCCCATCACAGAACATTTAACACACCACCAACAAACTCCATCCATCAGACATCCATTCAATCATTCAACAGAGAAGAGAAGATAAAATTATGAACAGCTCACCGGTAACCACGTCAGCGACATTGCACGTGGGATCAATGCTGCCGATGTGTTTGGGATGAGCTGGGTTTGTGTCGTTACCAAACAAGAGTGCTGAAGCCAACAAAAATGTTATATTTTATAACAAAGTTATATCATTAACATTTAAATCACACACAAAACAACCTCAAAATATCCTTCCACCATTATCTAAATACAAAAAAGGTTTATGGATATTAACAAACATGCAAATCAATAAATATGCTGTCGTTGGAAATCTGTCTGTAGTCAAAATGCTTCTGAAATAAATATAGTCGAACTCTCCTGATTTTGGGCCATTGGGAATGAAACTGATGTTTAAAATTGTTGATTGGCTTTTGATTTTGAGATGGTACTGGGTCAGTATATATAACCCTGAGTTAGAAATCATGAAAGCTGGACAAGTTGTAATGGGAGAGGATCTGAATTGAAATCAGCAGTCATCAAATACATCATGGACTGAATCTAGAAATAAACTTCAGGTCAATAGGTTCAATGATGGAATATTTGCTGCATCTAAAGTATATGATATTGCATCATAAATGATAAATATTGCATCATATTGTCCCTAGAAGTCAATGCCGATATCAATTCTAAAAACATGTCCTGTAGCTTCATGTTCAATATAATTTTGTAGACATCAAATGTTATACACACACACACACACACACAGTATATAGAAAGAGGAGCCAATCAGCCATTTTTGTCATATTTGAATTCAGAATAACAAAATCCATAATAAATGGCACATTTTGTTTCATCTTCAAGGTCAATTTGAGACATTGCTTGAATCCTCGAGTTGTTTTACCTCAGAAAGCACTTCAGGGTCTATAAACGTGTTCTTACGCAATTTTAAATGTCCTCCCATCATCTTCATAACGCCACCTTTTGTCCAGTCAATTAGTCTTGCATGCTAAACAATACTATTTCACAGCGTCATGCTGAAGATAGGAACCTATCAGGTGAGCTCGCTGATTGTAAGCTAACTCACATTAGTCAGAGATAAATACTGATTTGAGTACCTCAGCTTTATTTTCATTGTCATTTTGTTGAACATGACCACAGCATGAACACCAAATTTGTCCTTCTAAAGCTTGATTAGCTAGCAGCCAACTTAGCATCAATACTCTACAGCAGGGGTGTCAAACTCGTGCCACAAAGGGCCACGTGGCTGCAGGTTTTTGTTTCAAGCAAGCAGCAGCACACCTGACTTGGCTCATTCAAACAACTGATAAGAGTCTTCAGGCAGTTGATTGGTGAATCTGACTGACCAATCAACTGCCTGAAGACTCTTATCAGTTGTTTGAATGAGCCAAGTCAGGTGTGCTGCTGCTTGCTTGAAACAAAAACTTGCAGCCACATGGCCCTTTGTGGCATGAGTTTGACACCCCTGCTCTACAGGTAATGACTGAAAAATTTGGAGAAGTTGTAAATGCGAAAAAATGGTAAAATACAAAATAGAGGGCGGAGTCAATCCAAATAGATTAATTTCACGACTGATGCCATCCCGCATAATTCATAAAGATACTAGTTTAGTGTCTGTGCCCTACATTGTGAGTTCTACAATATTCAGTTCTGATCACAAATTGAGCTGAAATGTAGCCCCAACACGAAATGCTACCAAATTACAGGGAAAGGCTCTTGTTTAAAGCAGACAAGCACTCACTTCATAGCCATTCCATCATTTTTTTAAACCAAATATTTTAAAATTACAGAAGTACAATCATGTTCGAAGTTGAAACATTAGAATATTGCAACATAACGTACTGTGCTGGTTGATTAGCATGCGGAATGAGATACGATTGGTATAAAAGCGGTCCAAGAAATACTGAATGTTGGAGCTGGCAAAGGGGTCGAAACCAAACTTCTCCTTGTACTCGATGACACCCTGGGCCATGGTGGGAACTACGTCATTGTGTCTGTTCCTGATCTCGATAAGAATCTCCAGGAAACTGCAAGGTGAAAAAGTTCCAAGGAAGAAATAAAGACAACACTGATAAACAAAGCAAGAATTAAAATTCTACGGGCAACAAACTAGAAGTTTCTGTTCTCACTTAGGAGCTATAACCAGCCGTTCCCTCACTATTCCTCTTTATTCTCTTGCTTTAAAGGGTTAAAAAGGTACTATAGAATTAAATGTTTCTGCAGTGTAAACCAAATGATACTATAGTACTGTGATCAAACACATCAATACTGGTGTTGATATGGACAAAGGGGTGTAGGGGGCTCTGGATAGAGATACTAGCCTTATCTGCCTGTAGCTGCATCCTCTTTTGTCGGGTGGATGGACAACCGGTTATCATCCATCTCCCAAAGCTCTCACATGCTGGCTCCAAGTACCAAACCCCAGTAAACCGTCTCAGCTGACGGGCCAAACTATGTGAGGGGAAAGGAGTAAACCTTCAAATCTGGAATGGGGACCCGCAGGCAGTTCAGTGCTACAAGTAACCGTTCTGGCATCTCCTGCAGCCAAACTGACACCAAACATCATGCTTCATATTCCTTTGGACCCAGTCAGCAAGGCAGAGAGGGGGATCCTTACAATTGGGCCACCCAGGATCTCTGGGCCATGCTTCGTGCTCTAGTGTTTACCAACACCAAGATAGCGGTATACCAGGCTTATTTCCTTAGCACGCTCTTGTACAGCTGTGAAGCCGGGACCCTGTACTCAAGAACGCCAACGCCCAACATCTTTTACATGAGCTGCCTCAGAACCCTGGGCTTCAGCTGGCAAGATCATGTCTAACAAGGATGTTCTGACACAGGTGGGAATGCTCAGCATGTTCATCTTGCTCAGCCAGAGGCAACTGAGATGGCTCAGTCGTGTTAGCCGAATGCCGAAGGATGTGCTGTATGGAGAGCTTGCCACTGGCTCCAGACCTGCAGGAAGGCCCATCCTCCACTACAAGGAAGTCCTTAAATGCGATTTGAAGGCAGGCGATATCAACCTAAAAGACTGGGAGGCAGTGGCCGCAGACCATAGTATCTGGAGGCATACTGTCAAGGTAGGCATCAAAACCAGTGAGAAGAGGAGAAAGGATCAGTGGGAGGAGAAAAGAGAGCGAAGACGGCAGAAGCTAGCATCAGCCGCCACATAGCCAGGCACAGACTTCATTCGTGACTACTGCAGCAGAGTCTGCTGCTCCAGAATTGGACTCTATAGCCATTGCAGGTGCGATCACCCAACCATGAACTGATCTATGCGAACTCCATTGTCTCGAGACCGAAGGATGCCAACACGGCTATGGGCAAACATTATCATTTCTATGGAAGAAAATGTTCTCCCTTAGAGATAGGGTGAGAAGTTCTGTAATCCAGGAGAAGCATGAAGTGGAACCTCTGCTCCACCATGTTGACAGGAACCCGTTGAGGTGGCTCGGGTATCTCTGATTAGAATGCCTCCGGAACGCCTCCCTAGTGTGGTGTTTGTCCAATTGGGAAGAGATGCCGGGGTCGACCCAGAACATGCTGGAGGAGCAATGTCTCTAGGCTGATCTGGGAATGCCTCGGTGTCCCCTCGAAAAAACTGTGGGAAGTGGCTGGGAAGGCAGAATGCTTGGGCTGCTGCCCCATGACCCAACCCTGGTACAAGCAGATGAAAATGGAAGCAAATGACCAATTAATGGATTGAAAATGGATCAAAATGGTTTGGTTGAATAATCAAATCTGATCCATTCAAAGCCCATTCTGATGCAGTGTCAACTGGTACTTCTCTACTTCAGAGTTTATATATCTTCCCTTGAATGAAAAAGTCTGTGGACTCATGGGCAGCTCATACCTCAAATATCTACAAGGGACTCATTATAGTGTGTTGTAAAATATTATATATTTGGTATCTGAAGTCATGCTTCTTAATGAATAATAATAATGTCCAAGCAGAGTCAGGGAAAACCGTGAGCTGGAGAGGAATAAAGAGGGATTCAACAGAAACTTATTAAAAATATTCATAAACTCTCACTTCAGATGTGATTTATTGGCTATTGAAAGACAAAATGGGTGATGGTAAGTGAGCCGACCTATAAAAGGGTGACGTGAAAATAAATAAAACTGATGATACGTACTCATTCAGGGCATGGGGGTCATCCGAACTCCTGTTTTCATAATCCAGCAGCTCCAGAAAACTCTGCATGTACCTGAAGAGTTAAATATAACAGTCAGTTAAAGGCCAGGAAGCAAGCACACACACACACACACACACACACACCTGAGATGCCACCTACCACTTCTGCACCAGTCTGACAGAGGGCTGAGTCAGCAGTTTGTCAGGTAGCAGGTTGACCTCCCGCATGGTATTTGCCAGTCGCACAGGCAGCTCTTTCCTCAGAAACATGTACGAGGTTTTTTCACATGCATTGTCCCTTCCTGGAAATGGTTCAGTACCACAAAAAATAAGAGTACAACATCTGCAGAAAGTCAAACTACCTAGCAACTATATAACTAGAATCTTTAGGTTTTAATCTTTTTCACAGAGACACCAAAATTTTATATATATATGTATGTGTGTGTGTGTGTGTGTGTGTGTATACATATACAGATGTGTATACGTATACATAGACACACACACAAACACACACAAACACCGTATACAACTTAATAAGAGCTCTGCTGCAATAAGCACAATCACCCCCCGCCCCCAGTGTTTTTTATCTTGCGTCTAATAACCGCCCATGTGTACTGGGAGCAAAATCGTAGCTCAAACTTACCAATTTTATTGGATAAGTTTCTGTAACAGTAAAATAAGGCGTTTACTGCCTGTAAAAGTGAGTTTACACGGTATTTCAAGACACCCTGCCACTGGGGAATGTCAATAATGTTCATCAGTAACAACACATTTGATTGTTCCTCTGTGCTTTAAAAAACTGGAAAACATTTTGCTGTGTTCTCTTGGTAAATGTCCAATAACTGATGAATCATTAGAAACTGCTACAGCAAAACTATTGGATGGTCTGAATGAATGGAGCGATGAGCCAGATATGGACCTATTAGAAAGTGTTGAGTATTTTTCACCCGATTTTCCTGATCACGAACTTCAGAAATCTAAAGCACATTCCTGACATGTGCTTTTGTTTATGGTCTTGTTGATTTGTTCAATGTGGCATGTGCTAAAGTTGACATTCGTTCTGATTGGCTCGATTTTACTTCCGGGAAAATGTTTAAAGGAACAGCACCGGGAGGATAAAGTAAGGGGTCTTTTTTTCCTTTTCTTTTTTTTTTTTATTAAATATGCTGTTTTCTGTTTATTTCCAGCTTTCATGTCAGTAGTTTGTTTGATACCACAAAATGAATAACACAAATACCAGTAAAACTCTTTTATTATTCTGTTAGTCATGTTTTCCACCTTGACGGTAATAATCACTTACCATTCCAATCCGCTGGTAACATTTTAATAAGCGCCCACCCACTCCAATTTTTTAATCGAATACGATATAAATACAGGGATCCCTTGCTACTTCCCACTTCAATTCATGCCGCTTCAGTGCATCGTGGGTTTTTTTTTTTTTTAAATATTCATCAAATTAAAAAAATAAGGAAATTGAAGAAGAATGGGGTAAAAGTTAAGGAAAATGCCACAAAATGAGGCCAATTATGCAAATAAAAAAAAAAAAAAAAAAAAAAAAAGCAACCCAAAACCTTTCATCAAAACTACTTACATTGTTTTGAGGTGTGCCTCTGCGTGCATACACACGCGTCTGTGTGTGTATTTATATTTCATTTACATATACATACACACACACACACAGTCGGCCTTCTACTTGCGAAATTAATCCATTCAAGAGCATTTTTCATAACCTGGAGTTTTCGTAAGTAGAGGTGCATTTTACATGTAAAACGCATGATTCGTTCCAAGGCTCCCAAGACTACCCCATAAACCCTTTAAAAATTATAAAAGTACACCAATATTGTATGAAATGTGTGTTAAAAGTAAAAGAAAATTATTTATTAAACCATTTAAACATTCATTAATTAAACCATTACAGTATTACATTTTTTTTATTAACGCACACATACACACACACACACACACACACACACACACACACACACACAGTCTCTGTCTCTCTCTTTCTCGGTCTCACACACACACGTGCACAAACACACGCGTAGACACACACGCACAGACTTCCGACCTGTCAAGCAGGTAAGTGCGCTTTGAACATTTGTTTAGTACTCAACATTCACCTGTTTGCTTGAGGGATCGGAGGTCCGGATGAGCCACGTTTTGCCCACATTCGACGGAGCGCACCACATTTATTAAACATTTACTGAATTGAACAACTTAATAAATGAAAAATAAGCTGCAATGAACACTCTTGAAACTCATGAAACAACCGTAAAGCTCTCCTCACGCGTGTGACAAACTTTATGTGTGCAGTACTATGGAGATTCAGCTCCCTCCTGGCCAATGGGAGGCCAGCGGGGCAGGATGTTGGGAGACAGCAAATGAGAGAGCAATTCGCGCATTGTTTGAATGGCGCTTTTGAATGGTACGTTAGGTGCTTTCGTAAGAAGTTGTTTCGTATATAGAGGATGAAAATTTAGGGAAAATGTTTTTGTAACCTGGATTTTTCGTAATCCGAGGTTCTCGTAAGTAGAGAGCCGACTGTATATTGTGTGTGGTATACATTATATATATAAAATATACAGTAGGCCCCTAAATCCCCATCCCCTAAATCTCTCAAGTGCTGGCTCCTAACGCCATATCCCGGCACCTCGCCTCAGCAGGCGTGCTAAACCACATGAGGGGGTGATGTTAACACGGCATCACTGGGCAAAGGGCCTCCATCATCATGTTTCCCCTGTGGCGTTGTGGACAACCTTGGGGCACTCTTGCTGGAATCGGGTACCCAGCAGTCGCAGGAAATCAGTCTTCACCATCTATGAAGGCTATTACCTTTTAAAGCACTGTTATAAAATCACTTAAATTAACTAGGAGAAAGGAGTTACTTCACTTCCTAGTCACCAGTGACACAGTTGGCTCACTCTGCCGCAAGGCCGAGCTACCCAGTGTGATAGGCGTTTAGATATAGCAGGACTTACAATACGACTGCCTTCGAAGTCTAGCGGACAAATCCGAAAGTTGCGCTTCAACACTCCATGCACACCAAATGATGCATGATGAAGGTCACCGGCCAAGGCAGAGGAAGCTTCTGGAGAAGCTCAATGGCTACGTGTTCAAGACCAGGGCCAGCCACCTTGATGGAGGATGTCGGCTGTGGTGAGGGATGGGCTCCGCCATGCGACATTGTCCAAGACACACATGACAATTAAAACCACAAATCAATCCATACCGTCTCGGTTGTCGCCCGGAACAAGGACTGCGCCTTCCATTGTTGTCCATCAGAATGGAGGTGAAAAGTATGCGACTAACGGACCAAAAGCATTACTGACAGAAACATCACCAGTGGTACATGGAATGTGAGATCCCCAAGAGCAGCAGCAAAAGGTGGAAGAACTTGCACAGAAATGAAAAGATACCACTGTAATATTCTCGGAATCTGTGAGGTATGTTGGAAAGGATTCGGGAAGAGATCTACCACAGGAGGTCACAAACTCTACTACAACGGACGTGAAGACAAACATAAGCACGGAGATGGATTCCTAATCCACAGAGACACTGCAAAAGACATCATGGGTTGTTTTCCAGTCTTTAGCCGACTCATGATTCTCCGTGTGAAGGCATTGCCTTTCAAGATCACTATATTCTAAGCCTATGCTCCAACAAGTGACTACGATGATGGAGACGTTGAAAAATTCTATGACCAGCTTCAAGAGGTCATCGACCAAACACTGAAAAAAAGACATTGTCGTTGCCCAGGGTGACTGGAACACAAAGATAGGAAAAGATAAATGCAGAAACTGGAAAGGAACAGCGAGTCGTTATTCTAATCCTGAGACCAACGAAAGAGGCTTATGGCTCTTAGAATTCGCAAACTACAACAACCTGAAGATGGTGAACACGCAAGAGCTCCACGCAAACCATCCAGATGCTGGACACAGAACAGCCCAGGAGATTACCACAACCAGATTGACTACATCATGGTCAAACAACACTTCCAATCCAGTGTTAATATTAACAAGACCAGGAGCTTTCCAGGTGCTGATATTGGAAGTGATCATGATCTTGTACTGATGACCTTCAGACTATGCCTCCAAACAATGAAAAATAAGGTGAACGTCTGGATCAAGTTCGATCTGGAGAAACTAAAGGGCCCAAACATTGCAGAAAGATTTCGAGCAGTGATAAGAGACAAGTTTGCTCCACTGTTAACCCTGGACATGCAGGATACCAAAATGGACACTGTCATCAACAGCTTTAACACTTCTGTTACAGAAACTGCCACAAAAGATCCTTGGCAAGCACCGACCAGCCAGAAAACCCTGGGTCACAGAGGACATACTCAAGCTCTGCGATAAATGCAGAGAACTGAAGGCGGAGAAGAATAAGTACAATAGAAGGCGCAACACTCTACAAAGAAGCCAATAGGCAAGTGAAAAAAAAAGCATGAAAATGGTGAGAGTCTTGGATCAAAGTCCAGTGCCAAAAGGAAATTTATCAAAGAGGAACAGGCTGGCCAACCTGATCAAACCATTGAAGCCCTCTACGACAAGGCAACCAGTGCTATCTACCTTCACAACAACATGGTTTCAAACTACAGTTGCAGTACAGTATGTCAAGGTTGTTTCCTCTCCCCCACTCTCTTCAACATCATCTTGGAGAGAATAATGGGTGATGCACTTGAGGACCATAAAGGAACAGTCAGCATTGGAGGCAGAACAATCACCAACCTACACTTTGCTGACGAGACTGACGGCCTTGCTGGAGAAGAACAAGGGTTGATTAATTTAGTCACTCGCCTTGAAGACGCCTCCACAGCATATTGAATGCAATTCAGTACAGAGAAGACCCAGCTCATGACAAACTGCATTTCATGGCATCAAGTCTGACATCACAATAGACAAAAAAAAAAAAAAAAAAAAAAAAAAAAAAAGACAGTTGATAACTTCAAATATCTGGGAGCCAAAGTATCAGATAAGGGATCCAGGCCAGAAGTAGTCTCAAGGATAGCACATACTGTAGCGTTTATGGCTAAATTAAAAAAGTCAAGAATACCGCTACCAATTCTAAGATCAGACTGATGTGTTCCCTGGCCATGTCTATATTTCTGTACGCGTGGGAGACCTGAAGCTTAACAGCTGACATCAAAAGAAGGGTACAGGCCCTTGAGATGAGATGTTTCCGCCAAATCCTCAGTATTTCATACAGAAACCATGTAACCAATGAAAAAGTGAAAGCCAGAGTTGCATGCCGTGTAATACGGGGGGGGGCGCACAAAAAAGTGCCCGCCCTCACGCCGGTCCCAAGCCCGGATAAATGCAGAGGGTTGCGACAGGAAGGGCATTCGGCATAAAACTTTTGCCAGAATACAAAATGCAAACTGTAAAGACAAATTTCATACCGGATCGGTTGAGGCCCGGGTTAACAACAACCGCCATCAGTGCTGTTAACCAACAGGGTGCTGGTGGAAATTCGACTACTGTTGGTCAAAGACGTCGAAAAAGGAGAGGCAGGAGGCGTGTTCGTAGGCGGAGAGAGAAGAGGAAAAGCATGAGTTAAGGACTGAGAGTAGGGACTTTGAATGTTGGAACTATGACAAGAAAAGGTAGAGAGCTGGCTGACATGATGCAGAGGAAGAAGGTGGACATACTGTGTGTTCAGGAGACCAGGTGGAAAGGTAGCAAAGCTAGAAGCTTAGGAGCAGGGTTTAAGCTGTTTTATCATGGTGTGGATGGGAAGAAAAATGGAGTAGGAGTCATCTTGAAGGAGGAGTTTGTCAGGAATGTTCTAGAAGTGAAAAGAGTGTCAGACAGAGTGATGAGTCTCAAGTTAGAAACTGAAGGCGTGAGGAGATAAGGAGACTTGGTGGAATGAGGAAGTGCAGGAGTGTGTACAAAAGAAGCGGTTAGCTAAGAAGAAATGCGACATAGAGAGGATTGAAGAGAGTAAACAGCAGTACAGGGAGATACAGCATAAGGTGAAGGTAGCAGTGTCAAAGGCCAAACAGAGGGCGTATGATGACTTGTATGATAGATTGGACAGTAAAGAGGGAGAAAATGATTTATACAGGTTGGCACAGCAGAGATAGAGATGGGAGAGACATGCAGCAAGTTAGAGTGATTAAGGACAGGGTGGGAAATGTATTGACTGATGACAGGTGTGCTGGGAAGATGGAAAGAATACTTGAAGGGCTGATGAATGAGGAAAATGAGAGAGAGAAAAAAAAAAAAGAAGAGTAGAAGAGGTGACTGTTGAGGACCAGGAAGTAGCAAAGATTAGTAAGGGTGAAGTAAGGAGGGCATTGAAGAGGATGAAAAATGGAAAGGCAGTTGGTCCTGATGACATGTAGGTGGAGGTATGGAAGTGTGTCAGAGAGGTAGCAGTAGATTTTCTGACAAGAACATTCAACAAGGTCTTAGCGAGTGAGAGGATGCCGGAGGAATGGAAGAGAAGTGTGCTGGTGCCCATTTTTAAGAACAAGGGAGATGCGCAGAGTTGTGGCAACTACAGAGGGATAAAGTTGATGAGCCATACGATGAAGTTATGGGAAAGAATAGTGGAAGCTAGACTAAGGGCAGAGGGCGGCATTTGTGAACAACAGTTTGGTTCCATGCCAAGAGCGAGCACCACAGATGCAGTGTTTGCCTTGAGGATGTTAATAGAGAAGTACAGAGAAGGTCAGAAGGAGCTGCATTGTGCCTTTGTGGATCTGGAAAAAGCTTATGACAGGGTGCCGAGAGAGGAACTGTGGTATTGCATGAGGAAGTCTGGAGTGGCAGAGAAGTATATTAGAGTGGTGCAGGTCATGTATGAGAGATGTAAGACAGTGGTGAGGTGTGCTGTCTGTGTGACAGAAGAGTTCAAGGAGGAGGTGGGACTGCATCAAGGGTCAGCTCTGAGCTCCTTCTTGTTTGCTATGGTGATGGACAGGCTGACAGATGAGGTTAGACAAGAATCTCCATGGACTATGAGGTTTGCAGATGACATTGTGATCTGTAGTGAGAGCAGAGAACAAGTGCAGGAAAATCTAGAGAGGTGGAGGTATGCCCGGGAAAGGAGAGGAATGAAGGTTAGCCTCAGTAAGACAGAATACATGTGTATGAATGACAAGAACCAAGAGGAACAGCGAGGTTACAGGGAGCACAGATAAAGAAGGTGGAGGATTTTAAGTACTTAGGCTCAACAATCCAGAGCAATGGACAGTGCGGAAAAGAGGTGAAGAAGCATGTGCAGGCAGGTTGGAATGGTTGGAGAAAAGTATCTGGTGTGATGTGTGATAGGAAGGTATCGGCAAGAATGAAAGGAAAAGTGTACAAGACAGTGATGAGGCCAGTGATTTTGTATGGTTTAGAAACAGTGGCCCTGGGGAAAAGACAGGAGGCTGAGCTGGAGGTAGCAGAGATGAAAATGTTGAGGTTCTCTTTGGGAGTAACGAGGATGGATAGGATCAGGAATGAGCACATCAGAGGGACAGCACATGTAAGACGTTTTGGAAACAGTCAGAGAGGCTAGATTAAGATGGTTTGGACATGTACAGAGGAGGGATAGTGAGTACGGTAGGCCCTTGACATTCGCGGGGGTACGGTTCCGAGCCCTCCCTTGAATCGAAATAATCCACGAGCTCTGTACGCGGAAGTAAAACGTTATGTATGACATCACATGCGCGAATGAGCAGCCGGCAGTAAAATACTATGTATGTATTACGCGCGCTAAAATCTGCTTCTTAAACACATTCTACAGACAGTCCAACTCATTAATACAGTATTAATGTAGTAAAATGTAGTCATGATTAAGAAAAACTTTTTAATTTTGTACTGTGATATTTAGTAATAAAATATATAAACATTATACAGCATTTACTGTTGTAAAGCACTCGTTTTAAAGTCATTTTCAATTATTATTCCAGTACAGTACCTCAGTTAATTCTTAGAATGTTTGTGCGTGAGATTTTATGTTCTGTAGCATGTTTAACAAATGATACCAAAAGGCTTAACTTTATGATGCTTCATACCCTTTTACATTGAATGGAGTGACGTCTTAGAGTGACGTGTCCAAGATGGCGCTGCCTAGAGGGCAACCTCGTGGAGTTTTCAGAGTCAAATTGTTTCTTTGTTCGTTTTAATTTGTTTTATTTGTTTGTTTATGGTTTGCACTATGCTCGTCTATGATCGGTCGACCCTACTACAGCATGAACAGCTTCAGCTTCGGGCAATAACTTATATCTTGAGCAGCTAGAGCTAGTATGCTATGGAGCCGCATCCCGGCAAACAAGCCAAGTTGAGCGTGCTTAGTTATAACTTAGCAATGTATAACTAAGCAGAGCTGACATGCTATGGTAGGCAGCAAGCCGCATCCCAGCTAACAATGAAGCCGAGGCGGGAAGGGGCCGAACGACGACTCCGGCACTTGGGATAGCAGGGGATGAAGGTCATGTAGCCGGCTGGTATAATCGCCTTATCGGGTGTACTCTCCTTGAGCCATGTTTCACAGAAACACAGTCCTGTAGATCCCTCTGCACTGCAATCTGAGCATGAAGCTTGTCCATCGTTTTTCGCAGGGACTGAACATTTTCAAGTAGTATGGCCAGAAGTGCTAACCAAGCCTCACAAAGCTCCAGGCTTAGCCGGTAGCCGCTAGCTAACTGCTAGCTAACTGCTAGCATGGAGCTCTGTAGCATAGAATAGATAGAACACAGAAGATTATTGCATGCTTAGTTGCCCGAAGCTGCTCATAGATGAGCATAGTGCAAAACATGAACAAACAAAACAAATTAAAACGAACAAAGAAACAATTTGACTCTGAGAACTCCGCGACGTCACCCTCTGGGCAGCGCCATCTTGGACACGTTACTCCAACTTCAATGTAAAAGTACTGTTAAACATACTACAGAACATAAAATCTCACGCATAAATATGAACTTAGAAAAAGATTTTAATACAACAGTTCAGAGAAAGGAGAAAGTCTTATTTCTTCAGAAGAGACATTCAGCGTTTTCTATCGCTTAGCCAGAGAAGACACAGTGTTTGAGTGGTATCATTGAGCTTAACTGGTAATTAAAACACAGAAAAAAGAGGCTCATTGACAACTTGTACACTAATGAGTAAAAAGGGGTGGGACATCAGCTCAACCAATCAGCAGAAAGGAGGACAGCCATTGGCTGAATTTGAATCACGTGCAAGTTGCTGGGCAGACCGCCTGTACTCAAACCGCGAATAGTCAAGGGCCTACTGTATATTGGTAGTGGGATGCTCAGGTTGGAACTACCAGGCAGAAGGTCTAGAGGAAGACCAAAGAGAAGATTATGGATGTGGTGAAGGAGGACATGAAGGTAGTTGGAGTAAGAATAGAAGATACAGAAGATCGGGTGAGATGGAGGCGGATGGTTTGCTGTGGCGACCCCTGAAGGGAAAAGCCGAAAGGAAAAATAAAAAAGAAGAGTTGCAAACATCACTGGACTTTACGAGGACCTTCTGTCTCTAGTCAAATGAAGTCACACGCGCGTGCGCACACTCACACACGCACACCATACTGAGGCTGAGAGAAAGAGAGAGATCAATGTTTTTGGGATAACAACCCTGTATTAATAAGCTCTGGATGTGACCTTCCAAGTCTATATTCCTTCTTATCCTGTTATCAATGAACTTTAAGTCACTGTATCACGTGACCTTTGAATGTCACATCAGCATAAAGGGAAAAACAACATGAGGGAGTTGATATAATACAACCCAAATGCCTGCTTGTGGTGAGACAGTATACATCATGATTTTTATTTCATCAACGCTCCTGCTGCCATAAACTAGCAAAAGCACATTGTCTCAAATTACTGTAAATATTTTAGAGAACAAACCATCACGCGAATGTTCCATTTCTTTTTTTGCAAACATGCAAATAATAGGCGATGATTTCACAGTAAAGCTGACACATCTTCCGATAATCATTTACATGTCAGATATGTGACTGCATCAAACCCGTGGTGCTTCTTTTTTTTGCAACATAAATTATAGTCCTTTGAATCCCTTTAATACACAAGCACTGAGAAGGTCTCCATTTGAACTAGTTCAACACAGCTAAACTAATATCAGACACTAAACAACACATCCTGAATCAGCCTTCGTGAGGGGTTCAAACACTGCTATTTAATTATTTATTAACTGCATCAAAGCTGACAGATGTATAAAATAAGAAACATGAGACCTGGCTGTGTGTCCTAAGGGTTATAGGCAACAAACTCTATAGCTTTTTCTACACTGTTTAGTTCTGAGGGTGCACATACTTTTGCACACCACTGCATAATACGTTTTAAAAAGACTAAAAAAACTAAAAGAGAGAGACTGGAAACATTGGAGAATTATTTTCATACTAAACACTGTCCTTAGCAGTCATTCAGCACTGGGCGCTTAGGTAAAATAATACGGGTAACAAACTGAGAAAATCGGTTGTAACTGTAAACTTATGAGTTCAAGCATGTCAAAGGGAGAACAAAAAACATAAATCAAGACATAAAATATCCAAACTCGCCTGTTCTGTAAAGACATGACTACAACCTGTGAACTACAATAAAGATCAGAAAAGTGAAAAGCAACAAAAAGAAAATCATAAAAGTCATATTGGAAACGTCTACATAAAATATTCTACGAAACAACCAGAGTAACAAAGTAATAAATCTCATCTACGTAATCATGTACTTTGTGTCACACACACACACACACACACATATATTTATATACAGGGATCCCTCACTTTCCACG
Source organism: Plotosus lineatus (assembly GCA_024760905.1). NCBI lineage: Eukaryota > Metazoa > Chordata > Actinopteri > Siluriformes > Plotosidae > Plotosus > Plotosus lineatus. The sequence continues at coordinate 20,051,951 of CM045734.1, read as the reverse complement.
GTTAATGTGGACTGAGACCCCCTGTGACCATCGATTTCCACGAAGTACAATCTTTCCCACCGCCTGACATATGTACAGGTATATGTATATAATATCAATAAATACATATTCAACACTATAAATGCTTATAACAATTAAAAACTAAAAATAATGCATAAGATGTAAATAAAATATAAATACACACACAAAAACGCATGCGCACACGCACACAGATGCGCACCTCACATAAAAATGTAAGTAGTTTTGTTGTGGGGTTTTGTGGTTTTTTTTTTTTTTCATAATTGGCCTTGTTTTGTGGCATTTTCCTTATCTTTTCCCCTATTTTTTAATTTTTCGATGAATATTTTTGAAAAACCCGTGATGCACTGAAGCCACAGAAACTGAAGCATGAAGTAATGTGGGATCACTGTGTGTGTGTGTGTGTATATATATATATATATAAACACTGGATCAGTTCCCAATTTAGCCATTTAATTAAGTAAACCTTAAGTACAAAAACGTGATCTTGCATCATACCCATGGATTTCGCAAAGTCTGATTTGATCCACTCTTTCCAGCTATCAGACAAAGTGAAATCAGCCCTGTTCTTTCATCCGAGTCCCAGTTTTATTGTTTGTATAGCCATCTTGTTATACATTGCTTAATGAGTACATCAGAGGGACAGCACATGTAAGAGGTTTTGGAGACAAAGTCAGAGAGGCTAGATTGAGATGGTTTGGACATGTACAGAGGAGGGATATATTGGTAGTAGGATGCTGAGGTTGGAACTACCAGGCAGAAGGCCCAGAGGAAGACCAAAGAGAAGATTTATGGATGTGGTGAAGGAGGACATGAAGGTAGTTGGAGTAAGAGTAGAAGATGCAGAGGATAGGGTGAGATGGAGGCAGATGATTTGCTGTGGCGACCCCTGAAGGGAACAGCCGAAAGGAAAAGAAGAAGAAGCCATCTTGCTATATTCAGGAAACACCTACAAACACGTCTGTTGCCGTAAGGGGGTCTGTGTTGTCACAGAACATACATGTTTCACGTGATAGGCAAGTCGTGAAGATAGCTACAGAGCGTCAGTCATGCCTCACAAAACAGGAACTTGACCTCGAACCATTCACATTATTTACTTTCTTCACCGGCATAGGTTGACAGACGTTTATGAGTAAAGATACACATACACAAAACAGAACACATCTCTAATGAATCCTAACGGCTTCCACGCTGTTAGCTGACGTGATCAAAAACAGATAGCATTAAATATCTGATTTAAGTTGTAAAGGTGATCCTAAAGGTAAAAATCATCGACTCTGAGACTGATATTGATACTGACGGCCCTTTTCATTTTTGCACTACTTAGGCAAGACCTCATTTCCCCTGCTGTTAAAAATGTAACCAAGTCACTATCACTCAGTAAATTTTAAATAATCTACTGCAGGGGTGCTCAATCCTGCTCCTGGAGATCTACCTCCCAGAAGACATTCACTCCAACCCTAATCACACCCACCTAACCATCCAATCATCTCATCAAGACCTGACTGGATCTTACATGTCACATGGGCCACATTAGGGTTGGAGATAAAGTCATCTGGAAGGTAGATCTCCAGGAGCAGGATTGAGCACCCCTGATCTACTGTTTACTTTTACTTGAGTAGAATATTTCAGTCCTCTTTCCGCCTCTGCAAATACCTTGTGTTAAATTAATTAATGTGGTTTACAAATTACATGATTCTTGGGGGGGGGGGGGGGGGGACGAATTAATCGTCCCTCTCGATTAATTATCTATCTGTCTATCTGGATATTCTTCTGCACAGTGGTGCAAGATACATTTATTACCATCGCCAAATGTTGTGTGTGCGAGTGTGTGTGTAAGGTAATGTAAAAGAATTTGAACTCTGGATCCAGGAATATCAAGCAATCTTTAATAATGTGATGATTCATTGTTTTTGATTGCTATGCAGTTTGAAAGAATCTGAAAAATATTCAATTATATATTTCTGTTCTTTATTTATATCCATATTGCATTTAATGAATTCCCATACTGCTGGCATTTATCAAAAATAAAAAAGTACAATTAAAAATATTTCTCGGCTCAGAACCGCTCAGGCTCATTTTCTGAACCACTTAATCCTAATTGGGGTCGTGGGGAGACTGGTGCCCATCTCAGCTGACTCCGGTTGTGGGCATTGCAGTTCACCAGGGCATTGCAGGTCCAACACTCACATAGCCATTCACACCTAGGGGTGATTTGGAACAGCCAGTTAACCTACTGTGCATGTTTTTGGACTGTGGGAGGAAACCAGAGCACTTGGAGGATCTTCTTGCTTGAGTCGGACGTGCTAACCACTATACTACCGTGCCGCCCTAATGTGAGATTATGTTTCATTAAAAATAAATAAATAAATAAAAATTTTAAAAGTACCAAAAATGAAACAAATGTTTTGTTGAAGGGGCAGTGGTGTCCCACAGTAGAGTGCTGGACTGAGAGCGAGTGTGATGGCCCTGTGATGGTCTGGCAAGTTGTCCAGTGTGTACCCTGCCTTCATGGAGAGTTGGCTGAAAGGGGCGCCAGCCTCCCTGCAAGCCTAATCAGGATAAAGTGGCTCAGAAAATGAATGAACATTACCAGTAACACGTTACCCTTTTTTGTGACTTCACAAATAAAGTTATCGCAACTATGAAGTTCATTCAGTTAATTTCCTGTAACCGCTTAAATCTAATTAGGGTCGCGGGGAGGTTGGCGCCCATCCCAGCAAATTCATGGCGAGGGCAGAGTACACCCTGGAAAGCTCACCAGGCCATCGCAGGGCGGAAACACACTAAAGGCTATGCAGCTACTCTTGTCGAAAGTCAGCAATGGTTCTTTTACATGAACCTCATACCATAGACAGTGGGAGACATGGCCGGCCTTTGATAACCCAGTTGGCTGCACTGGGGGGCAACTTTGGAGTAAAGTGGTTAAAACGTGCATTGTAAGCTGGGTTGACGCCAAATCCACTTTTTATAAAAGTCTGTCAGAGGACCTTTTAAGATATTATCAAACTGAGCCAGTGATGGCCCAGTCATATGGTGCTTATTTACTGATCCCAAGGTTGGGCTTTAAGGCCTGACTATCCCCGAGTTGTTATTGCTGACCCCTGAGTGTTGCTAACTGGATTATCAAAGACCGGCCATGTCTCTCACAGTCTATGGCAGGGGTCTTCACTCTTATCCACAAAGGGTGTGGGTGCAGGTTTTCACTTCAAACAAACAGTAGCCACACTTTCCACCTGTTTCCACCAATCACTGATCCTCAAAAAGAAAAGAAAAAAATAGATTGGACATTAGTAGATTATTAGATGTTTCAATTCTGATGTGGGGCCATCTTGGTGAGATCACCTTGTTTTATATCTTAAAGCAAGGTGATCGCACCAAGAATGCCCTACTTCAGAATTGAAACAGTAATGTCCAATCTATTTTTTTTTTTGATGATCAGTGATTGGTGGAAACAGGTGGAAGGTGTGGCTACTGTTTGGTTAAAGCAATGACATAAAACCTGCCCCCACACTGGACCTTTGTGGATAAGATTGCAGACCCCTGGTCTATGGTGTGAGGTTCATATAAAAGAACCATTGGTGATTTTAGTCAAGAGTAGCTGCATAGCTGGCAGCGTGTTTCTGCCCCGAGAGGGCCTGGCAGGCTGCCCAGGATGTACTCTGCCCTTGCCCAAAGTTTGCTGTGGTGGGCGCCAGAATCTCTGTGTCTCTAATTAGGATTAACTGGTTCAGAAAACGAATGAATGAATGCATTGTTGAAAGCCATTGTCCTTGAACTAATGATAAGGAATGAATCAGGATTTTATTATATAAAGCAAGATATGATTATATTCATATTCAGGACATTATTCAACATTTTCTGACCAAATCAGAATCCAAAGGATGAAGAAATTCAATCATCATCATCACAGGCATGTGATTTGACCATCACCAAAATATCTGAAAATCAGCCAGGGTCGGGGGAGGGGGGGGGGGTCTGGTCTCAAAGCCCCTCTCCCGAGGCTTCCCCTCCCCAAAAGTTGTTTTTCACGACTTTGTCTACTTCTTTGATTCGAGCAGAATCGTTTCTCTGGATCACCGACATGCTTTCGATAGCTGAACAGATCGGAAGTGGCGCGAATGTCTACGTACATGTTTCAACATCAGCGATTGGCTATTAGAAAGCCATCAGCCAATCAGCAGTAACGTTTCAAGAGAGGTCATTTTATGAAAAGTGGGAAAGGTTATGTTGACATAATCGGCGTTTTTTTTTTTGTTTTGTTTTTTTTTTTAAGCTGGGCCAATGAAAAAAATCGGAATTCCGTGAATTCGTGGAAAAATCGCATGCCTGTCATCATCATCTGATATGGGGTGGTAAACAAGAACAACAACAAAACATACCACAATTAATCATTTATGAAAGGATAGAGAATTTAAACCGTTAATTAATTTTAATTTTTTTTTATCTCGAAATTATTAAAGCACCCAAATTGAGTGATGTAATGGTCAGTTTATTGTGAATCTCAGAATGTTTTGGTGTTAAATTATTAGAAATCTAGTGCAAGATGGAGGACACAGGAGGAAGATGGTTTTGTTTTTATATATATATATATATATATATATATATATATATATATATATATGATTATTCTGTTTATTATCTAGAACTTTCCACATATTTATCTTCATGACACACACTTACCAAACTCCAGGAACTGTTTGATGGAGAGAGGAGATGGTGAAAATCTAGAGTAATACTCAATCTTTGCAGAAGTGTTTAACAAAAGCGCAGACAGCCTCATTGTGATTAGAAATTAAAAAAAAAAACTGCAGATACAAATAACAATGCGTTATTTTTCTGCTAATTTTTGTAACGTAGCTATCTCATTTAAAGCATTAAACCCACAAACACGATCACAACAACATCCAACAGCCCGGACCATTCTCCCCTCTGTCCTTTCCCATCACTTTCACGTTTTGAAAAAAAAAATACGGAGTCCTTTATTGTTTTCTTCCTGAGCCGTGAACGGTTGCTGTGAAACGCTGCAGCTCTGTGGCGCGCGCTGGGATTGCTTGGTTTGGAAACCCGGAAGTAGTAAATCCCGGATTGTGATTGGTCATCACGAATCAGGCAGTGACGTGACCCGTTTGTGTGCGCCGGCGTCATGTTCGGTTGAAGTGTAACATACGTCGCTGTAATAGAGGTTTTGCAGCTGACGTCATGCATACATTATCCCAATGCGGGTTTTGTTTATTCCGCCACATTGGTGTGAAAACAAACCATTCACTCTCGTCCCAACACAGTCGCACACGCGTGTGTAAGGGTTTAATACTTAATTTATTTATTAAACAAGTGTAAAATGGTAGTTAACTGTGTTGCTGTCGGTTGTACAAATTATCGAGGAAAGAAAGCGGGTGTTAAATATCCCAGATTCACTGCGAATAAAGTCCGACGAGAGAAATGGATTTTTGCTTTGAAAAGAGCTGATACCGACAACAAAAGGAAAGATTGGCGACCAGCTCCTACCAGTCGTGTATGTAGAGAACATTTTGTTGGAGGCGAGTAATTTTTATCAGTAGATATATTATTATTTATTGTCTTAACCACAGTTTGATTCTATTTATCTGTATATCTGGTGTCCATTTATAAGCTGAGCGCAGCTAAAATTCTATTTATTCTTTATTATAAGATGGACAGTATATATAATATAACTATTCTAATACTTCATAGATTTAGATCTACATGTTTGTGCTTGATATACAATGTAGGCAAAATGATTAAAAAAATGTGAATCATAATTACCTTTGCCATGATTAATACTTTGGTGTCCTCACACAGCTTGCCATGGGCAATATTAGAGGCTTTCCCGAGTATAATATGCTCGCGAAGTGCTGAAACCCATCCAGATAAAAAATACTCATACACTTCCCAGGTTTAATTTTAACAGTCTTTAATACGTGTTCTAACGCACACAACAAACATGCTGTTCTCTGGTTTCCGCTTCACATGTTTAATCCCACAATGCATTACAGAACCGGAATATACCAAGTTCCGAGGGGGGGGAAGTAATCATTTGCAATGATTGCTACACTCTAAGCCCTTTGAAACTTTTCAGTTTTTTGTGAGTATAATCAGATGTGCGATTAATCAAATAATTATAGATATCTACGTATATTAAACCAGGTATCCTGTCCGTTGCTTCATCTATGCAGTTAACAAACAAACCATCGGGCAAAACGTATGGGTCATTTGTTAGCCCTGATAACCGTAGTTTTTAAATATACTGTTGTTTATGATCGTTATCATAATGACCAGGGAGCTCGGAAAGCACTGGGATTGTATTATGGCTGTCAACATTCATATTTATATAATCTACCACACTTAAAAACAGGCACCTCAGTTGCAAAGTATATGTTTGTTTTCACTCCAATATTGCGACATAAACAGAGTTGCAACTCGGTGTGTCACATGACTGCAAAACCTCTCTAGCCTGTACGTGTGCAGTGTGCACGTCCACAGCACGTGTTTTTTTTTTTTGTTGTTTTTTTTTTTAATTTACTAGTTGAGCAATAAAGCGTGACTGATTCAGAAAGTCAATTAAAGCAGAAATTAGGCTGGAATGTTCATTTTCTGTAACTGCTTAATCCTATTTAAGGTCACGGGGAAGGAGGCGCCCATCCCAACCGACTCTGGGCAAGGGCAGAGTACACCCTGGACAGCTCAGCAGGCCATCATAGGGTGGAAACATGCTGATGGCCGTGCTGCTGGTTTTTGCCCAACTTTTTTATATATATATATTTTTTTAGAGTTAAGGGTTACGGCAGGGGTCCCCAACCCCCGGTCCACGGACCGGTACCGGCTCAGCCAACACTGAGCAAAAGCAGGGTACACTCTGAACAGCTTGCCAGCCTATCACAGGGCAACATGCACACACAAAACCATTTACATTGACACTCACACCCATATGCAATTTGGAACAGCCAATTCGCCAAATGTCTTGTGAAGCCGAAGGAAACTGACGTAAGCTCGATTAGAACATGCAAACTTCACACATAGATACCCTCACTCAACAAGTACAGGACTCGAACCCAGAACCTTCTGGCTGTGAGGAGAATGTGCTAATCACAAGCCAATGATTTAATGAATCGTCTCACGATGAAGTGTCCGGTCAGAACTTTACCTTCACCACCAAGTCTGATGTAATTGAAAACCCTGTATTCCAATGATCTTCTTTACTGATCATGAAATGGTAGGTGATGGTGTCTTCAGCTCCGAGACAAGGCTGGTAGGCCAACTGAAGGGGATCAAAATGTTGCCAATCCATGGGTTAGAGTTGAAGTCAATGACAACAATATGAGATCGCAGTAAACTCTTCATCTCTCTGTCATAATTTCCTGCCGGAGTGTCGCAAGACGTATGACAAGATGGCCTTTCCAAAAGTACAGTAATAGTTCATTTATGAGTGGTTAGGATGCAGGGCTCATGATCAGGAGGTCGTGGGTTAGATCCCACGATCCCCTTCACTTTGTTGTGACTATGATGTTGAAATAATAATATTTAGGGAAATCATTTTTAAAGCACTGGGGCAGTGGTGGCCCGGTGGGAGGGTGCAGGATTGCTGATCCCAAGGTCGGGTGTACAAGCGCGGTTGTCATTGCTGTCCCCCCAGTGCAGCTAAATGGGTTATCAAAGGCCAGCCATGTCTTTCAAGGTCTGTGGAATGTAAAAGAACAATTGCTGACTTTCATCAAGAGAAGGAGGCTGCACCGCCTGGCGAGCTCTGCAGGTTATACTCTACCCTCACTCAGAGTTGGCTGAGATGGACACCAGACTCCACACCACCCTAATTGCATTCAGTGGTTCAGACAATGAATGAATGAGGTATTAAAACATTTAAATTATAACTAATTATACTTCTTTTCCTTTTGGCTTTTCCCTTCAGGGGTCGCCACAGCAAATCATCCGCCTCCATCTCACCCTGTCCTCTACATCTTCTTCTCTGACTGCAACGACCTTCATGTCTTCCTTTACCACATCCATAAATCTCTTCTTTGGTCTTCCTCTAGGCCTTCTGCCTGGTAGTTCCAAGCTCAGCATCCTACTGCCAATATACTCACTATCCCTCCTCTGTACATGTCCAAACCATCTCAATCTAGACTCTCTGACTTTGTCTCCAAAACATCTTACATGGGCTGTCCCTCTGATGTACACATTTCTGATCCTATCCATCCTCATTACTCCCAGAGAGAACCTCAACATTTTCATCTCTGCTACCTCCAGCTCTGCCTCCTGTCTTTTCCTCAGTGCCACTGTTTCTAAGCCATACAACATCGCTGGCCTCACCACTGTCTTGTACACTTTTCCTTTCATTCTTGCTGACACTCTCCTCTTGCACATCACACCGGACACTTTTCTCCAACCATTCCAGCCTGCCTGCACACGCTTCTTCATCTCTATTCCACACTCTCAATTACTCTGGATTGTTGAGCCTAAGTACTTAAAATACTCCACTTTCGTTATCTCTGCTCCCTGTAACATCACCGTTCCTCCTGGATCCTTCTCATTCACACACATATTCTGATTTTCTGAGGCTAACCTTCATTCCTCTCCTTTCCAGGGCATACCTCCACCTCTCTAGATTTTCCTCCACTTGTTCTCTGCTCTCAATATAGATCACAATGTCATCTGCAAACATCATAGTCCATGGAGATTCTTGCCTCACCTCGTCTGTCAGCCTGTCCATCACCATAGCAAACAAGAAGGGGCTCAGAGCTGACCCTTGATGCAGTCCCACCTCCACCTTGAATTCGTCAGTCACGCCAACAGCACACCTCATCACTGTCTTACATTCTCATACATGTCCTGCACCACTCTAACATACTTCTCTGCCACTCCAGACTTCCTCATGCAATACCATAGTTCTTCTCTTGGCACCCTGTCATATGCTTTTTCCAGATCCACAAAGGCACAATGCAGTTCCCTCTGAACTTCTCTGTACTTCTCTATTAACATCCTCAAAGCAAACATTGCATCTGTGGTGCTCTTTCTTGGCATGAAAGCAAACTGTTGTTCACAAATGCTGACCTCTGATCTTGGTCTAGCTTCCACTATTCTTTCCCATAACTTCATCGTATGGCTCATCAACTTTATCCCTCTGTAGTTGCCACAACTCTGCACGTCTCCCTTGTTCTTAAAAATGGGCACCAGCACACTTCTCCTCCACTCCTCCAGCATCTGCTCACTCTCTAGGACCTTGTTGAATGTTCTTGTCAGAAAATCTACTGCTACCTCTCCTAGACACCTCCATACCTCCACAGGTATATCATCAGGACCAACTGCCTTTCCATTCTTCATCCTCTTCAATGCCCTCCTCACTTCACCCTTACTAATCTTTGCTACATCCTGCTCCTCAATGGTCACCTCTTCTACTCTTTTTTTCCTCTCTCATTTTCCTTATTCATCAGCTCTTCAAAGTACTCTTTCCATCTTCCCAGTACACTTCTGTCATCAGTCAATACATTTCCCGCTCTGTCCTTTATCAATCTGACTTGCTGCATGTCCTTCCCATCTCTATCTCTGCTGTGCCAACCTGTTTAGATCATTTTCTCCCTCCTTACTGTCCAACCTATCATACAAGTCATCATACGCCCTCTGTTTGGCCTTAGCCACTGTTACTTTCGCCTTACGCTATGTCTCCCTGTACTCCTGTTTACTCTCTTCGATTCTCTCAATGTCCCACTTCTTCTTAGCTAACCTCTTCCTTTGTACACACTCTTGCACTTCCTCATTCCACCACCAAGTCTCATCTACTTTTCTTTCAGAGGACACACCAAGTACTCTCCTACCTGTGTCCCTGATCACATTTGCTGTGGTTGTCCAGTCATCTGGAAGCACTTCCTGGCCACCCAAAGCCTGTTTTAACTCCTCCTTGAAGACAACAAGACGCTCTTCCTTTTTCAGCTTCCACCACTTTGTCTTCTGCTCTGCCTTTGCCTTCTTCACCTTCCTCACCATAAGCATCATCCTGCATATCACCATCCTATGCTGTTTGGCAACACTCTCACCCACTACTACTTTGCAGTCACTGATTATAAATTATAACTATAAATACAAACTCTTATTATTTAGGTTCCGATTTAATAATTTTTGATTGGTGCCAGGTTATTTATAGGCATGGTTCTGTTTTGCATTTCATTTGTATTTTTCATTATTTTTATTTCATGGATTTTAATACCAAGGTATTTTCATTCATTCATTTCTGAAACACTTAATCCTAATAAGTGTCCCGTGGAGGCTGGAACCCATCAAGCCGATTCTGGGCATGGGCAACGCATGCCCTGTACAACTCGCCGGGCCATTGCAGGGAAGAAACATGTTGACGGCTATGCAGCTACTCTTGACGAAAGTCAGCAATGGTTCTTTTACATGAACCTCTCACCATCGACAGTGCGAGACATGGCCAGCCTTAGATAACCCAGTTAGCTGCACTGGGGGGACAGTAGTGACAACCCATTGAGAGTGGGGCTTGAACCCCCAACCTTGGGATCGGTAATCCAGCACCTTACCACTGCGCCACCACTGCCCCATTTAGGCTTTTTTTTTATTTTTATTAAAATTTGAAGTCCAGCAAAATTATATGATGAAAAGTTGAAACAATAATCATGACATTTCAACCAGGAAGTAAAGACATTCCCCAGAAATTAACAGACAAAGAAGAACACAACCTGGATGGATTTATTTTGTATAAAAATGTTTTTCTGCACAGAGTTGGATCACACACATGCCGCTGATAAAAAATATATTTCTATATATGTCTATATTGTGCCTTGTTTGTCAAAAAAGAGCCACTTTATATAAATACAAAAATACAGTGCCAGTGTTTTAATTATTAAAATATATTTATAAGTAGCTTTATCAAAAATCATTTTACCAGTAGCTTTTTTTTTCTTTAAAATAAAGCTACTGAAAAAGTTATCTTTCTAATAATTAAAACAATGGTACTTATCTGTTTCTAAACTCAAACTGAATGTTTTTAGGGAAATGACAGAGTAGTGGAGTCTCACCGTCCACAAACTCCAAACATATCAAAGTCTTCGATATAGATGCACATGATAAACTGGTTGCTTGCAGAGAGAAGTTTCCTGATCTATCCAGCATCGCTGATAACAATTGGTCGATATGGACTTTCTGGATATTTACAACTACCTTATAAACCTCCCTGGATTTCACAGACTGAAATCACTGAAAGTCTACAAATCTACGAACAGATATACAGGGATCCCTCACTTTCCACGGTTAATTGGGACAGAAATCCCCCCGATCACAGACTTCCGCGAAGTAGGATCAATCCCGACTGACGTATACGTACATGTATATGTGTATATAATATCAATAAATACATATTCAATGCTATAAATGCTTATAATAACAATTAAACATTCAAAAATAATGCGAAAGATGTAAATAAAATATAAATACAAACATACAGATGTGTGCGCACACAGATGCACACCTCACAAAAATGTAAGTACTGTAGTTTTGATGGGAGGTTTTTGGTTACTTTTTGTTTGTTTAGGGGGGTTTTTTGGCCTTGTTTTTGTGGCATTTTCTTTAACCCCCCCCCCCCATTCTTCCTTAATTTCCTTATTTTTAAATTTGATGAATATTTAAAAAAAAAAAACCCGCGATGCATTGAAGCCGCATGAATTGAAACGAGAAGTAGCAAGGGATCCCTGTAATTATAATCTCCAGGCCAGATTCAGGAGGTTTCCATTCTTTTATTTTTTTAAGATGCTTAATCCTAATCAGGATCATTGGGAGGCTGGTGCCCATCTCAGCCAACTTGGGCAAGGGCAGGGTACACACTGAACAGCTCGCCAGGTTATCATAGGGCCAACACTCACACAACCATTCATACTCACACTCACACCTACGGGTTATTTGGAACGTTCAAGTAGCCTACTATGCATGTTTTTGGACTGTGGGAGGAAACCGGAGTGCCCAGGAAATAAACAACAACACAAGCACGAGAAAAAACATGGAAACTACACACAAACACCTGAGCTGGGAATCGAACCCAGGCCTTCTTGCTGTGAGATGGATTTGCTAACCACTACTCTACCGCGTACCGCAGTTTGATGAATATTTAGCACCATCCCAAACAAACCTCACAAGTGAAGGCTATGCTTGGAAGAAAAGCGAGGGAGGATATGTGAAGTGCACACCGCACATGTGAGGCAAGGTAGGTTAAGTGGAGTTTAATGATTAGGCATATTAACCGGGCACGTTACTGGCTCCTGTCCACTTTGGAGTCTACAGCTACATAGAAAGCCGTTATGAATCACTAGTATATTAATATCACTTTAATCTCTAGGGAAGACTAGCATTGGTAATGCTGTCTGAGTTTTATTATGGATTATTTAAATAGCTGTTTAAGTATTCTTCTGCTCGGCACATGAACCAAAGTGCCATTAGCGGTGTGGAAATATATACAGTAATAGTCATTTTTAATGGATCAATTTGTACAGTAAAATAATTTCTATTCCACTCTGAGTTAGCAAGTACTGCAGTAACATTTAAGGTCCCCCCCCCAATCAAGGCTGTCCAATGGAGTACTTTGCAAGTTTAATTTTATGTTGCTGCTTGAATCTTTAATTAAATTGTTTGTGGCACACAAGCGAACCAGCATTCTGTTTATCATGTTTAAAATAACGGACTATAGTTCAGAAATTTACCAGTGAACTGAACACACAAGTGACTCTTGTTTTGCCAACCAGAAGAATCTGGTTTCCTGGATTAGCTGACTGGTGACATCACCATTCAATGGATTAGCTGACTGGTGACATCACCATTCTCGAGGTCTGTGATGCACTCGATGTCATGTGACAGTGATGTCATGCACAAAAACCCTTTTACACATCATTTTTCACACAATGATCGTCAAAGTCAGTGATGACAGGGCTCTTCTCCTCTTTACTTTCACTGTAAGGTATGGGATCATACTGGCGCCGGTACAATAACCGAGTCACAAGTGTGATGATGAACATCTCCACGATCAGAAGCTGTTGACTCATGACTGAAAAAATAAAACAAAACAAAAAAAAACAAATAAAGAACATTTCAAACATTAAAACATTAATCGTCGAACTTCACTGAATACTTTTATATGGTTGGTTGGGAGGCGGGGCTACATATAAGCTACATTTATGATGTCATTCTTGACTAGTTACAGCTTTGAACTAAGACTCAAATACAAGGATGTAATTCATGGTTCACACGTCTGCCTCACAGCAGGAAGGTCATGGGCTGAACGAGGACGTTTCTGTATGGAGTTTGCATGTTCTCCCAGTGCTTGCGTGGGTTTTGTCCGGGTGCTCCGGTTTCCTCCCACGGTCCAAAGATATGCTCATTCAGATAACTGGCTGACAGGTCCTGGGTGAAGGTTCAGACAAAGTGCAATTCAGAAGAGACCCCTATGCCATCTCAGAGGAAACAATGGAAGCAGTCTCCCTTGCCCGGACGTGGGTCACCGGGGTTCCCTCCTGGAGCCAGGCCCGGGGGAGGGGCTCGAAGGCGAGCGCCTGGGGGTCGGGCTTATGCCCATGGAGCCTGGCCGGGCCTAGCCTGAAAAGGAGACATGGGTCCGCCCTCCCATGGACCCACCACCTGTGGGAGGAGTTTTAGGGGTCGGGTGCAATGTGAGTTGGGTAACTTGGCTACACAATGTTCATGAAAAGCTAGCTAGTTACCTAGTTGAGGTGACTAATAATAGTAAACAGACCATAGTATGGTTATGCTGTGAAATAAATTAGATTAATTTCAATTAGCATCCTGGAGCAAGGACAGAAGTTTCCAGAATGTTTCAAATCTGTGCGGATTATGTTAGTAGTGTGCAACTCACGGTAACCGCGGTACTGTGAGGAGAATGGTGGAGAGCAGGCAATCGTCCCATTCATGGCCAGAATGTTAATGATGGCTGACTGTAGCTGACTGAGAATCAGCACCAGCTTGGAGACAGCACACACAACAAGGAATCATAGGTTAAAACAACAACAACAAAAAAAACAAAACAACGTGATTGCCCTTTTCATTCAACAGCGAAATGCACCCAAAATATTTTCGATTTCCCTCAAGTCAAACAACATGAGCTTCCCCCCCCCCCCAAGTATTCTTAAAATTTTTTCCAACAATTTTAGTATCTCATGATGATCTGTCTCTCTCTCTAGCAATACATGCTACCCCTGATCACCTACTGATGATATGCTTAGAAAGTCTGAACATGGGTTCGGACTGGAGTCAATGCCGTTTACTATGACTGCTTATGATATTAAGACCAGTGGACTGTGTTCTGAGCAATTTTCAACTCATTAAAAGTTCTGAGACTCACCTGATACATGGCGTATTTTGGAATGATGTTTAGGCTCCGTAAAGTCTCGCGCAAGTGTATGAACATGATAGAGACGGGCCACAGGGCGATGATGGTGAGGATGCCCACACCTGGGTTTATCCATATCGCTGCACCGCTAATGCTCATCTGCACAAACACAATGTGCCTCCTCCAGTCAGTATACACAAAACCTGATTTATATACAGAACCCACCCATCCGGAATCTTCACTCACATCAGCGACGTCAAAGTTCTCGTTCCTCCACAAGACAATAGACAAGATTGTAAACACCACCTTCAGCAGTGCGAACTGGAAGGAGCCCAGCTTCAGCATGAACAGAGAGAAACTACAACATAAATACATGAAAAGTGACGATGTTATTGCACTGAACTGGTGTTGAATCTGTTTCTGTATCACCAGCCCTGATGGGACTACAGCTCTAAACCACAGGTTTGTATGAATGCACTGGTTTTAATATGTTATCGTTTCCATAGGAACGACTCATTAGGTCACTGTTCTTATGATTATTTAGGCTGCACCCATTAGGGGTTGCCACAGTGGATCGTCCCTCTCCATCTTGCTCTGTCCTTTGCATCCCTCTCTGTCTTCTTGACCCAAGAGTAGCCTGATTTTTCACTAGTGTCCTGCTGGCCAACAGGACTAGTGGCAGTCGTGGTCAACCCGGGCTTTGACCGAACCAGTATGAAAATTGTTTTGAATCCATATTTGATTTTGCAGGTTTTACACTAGATGCACCTACTAACGCAACCCTTTCTATTTACTTGGGTTTGGGACAGGCAATAAAAGCACACTGGCTTGTGGGACCCCAATGGGTGAGTTGCTCATTAGCTTATTGAATGAACAGAATTATTATAGATGCGGTGAAGGCAGACATGAAGGGAGTTGGAGTAGGAGTAGAAGATGCAGAAGATAGGGTGAGATGGAGGCAGATGATTTGCTGTGGCGACCCCTGAAGGGAACAGCCGAAAGGAAAAGAAGAAGTAGTAGTAGTAATGGAACAGATTTAATCAGCAGTGATGCTTTTGGCTCTCCATTAAAATGACAAAAATGACAAATTTAACATCAAGAACATTTAATTTTTCGTTGCCTTTGTTTTGCCCAGGAATGTGTATCTGGGCGAGGTGTACATACGTCATTAAATTATTAATTATATAGCGCCATCTGTTGGACAAACCAAATAAACCTTCCAAAACCCTAGAAGTGAAAGCCATGGCCCCATGCATGAACCTCAGACTCATAAAAGTGATAAAACTGTATGTCTGTTCACAGCAGTGTTGGGCAGGTTAC
Source organism: Plotosus lineatus (assembly GCA_024760905.1). Taxonomy (NCBI): domain Eukaryota; kingdom Metazoa; phylum Chordata; class Actinopteri; order Siluriformes; family Plotosidae; genus Plotosus; species Plotosus lineatus. The sequence goes on along the minus strand of CM045734.1, from coordinate 20,036,257 downwards.
TTTTAAAAAAGTAATTAGTTATCATTACAACTTTATTCTGCATAAAAGTAACGGAATTACTCCTCTATAAAAGTAACCACCCCCAGTGCAGCTAACTGGGTTATTAAAGGCCAGCAATGTCTCTCACTGTCTATGGTGAGAGGTTCATGTAGAAGAACCCCTGCTGACTTTCGACAAGAGAAGCTGCCTAGCCATCAGCGTTTTTCTGCCCTGCGATGGCCTGGCGAACTGTCCAGGGTGTACTCTGCGCTTGCCTAGACTCAGCTGAGATGGGCACCAGTCTCCCAGCGAGTGTTTAACCCCATGTGTTTTAACTCTCTGAGGTGTACATTAAATAAGTCAAATCTTCACGCATCTGGTCGGCATACTGGAGCTCCTCAACATTTATTCATACATACACTCCTTCCAAACACTCATCCAGCCATCCAGCCCAGTCATCTACTGTGATCATCTCAGCCTTTAATCCAGTAATAAACCAAACATCTCGTTCTTCAAATCCAATTTTGGGCTTGGAATTCATTTTAGCGTACTCAGCATCTATATATTTCGAAAATGTCTTTCTGCATTGCAGACTGGCATCTGCTCTCCCTGGTATTTTGACATTGAGGGCACTGGAGGGGTCTGAGTCAACTGTTGCTGCTAATGGGAGCAAGTTCGCGACAACATATCATTCCATTCAGTTCAGTCTTTCTCACAAGTTTTTGTGAAGCTGGAACAAAAAAGTCCAGCTCTAGCTACTTGGACGGTGTGGCTCAGTGTCCTTCTTTGTTAGCGGAGCTCACGTTAGCCACATCTACATCTGGCCTGCTAACATAAACATGGTCAGCAGTAGTGTTTTGGCCACTAGTTTTGTCGAAGCATGTGCCGTTCAGAGATGCTTCACTAGATTAGAATCGCTTACGGATGCGGACAAATATTTAGCTCTAGGACCTAATGTGCACTTCCTTTTACCTCAAGGAGATTAAAACAGTGCTGTGTATTTCCATTTTACAAACAAATTTCCCTCTAGACTCGCCAGTACTGCAGCTCACCTCTGCCGGTTTGGGTGTGTGAGGCGGCTGTGTGTCTGTGTGACTCCACCTTAGCAAATCATCAGTTATGCGGTTGTCTCTCTCCTCCCTCACGAAAGGAAAAAAAAACAGCCTTGCAGCATCTGTGGTTGAGAGCCAAGTCGATGCCAACAGTTTCAAACACTCGCTTTAATTTGCAGGTGGTGGCAACCCGGTGGTAAGGTGCCGGCTTACTAATCCCATGGTTGGGAGTTCAAGCCCCCACTATCAACGGTTGTTACTGCTGCCCCCCCCCCCCCCGCCCCCCCAGTGCAGCTAACTGGGTTATCAAAGGCCGGCCATGTCTCTCACTGTCTATGGTGAGAGGCTGTAAAAGAACCATTGCTGACTTTCGACAAGAGGAGCGACATAACCATCAACGTGTTTCTGCCCCGCGATGGCCTGGTGAGCCGTCCAGGGTGTACTTTGCCCTCACCCAGAGTCTGCTGAGATGGATGCCAGCCTCCATGTGATTCTAATTAGGATTAAGTTTCAGCGGTTCAGAAAATGAATGAAGTTTCAGTTTATAATACATTGGAACGTTGGAATAGTAATTCCAACCGCAGTAATAGCATCGCGGCTCAATGCCAGCTGCACCACGGATAACAATAAACCCAGGAGGAGACGCGGCAGGTGGGGAGGGGCTGAACAATCACTCCGGTTCTTGATTAGCAGTGGAAGGGTAACACTCCCGGGTCATATTGTTTGAAAATGTTTAGTCTCTGTGAAATAAGATGGACCAGCTTCATGTTCGGATTGCACCGCAGAGGAATCTACAGGACTGCTCCATGCGGTTTCTGTGAAGCATGGCTCGAGGAGAGTACATTCGGCAAGGCGACTACACCAGCCGGCTACACGGCCTTCAGAGAGGACCCGAGCGCAGCAGCTAGCAACAAAGCCCGCGGCGGAAGAACGAAGGATTCTTGTTAAATAAACCTGGTTACTGACTGTAGATTATCTCTAAACCTTGCTCTGAGAATGAAGAACATCTAACTTTGAAGTTGCGGCCATTTTGTTTACCCAGAGAACTGTTCATTATTTTTTCCAACAAAACAATGGGCATAGTGTAATATAATAATAATAATAAATATAATAAAATAAAATATATAAATATATAAATTATATAAATAATATAAAATATAATTTTGTGCGATTCCATTTATTGTGGTTATCTACTGATTTACTTATTGTATTATTATTATTATTATTATTATCATCATTTTATTTTTATTACTTTTATTATTATATTGTTCACTGGGTCTGTGTAAGGTTCTTTTAAATATAGAATTTTTATGTATTTTATAGCAGTTTGTGTGTTGTTGATTTGAGCCTTCTTTTCTGTTTGTAACTTGACTCCTTGAACAACCTAGGTGGCGCTGCTTGTTGGTTCAATTGAACCCAGAACTTATTGTTGAGAATTTTTCATTGCAAATAATGTTCAATTACATCATTTATTCACACTGCAGTGTCCTAAAATACACCACAAACCTTAAGGACGGCTTCCTATTTATACCGCAATACTTGATGAATATTTCTGGTAGTATTTTCAAGGATGAATAAATTCCCTGATATGCCGTCGTGTCCTGAAAATCACTACAAACCTTAATGATGTCCTTTCTATAATACTACTGGTATTATTCAGTCCAATAACATGATCATTATGCAGTGTAGAGTTGTTTTCAAAAGCAACCACGGGAGACTTCTTTTCTTTACTAGTCATAGATTGGGAGAAATTAGGCTGTAAATGCTGCTAAATTTAACTGGATGATTATAGGTCATCAGAATAAGACTTTCTCTGGCTGCAGGTTTCATAAACCATGTGAAGGAAGCATGGGGGGAGGGGGTATTTCTCACTGGCCAATCAGGAGGAGCTTTCAATTTAGTCTACTGCTACCTGTTGGTGCCAACAGCCTTTACCAACCATTTGAAGAAATCCCATAATTCACCACCGGGCAATCAGTCATAGAGGTTTGAGGATTTCCAGGTCACCACAATGCTGAATGAACAATGTTAATTTGCAATATAAATTCTAAACAAATATGAAAAAGCTTTTTTTTCAGTGTTGGATTATATTGGTGCGTTTGTCCATTCCCATCCACGAGTGCATGCTCAGCGATAGTAATTTATTACCTTTCGTCTGAGCTATGGTCATTCATTTTCTGCCGAATCCTAATTGGAGTCATGGCTTTTGACTTTGAGAGAAGGCGGGGTACACCCTGGACAGCTTGCCAGGCCATTGCCAACACATAATACAAACATTTTCATTCACAGCCAATCAGCTTTGGACTATGGGTGGAAATTTGAGTACTCGGAGGAAACCCGCACAAGCATAGTTTCGAACCCGAGACCTTATTGCTGTGAGGCAAACGTGCGAACCACTATGTCATTGTGCCACCTACGTGAAGCTTTATATTTTGTAAAAATAACATGAAAATTGATATTCACTGTAGCTCATTGTCTAGTTTTGTAGTTATTGATCAAAGAACTTTGAATCTGTGGCTATCTTTCCAATTTTACCAAAGACTTTTTCTGAAGGTGTAATGACCGCACAGTTATTCAGGAAGGGCGAGTTGAATGACCAGCAGGTCATTCAGCGAGGAACAGAACAACTGACCATGGCTGTGGGTGTTTCTGTTCATTCATAAGAGTATTAGTGAGGTGATCAGACACTGATCGGAGGGTGAGGGGGAGATCCGGGGTGCAGTCAGTATTCCAGTTCATCCCAAAGGTGTTCAGTGCTCCAGGCTGAGGTACTTTCTTTCAACTTTGCAAAGCTTCATTTTTTTTAAAAAAAATTTACTTTGTGGCTTGCTGTGGCGACCCCTGAAAAAGAAAAAAAAAAAAAGGAAAAAGCCGAAAGGAAAAGAAGACGACGTTGTGGACCATCATTCTGCTCGGATATCTCAGTCTTAGAAGAGGGAAATTATCACAAGCCAACACAATAGCTATATTTGGGAAAGAGATGCGAGAGGGTGTGCAGGGATGAACAGTTTTGTATCTACAAAATATGGTGCAGTGGTGGCCCAGTGTGAGGGTTCTGGATTACTGATCCCAAGGTTCAAACTGCACTATCAATGGGCACCAGACTCCCCACAATCCGAAGTGGTTCAGAAAATGAATGAATGTGTGTGTGTGTGTGTGTGTGTGTGTGTGTGTGTGTGTGTATGCGTGTGATACCGTGTGATGCGGACTTGGGGCAGACAGGGGCAACAACAGCAGCATGGGCCAGTTCTGATCCGGATCGTCTTGTCAGCAGAGCGCTTGAGAAAAACCTCATCACCTCCACACTCCTCAATCATCAGGATCAAAAATTTAAACACCACAATTGCAAAATACCTGCAAAACACACACACACACACACACACACACACACACACACACACACACAAAGTGAAAAATAATAAATTGTTAAATTAACATGACTTGGTGGCAACTAAAACGACTTGGTGGAAGTTAAATACAGTATTGATGGAATATTTTTCCAGACTCCAGAATTATTGTAACCCTTTATTAAAACAATGCATTTCTGAAATAAATCCATCAGTGCCTAAGCACATGGGGGCGCTGTTGAGCGTCATTTTAAAAAGCGTTTGAAATTGCATGACTTCGTGACTTGAGACTTTTCGAACGTTGCCGGAACAAAGAGGTCTTGGGGACTGGTCTCAAATTAAAATGTGGTTTACAAAATGAAATCAACACGAATGATTCTTCTTTTTCTTTTGGCTGTTCCCTTCAGGAGCCACCACAGCAAATCATCTGCCTCCATCTCACCCTGTCCTCTGCATCTTCTTCTCTTACACCAACTACCTTCATGTCCTCCCTTCACCACATCCATAAATCTCTTTTTTGGTCTTCCTCTAGGCCTTCTGCCTGGTAGTTCCAACCTCAGCATCCTACTACCAATATACTCACTATCCCTTCTTTGTACATGTCCAAACCATCTCAATCTAGTTTCTTTGACTTTGTCTCCAATACCTCCAACATGTGCTGTCCCGCTGATGTACTCATTCCTGATCCTATTCATCCTCATTACTCCCAAAGAGAATCTTAACATTTTCATCTCTGCTACCTCCAGCTCTGCCTCCTGTCTTTTCCTCAGTGCCACTGTTTCTAAACCATACAACATCGCTGGCCTCATCACCGTCTTGTACACTTTTCCTTTCATTCTTGCTGACACCTTATCACACATCATACCAGACACTTTTCTCCAATCATTTCAACCTGCCTGCACACGCTTCACCTCTTTTCCACACTCTCCATTGCTCTGGATTGTTGAACCTCTTAAAATCCTCCACCTTCTTTACCTCTGCTCCCTGTAACCTCACCATTCCTCTTGGGTCCTTTTCATTCACACACATGTATTCTGTCTGACTGAGGCGAACCTTCATTCTTCTCCTTTCCAGGGCATACCTCCACCTCTCTAGATTTTCTTCCACTTGTTCTCTGCTCTCACTACAGATTACATTGTCATCTGCAAACATCATAGTCCATGGAGATTCTTGTCTAACCTCATCTGTCATCCTGTCCATCACCATAGCAAACAAGAAGGGGCTCAGAGCTGATCCTTGATGCAGTCCCACCTCCACCTTGAATTCTTTGGTCACGACGACAGCACACCTCATCACTGTCTTACATCTCTCATACATGTCCTTCACCACTCTAATATACTTCTCTGCCACTCCAGACTTCCTCATGCAATACCACAGTTCCTCTCTTGGCACCCTGTCATATGCTTTCTCCAGATCCACAAAGGCACAATGCAGTTCCCTCTGACCTTCACTGTACTTCTCTATTAACATCCTCAAAGCGAACACTACATCTGTGGTGCTCTTTCTTGGCATGGAACCAAACTGATGTTCACAAATGCTGACCTCTGCCCTTAGTCTAGCTTCCACTATTCTTTCCCATAACTTCACTGTATGGCTCATCAACTTTATCCCTCTGTAGTTGCCACAACTCTGCACATCTTCCTTGTTCTTAAAAATGGGCGCCAGCACACTTCTCCTCCATTCCTCCGGCATCTGCTCACTCTCGAAGACCTCGTTGAATTTTCTTGTCAGAAAATCTACTGCTACCTCTCTGAGACACTTCCACACCTCCACAGGTATGTCATCAGGACCAACTGCCTTTCCACTCTTCATCCTCTTCAATGCCCTCCTCACTTCACCCTTACTAATCTTTGCTTCCTCCTGGTCCTCAACAGTCACCTTTTCTACTTTTTGTTTCTCCCACATTTTCCTCATTCATCGGCTCTTCAAAGTACTCTCCATCTTCCTAGCACACTTCTGTCATCAGTAAACACTGTACATTTACATAGGCTGATAGCATCATGATCATCTTCCTCTGCTTAATCCAGGGTCGGGTCATGGGGGCAGCAGCTTAAGCAATGAAGTCCAGAACTCATTCTCCCCAGTCACTTCCTCCAGCTCTTCAACCAAGGTGTTCCTAGTCCAGCCAAGAGACAATCCCTCCAGCGTGTTCTGGGTTGATCCCGGGATCTCCTCCCGGTAGGACATGCCATGGAGGCGTTTGGGAAGCACTCTCACCAAATGCTCAAGCTACCTCAACTGGTTCCTCTCAACGTGGAGGAGCAGCTGTTATACTCCGAGCTCTCCCCAGATGTCTGAGCTTTTCACCCTATCTCTAAGGGAGAGTCACGCCAACCTGCAAAGGAAGCTTGTTTTAGCCGCTTGTATGTGCAATCTTGTTCTTTTGGTCACTACTGAAAGTTGGTAACCATAAGTGAGGGTTGCAACATAGCTCGACTGGTAAGTTGAGAGCTTTGTTTTGCGGCTCAGCTCAGTCTTCACCACGACAGACTTGTACAGGCTCTGCTTTACAGCAGAGGCTGCAGCGATTCGCCTGTTAATCTCCTGCTCCATCATTCCCTCACTCATGAACAAGACCCCAAGATTCTTGAACTTCTCAATTTGGAGCAGGACCTCATTCCAGACCCGGAGGGTGCATTCCACCCTTTTCTGACAGAACCACGGCCTTGGACTTGGAGGTGCTGATTCTCATCCTAGCTGCTTTGCACTTGACTGCAAATTGCTCCAATGAGAGCTGGAGGTCCCAGATTGATGAAGCTGAAAGGACAACATCGTCCACAAAAAGCAGAGACAAGGTCCAATGGCCACCAAACCAGAATCCCTCAACACCTTGGCTACGCATTGAAATTCTGTACATAAAAATTATGAACAGAATTAGTGACAGGACAGAATCGGTGTACTCCAACCCTCACTGGAAATGAATTCGACCTATTGTTCCCAATACGGACGAAGTTCTGGCTCTGGTGATACAGAGACCGAATGGCCCGTATCAAAGGGCCGGAAATGCCGTACTCTCGTAACACGCCCCACAAGATAACCTGAGGGACATGGTCGAAAGCCTTCTCTGAATCCACAAAGCACATGTGAACAGATTGGGCACACTCCCATCGCCCCTTCCTGGATCCTGTAGAGTGTATGGAATTGGTCGAGAATGCCATGGCCATGATGAAAACCACGTTATTTCTCCTGAATCTGAGGTTCAACAATTGGTCAAATCGTCCACTCCAGCACCCCTGCATCAACTTTCCCAGTTAGGCTCAGGAGTGTGATTCCACAATAATCAGAACGCACCCTCCAGTCCCCTTTTTAAAAAGTGGGACCACCACCCCAGTTTGCCAATCCAGCGGTACAACCCCGATGACCATGCAATGTTGCAGAGACATGTCAACCAAGACAGTCCTACAACATCCAGAGTCCTGAGATATTGAGGGCAAATCTCATCCACCGAGGAGCTTTGTGGCTACATCAGTGACTTCAGCTCCAGTGATAGGTGGACCTCGACCCAAACCCCCAGGGTCTTCCTCCTCCACGGAGGGCGTGTTGGTTTAATTTAGGAATTCCTTGATGTAATCTTTCCACCTCCCAACAACATCCCTAGTCAAGGTGAGCAGCTCCCCACTTCCACTGTAAACAGTATTTGTTGAGAACTGTGAGGTTGAGAGATACCAACTAGATATCGTTAGACTCACCAAAACGCATAGCTTAGGCTCTGGAACAATCCACCTCGAGATGGACTGATCCTTATTAGGTAGATAGGCTGTTCCAAATTTTCCCTAGGTGTGAATGTGAATGGTTGTGTTAATATTTGCCCTGTGATAGTCTGGCGAGCTGTTCGAGATGTACCCTGGCTTCACATTTCTGAAAATGACAACGTGATGCTGTATATTTCACTTATTTTTGTTGAAATATAAAACTAAATTAAAAAGGCAAAAACATTGATGGAGAAATGTTATGCAAAATTCATTTGAATTCTTCAAAAAAATTGCAATGTGCCTTTAACCATTAAACCCTGTTGTTGGTTTTTTAAATGACATTTTTGACATTCATACTCACGTAGCTGAAGTCATGTCTGTGAACATCACAGCTCTTGGGATCCACATTCCTAAGCATGACATGGCACCGATTACCTACACAAGAAATAAATAAATCAATAAATTAATGAATTAAACACACAACATTAAAACATTCCACCCTGAAATTACCTCAGGCTATATAAAAGTGAAAAGAATCTCCCATCATGCACTTCATTTAAAGCTAAGCCTCACTCACTCACCGGTGCAGCTCCATTCACCCAGATCATGGCACTCTTCTTGTTGGAGGAAACTTTCCTGTAGATGTACACACACTCCTCGATGTAGAGTAGCATGGACACAGAGGCCATGAAGGTGAGTACGGAGTAAAGCATGATCCCAAAAATATCGAGCTCTATCCAGGCGAGAGAAAAAAAACATCACAAATGATGTAACTCTGGGGTTGATGGTTAATAGCCGAGTAACAACTGTATCGATGGTTAATAACCTTGTAATAAGCGGATTGATGGTTAATAACTGAGTTATAATTGGGTTTATGGTTCATAACTGAGTAATAACTGGGCTGATGGGTAATAATTGAGTAATAACTGGGCTAATGGCTAACAGTAATAACTGGGTTGATGGCTAATTGAGTAACCAGTAGGCCACCACTGCCCCTGAATTCAAATATTTTGTTCGTGAAAAAAATTTTGAATTATTTATTTACACTTACAGCATTTTAAGATAAAGACACGGAGATCTTTAGTTGATCAGTTTAGCAGTTGTTTGTTTCTCAACAATTATAAAAAGAAAGTGCACAAAGGACAACTAAGGCACTACAATAAGCTATACAGGCACATATATCTAAATACACAGGCATATATATATATATATATATACAGTGATACCTCTGCTCACGAACATAATTGGTTCCCAGAAAGTGTGTGTGAGGCGAAAAGTTCGTCTTCCGAACATTTATTTCCCATAAGAAACCATTAAAATGAGAATAATCCGTTCCCAGGTCCCCATAAAACATAATTTTCTACTAAATAAGCCTTAAAACTACACAAAAATATACCTTATTTTATGTATAATAAATGTGCTATTGTATTGTAATTAAAGAAATAAACTGTACTGTATAATAAAGTCGTTTTATTTACCTTTGTGATGGTAGTTGATGGCTTGATGGAATGGAGTGGGAGGAGGAGGGAGGGAGGGACTTACTGTTTGGAAGGAGAGTTTGGAAACGCCTACTGTTTGGAAACACGCATAGCCACACACGCACCCTTAATAGCTTCCTTGTTCTTAAGGATGGTGGTAGACTTAGTGTACTGGTACTGGGACGCCGAGTCACACAAACGCACACCTCGTTCGTGTTTTTCAATGATCTCCGCCTGTGGTGGGGTCTTTTTCGGTCCCATAATAGCAAAAGTACACTCAATATGGTCCAAAATGTCTAGCAAACACAAACCACTTCCGCATTCAAAGAAAGGGGTGTGACGAACTGTGACGCCATGAGCGTGCGTCAGCTTCTCGTGGCCGCCACCGTGGCGCTGTTCGACCGCGTGGTTTGGTTCGTCCGCCGAAAAGTAGTTCGTCAGCCGAGACTATATTTTCGCGAATTTAAAGTTCTTGAGGCGAAAAGTTCGTGAGCTTAAGCGTTCGTCAGCCGAGGTTTGACTGTATATATATATATTTTTTTTTTTATTTTTTTATTTCTGGTCCAGATGAAGTCAGCAGAGATGTAGACTCCAAGAAAGTTGAAGCACTCCACCCTCTCTACCTCCTCTCCCTCACTGCAGTGCTCAGAGTGCTCAGTTTGTTTTGATAGTCTAAAGTCCACTATCATCTCCTTGCTTTTGGATGTGTTAAGTTCCAGGTTATTGTCACACCATCACCACAGATGCCAGACTTCCTTCCTGTAAGCTGACGTTGTTATCTCTAATCAAACCTGTAACAGTGGTGTCTGTGAATTTGACAAGGGTTTTGCTGGTGTGAGAGGGAGAACAGTCATGCGTGAAGAGGGAGAAGAGGAGGGGGCCAGGAGCACACCCCTGTGGTGTTCCGGTGTTCAGGATGAGAGTGGGGGAAATGTGTTTTATCTTGACATTCTGAGGTCTGTTGCTGAAAAAGTCAAGTATCCAGGTCCACAGAGAGCTCTCTAGGACCAGAATTCCCAACTTCTGAACCAGTTTATGTGGTTAAACCAGTGGTGGGCAATTATTTTGGCTCGGGGGCCACATTGACTTTTAAAATTTGACAAATGGGCCGGGTCAGCAAGATACGATAACAAAAAAAAAAATGCATTTTTTTTAACAGTACATATATCAAGCATAAACAGAAAAAAGCATTCAAGTATTAACATACTCTTTAATGAGAACAGTGTTGTTGATCACCCATTTTTCCCAGAGCATCGAAGCCTGGTGGTAAATCTCAGAGCAAATTTGAGGTGTTCATCACTTAGTTGGGCTCTGTGAACTGCTTTATTGGTGTTCATCACACTAAAAGTCTGTTCACACACATATGTAGAACCAAACAACACCAGGATCCTCCATGCCATCTTCTGGATATTTGGAAATTTAGCTGCACTTAAAGGAGCGTAAAACTCATCCAGTTTAAGGAAGTTGAACTTCTCCTTTAACATCATGTCACATCGGAGATCAAGCAGATCCAACTGCAACTCCTGTGGTACCGTTTCAAGTTCTCGTGAGAAGGGCACATGACACCAGCTGAAGTGCCCTGTCAATTGCTCCAAAATCATGAAACCGACAGCAGATGCAGGTCATTTTGTGACAAGTGCATGTGACTGACACGTGATTAATTGCTTAACATGGCACGTGATTAGCACGCTATGTTTGCGTAAGCGCACCTGCCTGATATGTTGTTGTGCTCCGAGTCACTAAATAAACGTGAACCATCAGAAACCCAAGTCGTATCTTTTCACAATCCCGTGCTTTCCTGGGTTTTGTCTCTTTTAACATGGCCAGTGTGGGGGAAATGAGCGAATGATTTTTCTGACATTTGCTTTGAAAATAAAACTAGCCTGATTTTGAAGGCTCTGACGTTTCCTTGCATTTCATGCACAAACTGTTTTTCCCCTTGTAGCTTCACATTCAGTTTGTTCACCTTGGTCAGTTTATCCAGTAAAAGCGAAATCACCGCCAATCAGTGTCTTTCAGCTCAGGAATATTGTCAGTGTTCTCAAGGAGCTCCAAAAGTGAAATAATCTCTTGTTTGAGCGCCACACTCATTGACATACTTTCCCCAAACTGAACCAGTGGATACGAGAATGTAAAGCAAGTCCCAGTAATCAGTTTCTTCAGGAAAATGAATAAACTGACGATGGTGAAGTCCCGTCACTCAAATAAACTTAACAAGTTTCACAACCGGCTTCACGACATGGTCAAGCTGCACCACGGATTTACACAGTGCTTCCTGCTGAATTAGTCATATATACTCGTGCTTGACTCTTGGATGGGAGTTTCTCAGGTAAAGGTATCTTTCTGAGCCTGCAAGCTTGCGACCAGCCTATCAGCGGTAGACAGAAGTTCCCGTGGTGACATTTTGTTGTCTTAGCATGCTTGGTGAAAAAGTGGCGGCCGATGTTGTATTCGTTTAAAACCAAAATGGTTTCTTGGCAAATAAGCCATACAGCCTTTGACCAGACTTCAGTAAAAAAAGTATTTAGGTGTCCATTCCTTATGAACTACCCGGCACTCACTGTCGACATTTTTTTTTTCTCTGACATTGCTGAAGATGGGCTCTGTGCAGAAGAAGAGTGATAACAGGATGGCTCGAGCCCCGCAAAATCAACTGACTGCACCTAATGCGCCACTGGTGGTGAAAAGCTGTCATTACAGGTCAAAGTCAAATGAATGCAATCAAGCAATCAATCAGTCATTCACATCAAACATGAATTCTGCACCAATCAATCTTCGGCAGGCCAGATTAAAAGACCAATGGGCCAAGACTTGCTCCACCAGCCTGGAGAGTCTGCAGTAAGGACAGAGTCCAGATTGAGATTGTTCATCTACACACCTGATATGAATGCATCAGGGAGTCGTCTCCAGTTTTATCTCCATTTTTCTCCAAAATTACTTCTTTTTCTTCATCTCTTCCTTCTCCTTCTGATCTCCTCCCATTCCTCCTATTCCTTCATCTCCTCCTCCTCCTCCTGCTCCTTCTCCCCCTCCTCCCTCATCTTCTCCTGATACTCTTCCTTCTTTTTCTTTTTTAAACATGACACACTTCTGAATATCCAGCATTGAGAAAAGAAGTAAAACTTCAAGATCAACAGTCTCAACCCAAGCACATTTCAGAGCCATGAAAAACAAGATCTCCAGGTGACCCTATCTTTACAGTGATGGATCTGAAGATGAGTGAAATTGCTTTATTTTTTGGTAAAAACATTCATATCAGTGAACTTCCACAGAGGACTAGTTTAAACATGTTGAAGATATTTTATTCACGGTATAAAGATAAAAATCTGAAGAGATCCCTGGACAAAAGGTAAAAGACAATACTGCACACACAGCAGAGCAGAAAGCAAAATATGTCACATAACACTCACTAAAAATACCAGAACACGGCATGAAAAGACGAAGCACCCTGACCTTCATTATCTCCTTAAATTCTGATCCAGTACGTCATGCTAAAGTTTAATCAAATCGCAACATTTATATACTGATTATTATGGGATGCTGTGGTAGTATCGAGCATTCTCACCTCACAGATCCTACAAGATCCTGGGTTTCTGTGCAGAGTTTGCATCTTCTCTCCATGTATCCATGGATTTTCTCCCATAGTCCAAAGATATGCACATTAGGCTAACTGACACCTCCAAATTTCTCCCAGGTGTGAATATGACCATGAACGGATGTCTCCCTCAGTGTCCAGCCATGCAGCTGTGGCGACTGCATGCCAGTCATAAAACCTGACTGAACGCCATATTAATGGGGTTACCAAGAGTCAGATTCTACTGAATGGATAGAATATATAAAGAGATAAAATTATGCAATCTATAATGACCACATTAATTAGAAATCTATTCATTCGCTCATTTTTCTGAACCACTTAATCCTCATGAGGGTCACAGACAGGGAGGCTGGCACCCATCTCAGCAGACTCTGGACGAGGGTAGAGTACACTCTGGACAACTCGCCAGGCCATCGCAGGGCAGAAACACGCTGACGGCTATGGAGCTACTCTTGTCGAAAGTCAGCAGTGGATCTTACATGAACCTCTCACCAGAGACAGTGAGAGACATGGCCGGCCTTTGATAACCCAGGTAGCTGCACTGGGGTAATTAGAAATCTATGAAAGACAATAGAAGCCATAAAAACATGTACACTACATGAACAAATGTTTGTGCACCCCTGTCCATCATGCAGCATGTCCACATTGAATGCATCCATTCACTCACTCATTTGTTCAAACATTTAATTCATCTAGGTTCGCAAGAAGAATGGAGTGTATATCAGCCAACTCTGGGTGAAGGTGGGGTACAACCTGAACAGCTCACTAGACCATCACAGGGCAACACACACGCACAAACATTTATACAGTACTCCTAATGTGTATGAACTGTATGGGGAAACCAAACTAGCCAGAGAAAACCCACACAAGAACAGGAAGTGCAAACTCGACAGAAACGCTCTGACCGAACCGTGGTCTCAAATCCAGGACCTTCCTTTTGCGAGATGGACATTTAAATCCAAGCGATGTTCATTCTTTAAGGTAAAGGTACTCTACACTGATGATAGAAATAAACAAGTGGAGAGCAGTGGTGGCCTGGTGGGAAGGTGCTGGATTACTGATTTGGAGGTTGAGGGGTCAAGCCCAACTATCCACTAGTTGTCACTGCTGTCCCCCAGTGCAGTTAACTGGGTTATCAAAGGCCTGCCATGTCTCTCACTGTATATGGTGAGAGGTTCGTGTAAAAAAAACACTGCTGACGTTCGTCAAGAGTAGGCCTCATAGCCGTCAGCGTGTTTCTGCAATGTCATGGCCTGGTGAGCTGTCCAGGGTTGACTGTGCCCTTACACAGAATCGGCTGAGATGGGCACCAGCCTCCCTGTAATCCTCTAAATATTTTTAGAATTTAATTGAAACTGAATTGTTGGAAGCCTGGAGTGTTTTAGTTGTATGCTTTTCTCTGGATGGAATTTGGCACAAATACTTTTTTGGATTAAAAAAAAATAATAATTCATTTTCTCAGCCATTGAATCCTAATTTGGGTCATAGGTAGGCTGACTCTGTGTAAGGGCACGGAACACCCTGGACAGCTCCAAAAATAATTTTTACGGATGACATTTCGATGGACGCCATGGTGGCCGTTTTGAGTCCCAGGCTAGGTGAGGATGTTGGTGTGTGAAGTTTGCATGCTCTCCATGTGCTTCAGTGGGTTTCTTTCCACAGTGCAAAGACATGCGCATTAGGCTGTTTCAAAATTGGCCTGAGGTGTGGATGCAAGTGTGGATGGTTGCCCTGTTATGGTTTGGCAAACTCTTCAGGGTGTACCTTGCCTTTGCTCAGTGTCGGCTGAGATAGGTTCCAGCCTCTCCACCACTTAAATAGTAGGGTGACGTGGTTCAGCAAATGCGTGAGCGAGTGAGTGATACTTAGCAGCATGGAGCGTTAAAAATCGATGACGTCATCAGCAAACCTGAGGCGCGCTCCTGTGCGGAGCGTGTTTTAAATGCGCCTTTAATCAGGTCGTCCCTCTACTTATGATTAATGCCCGTTTTCATTGAATCTATTTTTTGTTCATCTAATTATTTGCTTGCATTTTTTGAAGAAGAGTCTCTCTTCATGTTATTTTTATCGGTTAAAAAACTTACCCGAGATCACTTGAAGAGCGAGAGGTGGTTCTTGTGTGCATGAGTTGGTCCCGTCCATCGTGTCCATCGGTTTTCCTGGTTTCAGGTTTCAGAAAGAAAAGCAGACAAAGCCGCACCGAAGTGAAAGAAACTTTGACTTGGTCCAAAATCCACTGAAGTGCAGTTATTTTCCAACTCTCAGTCCAGAGTCCCGCCCCCTGCAGGCACCCAAACAAAACCAGGAGTAATTCGAAACATCTCCAATTCTACTGAACCCACAAAACCGGGGATCAGGGTGCAGTCCAGCGGCATTGTGTGTGTGTGCGTGAGAGAGACAGAGACAGCGAGAAAAACAGGGAGAGAGGGAGGGAGAGAGAGAGAGAGACACACAGACAGACAGACACACACAGAGATAGATAGATAGATAGATAGATAGATAGATAGATAAAGTGAGAGAGAGAAACAGAGTGAGATAGATAGAGAGAGAGAGAGACGGAGACAGAGAGAAACAGTGAGAGATACATAGAGAGAAAGACAGAGAGAGGGAGAGAAAAAGAGAGAGACACACAGAGAGAGACAGAAAGACAGGCAGACAGAGAGAGACAGACAGATAGAAACAGAGAGAGAGAGACAGAGAGAGAGAGAGAGATGGGAATGTTCATACTGGAATTCCTGGTTCACTGAAATCCTACACAGTTCATGCAGTGACTCCATGGAGACTCAGAGAAAGGGAAAGGAACGTCAGCAATCATGTGGTCTCAGATATTCACCTTCCACAAAATATTTTCAACTGATCAATCTTTTATGCATCAAAACTTACAAATAAAAATAAACCTCACAAAACTCCCACATTCGATTTACGAAATTAATCTGTTCTGAGGGCGAGCTCGGAACTTAAAAGGATTGTTAGATGAAACAAAAATTCCCATCGGAAACCATAGAAAACCAAATAATCCGTTACAACTCCACCCCCCCGCCAAAACTCACAGACCTGACACAGACATGAAACAATAATATTAGCACATGGGGGGAATGCAGCCGTGAGGGGAGGCACAAACAAGCGCCCACCCTCATGCCGGTCCCAAGCCTGGATAAATGCAGATGGTTGCGACAGGAAGAGCATCCGACGTAAAACTTTTGCCAGAAGACAAAATGCAAACCATAAAGACAAATTTCATACTGGATCGGTCAAGGCCCAGGTTAACCAACAGGGTGCTGGTGGAAATTGGACTACTGTTGGTTGAAGAAGGAGAGGTCAAGGAAGGAGAGGCGGGAAGAGTGTCCGTAGGCAGAGAGAGAAGAGGAAAAGCATGAGTCAAGGACTGAGAGGAGGGACTTTGAATGTTGAAACTATGACAGGAAAAGCTAGAGAGCTGGCTGCCATGATGCTGAGGAGGAAGGTGGACATACTGTGTGTTCAGGAGACCAGGTGGAAAGGTAGCAAGGCTAGAAGCTTAGCAGCAGGGTTGAAGCTGTTCTATCATGGTGTGGATGGGAAGAGAAATGGAGTAGGAGTCATCTTGAAGGAGGGGTTTGTCAGGAATGTTCTAGAAGTGAAAAGAGTGTCAGACAGAGTGATGAGTCTCAAGGTAGAAATTGAAGGTGTGATGTTCAATGTTATTCGTGCTTATGCCCCACAGGCAGGGTATGATCTAGAAGAGAAGGAGAGATTCTGGAGTGAGTTAGATGAAGTGATGCAGAGTACCCCCAGAGGTGAAAGAGTGGTCATTGGTGCAGACATCAATGGACATGTTGGTGCAGGCAACAGAGGGGACGAGGCAGTGATGGGCAGGTTTGGTATCAAGGACAGATGTTGATAGATTTTGCAAAAAGGATGGAAATTGCTGTGGTGAATACTTTCTACCAGAAAAGACAGGAGCATAGGGTGACTTATAAAAGCAGAAGCAGGAGCACACTGGTAGACTACATCTTGTGTAGGCGATGTAATTTGAAGGAAGTCAGTGAATGCAAAGTAGTAGCGAGTGAGAATGTTGCCAAACAGATTTTGGGTGCTCAGGAAGTGCTTCCAGATGACTGGACAACCACAGCAAATGTGATAAGGGAGTCAGGTAGGAGAGTACTTTGTGTGTCATCTGGGAGGAGAGGAGATAAGGAGACTTGGTGGTGGAATGAGGAAGTGCTGGAGTGTGTACAAAGGAAGAGGTTAGCTAAGAAGTAGTGGAACATTGAGAGAACCGAAGAGAGTAAACAGGAGTACAGGGAGACACAGCGTAAGGCCAAGGTAGCGGTGTCAAAGGCCAAACAGAGGGAGTTTGATGACTTGTATGCTTGGTTGAAAAGTAAAGAGGGAGAAAATGATTTATACAGGTTGGCACAGCAGAGAAATATAGATGGGAAGAACGTGCAGCAAGTTATATTGATAAAGGACAGAGAGGGAAATGTACTGACTGATGACAGAAGTGTGCTGGGAAGATGGAAAGAGTACTTTGAAGAGCTGATGAATGAGGAAAATGAGAGAGAAAGAAAAAAAAAAAAGAGTAGAAGAGGTGACCGTCGAGGACCACGAAGTAGCAAAGATTAGTAAGGGAGAAGTGAGGAGGGCATTGAAGAGGATGAAGAATGGAAAGGCAGTCGGTCCAGATGACATACCGGTGGAGGTATGGAAGTGTCTAGGAGAGGTAAAAGTAGATTTCCTGACAAGAACATTCAACAAGGTCTTAGAGAGTGAGAGGATACCAGAGGAATGGAGAAGTGTGATGGTGCCCATTTTAAAGAACAAGTGAGATGTGCAGAGTTGTGGCAACTACAGCGGGATAAAGTTGATGAGCCATACGATGAAGTTATGGGAAAGAATAGTGGAAGCAAGACAAAGGGCAGAGGTCAGCATTTGTGAACAACAGTTTGGTTTCATGCCAAGAAAGAGCACCACAGATGTAATGTTTGCCTTGAAGATGTTAATAGACAAGTACAGAGAAGGTCAGCGGGAGCTGCATTGTGCCTTTGTGGATCTGGAAAAAGCATATGACAGGGTGCCAAGAGAGGACAGTGATGAGGTGTGCTGTCGGTGTGACCGACGAATTCAAGGTGGAGGTGGGACTGCATCAAGGGTCAGCACTGAGCCCCTTCTTGTTTGCTATGGTGATGAACAGGCTGACAGACGAGGCTAGACAAGATTCCCCATGGACCATGAGATTTGCAGATGACATTGTGATCTGTAGTGAGAGCAGAGAACAAGTGCTGGAAAATCTAGAGAGGTGGAGGTATGCCCGGGAAAGGAGGGGAATGAAGGTTCGCCTCAGTAAGACAATACATGTGTATGAATGACAAGGACCAAGAAGAACGGTGAGGTTACAGGGAGCAGAGATATGGAAGGTGGAGGATTTTAAGTACTTAGGCTCAACAATCCAGAGCAGTGGAGAGTGTGGAAAAGAGGTGAAGAAGCATGTGCAGGCAGGTTGGAATGGTTGGAGAAAAGTGTCCGGTGTGATGTGTGATAGGAGGGTATCGGCAAGAATGAAAGTAAAAGTGTACAAGACTGTGTTGAGGCCAACGATGTTGCATGGTTTAGAAACAGTGGCCCTGGGGAAAAGACAGGAAGCAGAGCTGGAGGTAGCAGAGATGAAAATGTTGAGGTTCTCTTTGGGAGTAATGAGGATGGATAGGATCAGGAATGAGCACATCAGAGGGACAGCACATGTAAGACGTTTTGGAGACAAAGTCAGAGAGGCTCGATTGAGATGGTTTGGACATGTACAGAGGAGGGATAGTGAGTATATTGGTAGTAGGATGCTGAGGTTGGAACTACCAGGCAGAAGGCCTAGAGGAAGACCAAAGAGACGATTGATGGATGTGGTGAAGGAGGACATGAAGGTCGTTGGTGTAAGAGAAAAAGATGCATAGTATAGGGTGAGATAATCGGGGATTTAGCTCAGTTGGTAGAGCGTCCGCTTTATCCTCCGGTAGGTCGGAGTTCGAATCCGGCCGCGTCTTCCCATAAGACGTTAAAATTTGGCAGTTGTTGCTTCCTGCTTGGCGCTCAGCATCAAAAGGATAGAACAACGCAATAACTGGCGCTGCACAGTGGTGACAGGTGCCTAGCGCACAAAGCAAATTTCAATGTATGTAAATGTACTTTGACAATAAAGAGTTAGTTTAGTTTAGATGGAGGCAGATGATTCGCTGTGGCGACCCCTGAAGGGAAAAGCCAAAAGGAAAAGAAATATATATATATATATATATATATATTACACACACACTAGTCCTTCTCAAAAAGTTAGCACATTCATTATTTTCTGTAATGTACTGATAAAAATTAAACTTTCATATATTTTAGATTCATTGCACACCAACTGAAATATTTCAGGTCTTTTATTGTTTTAATACTGATGATTTTGGCATACAGCTCATGAAAACCCAAAATTCCTATCTCAAAAAATTAGCATATCATGTTCAGGTAGTCTAAACGAGCTATTAACCTAATCATCTGAATCAACCAATTAACTCTAAACACCTGCAAAAGATTCCTGAGGCTTTTAAAAACTCCCAGCCTGGTTCATTACTCAAAACCGCAATCATGGGTAAGACTGCCGACCTGACTGCTGTCCAGAAGGCCATCATTGACTCCCTCAAGCAAGAAGGTAAGACACAGAAAGAAATCTCTGAGCGAATAGGCTGTTCCCAGAGTGCTGTATCAAGCCACCTCAGTGGGAAGGAAAAAGTGTGGCAGAAAACGCTGCACAACCAGAAGCGGTGACCGGACCCTGAGGAAGATTGTGGAGAAGGGCCGATTCCAGACCTTGGGGGACCTGTGAAAGCAGTGGACTGGGCTACAGGTGCCGCATTCCCCAGGTCAAGCCACTTTTGAACCAGAAACAGCGGCAGAAGCGCCTGACCTGGGCTACAGAGAAGCAGCACTGGACTGTTGCTCAGTGGTCCAAAGTACTTTTTTCGTATGAAAGCAAATTTTGCATGTCATTCGGAAATCAAGGTGCCAGAGTCTGGAGGAAGACTGGGGAGACGGAAATGCCAAAATGCCTGAAGTCCAGTGTCAAGTACCCACAGTCAGTGATGGTCTGGGGTGCCATCTCAGCTGCTGGTGTTGGTCCACTGTGTTTTATCAAGGGCAGGGTCAATGCAGCGAGCTATCAGGAGATTTTGGAGCACTTCATACTTCCATCTGCTGAAAAGCTTTATGGAGATGAAGATTTTCATTTTTCAGCACGACCTGGCACCTGCTCACAGTGCCAAAACCACTGCTAAATGGTATTACGGTGCTCAATTTGCCTGCCAACTCTCCTGACCTGAACCCCATAGAGAATCTGTGAGATATTGTGAAGAGAAAGTTGAGAGACACCAGACCCAACACTGTGGATGAGCTTAAGGCCGCTATCGGAGCATCCTGGGCCTCCAGAACACCTCAGCAGCCACAGGCTGATTGCCTCCATGCCACGCCGCATTGAAGCAGTCATTTCTGCAAAAGGATTCCCGACCAAGTATTGAGTGCATAACTGAACATAATTATTTGAAGGTTTACTTTTTTGTATTAAAAACACTTTTTTTAATTGGTCGGATGACATATGCTAATTTTTTGAGACAGGGATTTTTTGTTTTTCTTTACTTTTTTGCCAAAATTATCAATATTAAAACAATAAAAGGCTTGAACTACTTCAGTTGTGTGTAATGAATCTAAAATATATGAAAGTGTAATGTTTATCAGTACATTACAGAAAATAATAAACTTTACCATAATATGCTAATTTTTTTGAGAAGGACTAGTGTGTATATATAGTGGTGGTCTAGTGGTTTAGGGTGCTGGATCGCTGATCCTAAGGTTGGGGGTTCGAGTCCCACGCTCCACAAGGTTGTCACTGTCTCCGCAGTGCACTGACTGGGTTATCAAAGGCCGGCCATGTCTCTCACGGTCTATGGTGAGAGGTTCATATAAAAGAACCATTGCTGACTTTTGTAAAGAGTAGCTGCAAAGCCTTCAGCGTGTTTCTGTCCCTTGCTAAAAGGGTTGTGTCAGGAAGGGCATCTGATGTGAAAACCCATACCAAATCAATCATGCAAATGATGATTCGGTGTGGCACCCCCCTGAAGAAAAGGGAAAAAGTTGAAAGAAAAAGAAAGACATTAATATATTAATGTAAAAAAGTTACTCACACACACCCGATGTACTGTGTTCCTTACAGATATGTGTATCTACTTGTATACACACACACATCTAAGGAACACAGTATAATGTGTGTGTATGTGCGCGCGTTTGTGTGTGTGTGTATATACGCACACGCGCACACACACACACAGTAAACATTTCCAGGAGAACTATGGCTGGTTGTATAAGACATCTGGTGACTAGGCATATGCAAAATGCTTAAAATGTGCTTGAAAACAAGATGCCTTTTATTTACATATAAATAATGACATTAAATCAAATATCTGTCCATAAAAGTTTGATAAAGCACAGTGAACAGAAATAAATTAACATAATATTAGGTGTGATGACTTTTTGTTTAAAAATGGAATGGCATCAGGTAGAGTTTATCGTACAGAACCAGACGGATTCTTGTGGAAATGCTGCCTGACACTGAATCTGAAACTACAGACCTGTGCAGGGTTTGATCAACACTGATGTATTAAAGGTCGGTGAATTCTTTAACAGCAGAATTGAATGCACTCCCCACCCCACCACCCCCACACACATTAATCACGACAACCTGTTAAAAAATGTTGCGGAAGCACAATTTATTTAACATTCTTTACTTCTGATGTGTGAGAGGTTAATGACCCGAGAGTCAGTCAGCAGAACTGAGTCCAAGGTCTCACGCAAACACACACAGCTATAACTTTTTTTATAAAAGCATGTTTATTTTTAGTCATGTTCACATCAGTAAGTACGTCATTCACAAAATATCAAGATTCAAATTAATCAGACAAGAAAAATAGACGCGAGATCAACATCTTAAAGTATTTTCAATACTTTTGGGGGGGGGAATCAGCAGGTTATAAATATAAGCAACTCGAAATACCATAAAAGCTCACAGGATTTTTTTTTTCTTCATAAAAAATAATAAATACATTTTTTTTTTTAAATGGTAAGAGTATGAAAATTTGAGAATTCATTATGGCTTATACAGGTGTAAAAAGCAAGAAAACCGGTTTATTACACATTAATAAATAAAATATGCAGTGCTGTGATTGGAGGAGGATGAAGGATGTAGAAATGATAGCATGAAAAAGGATAAAAAGCAAACACCAAATTTACAGCACTGTTTCCAAGAGAGAGAAAGAAAACAGACACCCAAACAACAAATGCAGGTGTCAGTCAAATAAGAAAAAAAGACAAGTGCATTCGGTCAGTTTGCTGTTTGTAAAAAAAATAAAACCCACCCAAAACAAAAATACTGAAATTTTCTGTGTCAATGAAGCAACAGATTTTATATATATATATATATATATATATATATATATATATATATATATATATATATATATATATATACACATACACGTGTTTTTATATATATATATATATATATATATATATATATATATATACACACATACACGTGTGTTTATATATATAACACACACACACATATATATATATAAACAAAAATAAAAGGACAGGACAAAGACTTTCTATTGAAACTCCATTTATCACTACGGATCTGTTTCGAGGGGTGGTGAAACCATCCTCTCTCTTCAGGTGATTATAGAAGAGTATATAATCTTCTATTAGAGTATTAAGACTTCTATAATCACCTGAAGAGAGAGGATGGTTTCACCACCCCTCGAAACAGATCCGTAGTGATAAATGGAGTTTCAATAGAAAGTGTTTGTCCCGTCCTTTTATTTTTGTTATTTGCTCTACCAAAAAGTATTGAGCACTCTCCTACGGAAGGATCTACTCAGAAAATCCTCTCTCTCTCTCTCTATATATATATATATATATATATATATATATACATACACACACATATACACACACATACATTATGTATATATATGTATATATATATATATATATATATATATATATATACACACACACACACACACATACATTATATATATATATATATATATATTCATAGCATGAGTCACACACTACTATAATCATAAAAGTGCGAGTTTTTCTATTCCTACTTGAAAAGAATACATATACACAATACAGTTTAGTGTTTCTCAACAACTCACAAATCTCAGCGAACAAAAATTCGGTAAATGATGCGGTCACTGCGATGTGCGTATCGTGGTGTGTGTGACTTCTTTTAACTCATTGGTTTTTATATCTCTGACACTTTTTCAACAAACAAACTTCACTGTATGTTCAGACAAACTGCCTTAGCTTTACTTGTTGGTTGTTGTTTATGGGCGTGTCTGTCCTGTGTTTCCTCTGTACTGATGAGAAATGCTATAGAATAGGAGTATGCCCCTTTCTAAACTTAACTCAACCACCCTATGAGGAACTTATTTAGACTATTTATTGAGTCTGACCGAGCTCAGCTCCTTTTCCTGAGTCAGTCAACAAATAAAGCCGAGTTGAGGTGATTGTGTTAGGCAGGGCTCTCCGACCCTGTTCCTGGACAGCTACCTTTGTGAAGACTTCGGCTCCAACCCTAATCATACACATCTTACTTTTATTGCCTTCAGAACGGCTTGTTCAGTTCAAAGAAGTGTGTAAGATTTTGGCTGGTGATGAAACCTGCAGAAAGATAGATCTACAGTAAAAAGGCTGGAAGACCCCACCTTGTGGTTAGCACAACGGCTTACTGCAAGAAGGGCCTGGATTCGAGTCCTGGGCTCGGTGAGGACATTTTTGTGTCAAGTTTGCATGTTCTCCCTGTGTTTGCATGGATTTTTCCTACGATTACTTTGGTTTCCTCCCACAGTCCAAAACGCATGCACATTTGGCAAATTGGTATAATTTCTGATTGTTCAGTGTGAATGGCTGTGTGGGTGGCCCTGTGACAGACAGCTCCAGCCCCTCCAATAACCTTTGTCGCAATACGTTATTCAAGCTAACATCAGCACCATCCACAGATATCCTATAGTACTGACTGGGCATAGGTCACTGGCAGACTTTATGATGGCAGTGTACTTGAGATCACCCCAACCCCAACCCCAATCCCAACAAAGTCAGTTTTTTTCAATTTCAAGTGCTTTTTTGTTTTTTTTAAACGAGGTCTTTATTTAATACAGTTAAATACAATTTTGTGTTCATTTACAATCATATATGTTTAGTATGATGCCTGACAGGAACTTAGTCTCTCCACAAATACGAGCTTTGAAAGTGCTCATTTCAAAATGGAAATTTTATCCAAAACATTTTTCTCCGTATTATTATTGTATGCATGCCACGGGGGTCAAACTTAATGGCCACGGGCCAAATCCAACTCGCTTGTGTGTCCCGCAAGAGCTTTTAAAGTACATGATTACATGTACAGACCCTGCATCAACTACTGTATTCTCATGAAATGCAATTCATCATCCATCCACTAGTTGGAGTCAATTCATTTCAAATACTCTTGGGTTCGCACGGGGACATCATGACTGATCTCCACAGAGCACAACAATTTAAGAACGCATGTTTTGAAGCATGATTTGGGTATTTAAAACGAAATAAATAAATAAAAATAAAGAGGCAGATCGCATCCAAGGGATAAAACAAAGTTTTTTTGAAAAGTTCATTAAGATCCCCTGAGATGGAGGATCACAGTATGTCACTCTTTTCCAAGGTCCGTTCCGCTCTACTACACTTCCTGTGTTCTATTATTATTGATGTCAATTTGTAATAATCATGTAAAAATTTTTTTTGACAAAACACGAATCCACCAAGTTCACTTAAGATGATCACGATTTGATCCTGCGAGCCGACTCACTCATCACGATTCTCTTAAATCACGGTGATCGTGGACATCGTGCGCAGAGTGAACCCGGGTTAAACAGCTAGCTTAGCAATGAAAATCATTTCTGGAAAAAATAATTAAATAAAGGAAAGGAGGGCAAACGCATAAACAAATGAGGCAGACCCGGGTTTCATGGTTCCCCCTTTTGAATATGTGAGTGATTATTTGGTCCTTGACACCCTTGAAGTTTGGTGATGTGGCCCTCAGTGCAAATGAGTTTGACACCCCTGACGCTTGGTAATAATAATAAAATGAAAACTGTATACCCACTTCCTGTTGTAACGGAAGTAATCTCTGTGCAGTTGTTCGCATGTGTCAAACTTCCAAGTTGGCAGTGGATTTGAATTCCTATGCTAAGGTGTGTTAGCACGATATGATATCCATGGCAGTGACGGTCTCTGAATTTGCCCACGGTGAGATGCATTTTTTCAATGTTTCTACAAGGAAATAATCAAAGTTGGGAAATGTCAGAGGCACGATCTGAACAAATGGGCAAAGAAATCTTTCAAGTGGATCGTAAGGGCTTGTTGCGTCTTTATAATGTTGTACCTAATTTGCATAGAATTGAAAAATCCATGGCCGTGTGTCGCACGTGTAGATAGGTTTGTCAAATCACATTTGCTTTTTTCCGCCCCTCCAGGAGTTTCCTGATGCGTACTCCTCCACACCATACTGATCGGCATAAAATCCTGACATTGTAACTCGGCACGGATTCATCCATGGCCGGGAGTCCACGGGAGCTAATTGGCCGAGCTTTCATGGGAGGGAGGGACAACAAACGCTCACGTCCCTGTCACTCACAGTGATCACCAACCAATCATGGCCATCCGTGAGCTCATTTGTACAAGGGGGTGGATAGTGCTTTCCCTCCCAGAGTGTTCCACTGCCCTCAAATACTCATGTGCCACAGTTGGAAAAGAGGCTAGTGGCTAGCACGGCATGTCATGGAGGGGGGCATGTGTAAGCTTTCGCCCCTCCCTGGTCGGTGGTGGTAGTGTGAAGGTGAGAAGAGAGAAAAAAAGGAAAAAAAAAAAAAAGGTCACGTCGAGCCTCAGCAGAATAATATATTACAGCACTGATACTGAAGATAAACACAAATAAATAAACAAGCTTTGAAATAAAATCTACTATTTGGTGTCCTTGTTGTTTCTGGGCTTCAGTGTAGGCACACAGAGGAACTTCCCCCGATGTAAACACTCGCAGCTCTGGGATTTGGCTCTTTATTTGGCATAAACGCAGCAGTTTTAATGACTAAAAGTCAGAATATATATAATAACAGCTCGAGATCTGTACAGCAGAATGCAAAAGTTAAAATATATAACATTAAAAAAAAAGAACGTAAACAAGAATTGTACTTCAAACTAATAGACAGCTCAACAGGAAAGACATCAAACCACTCATTTGTGGAACTGCTTATCCCTTCAAAAGTAGACGGAAGGCTGGTGCCTATCTCAGCCAACTCTGGGCAAAGTTGGCGTACACCCTGCACCACTCATCTGGCCATCACAGACCACCACACAAACATTTTCTCACATGCACACCTGGGGGCAATGTGGAACAACCAGTTTGCTCAACATGCATGGTTTTGGATGAGGAAACCCACACAAGCATTAGGAGATCATGCAAACAGCACAAATGCTCTCCACAATCTCGCGAATTGGACCAGGGATCTTCTTGCTGGGTCGTGGATGTACTGACCATACCATGAAAAACAATGATGGGAAATAGAGTTAATTTTTAGGTCTGAATTGATTCAAAATTCATTAATTTATTCATTTTCTGAACCGCTGAACCCTAATTCGAGTTGCAGGGAGGCTAGCGCTCATTCTAGCCAACTCTCTGCTCACCAGGCCATCACAGTGGTTATAAATTATAACAGGGGGGAAGAAAAAAATTTTTCCCGATATTTCCCGGTAACGCCGTTTAAAATTAAAATGGGACCATTTTCCCTTTTTGGAGTCAGGAAAAGTTCAGAGAAGCTCAAAAGCCCAATCAGCAGAAAACAGAAAAGCAGCTCCTACATGCATGAAACCACAAAATACGCAGCGATCACACAATGTAAAATAGAAATTGAGAAAATATTCTAAACATCAAAAAAACAAAACAAAAAAAAAACAGAACAAGACACCCAAAGATAAGAAAAAAGAGAAATACACACACACACACACACACACACACACACACACACACACACACACACGCAGCTGTGTATCAACTTTTGCACTCCACTGTACAATAAAACAGCCAAAATAAGTAAATCTAAAACAAACAATGCACAAAAACAAAAATCTTCCTAAGACATCCAGCTTATGAATATGCATAAAAAAAAGTTCTCTCTTACACAAAGCCTCGTTATTTATAAAGCATTTTAACATTTGGGTTCGTACAGAACTTATTTACACTAAATTATACAAATAAAATTTATTCATGACCTCACCAATCAATATTGGAGTAAATTAATATAATATTGAGTGTAGAATCTGTGCAAAGAAATAAAGAGGCAGATTCCGTTTTGATTAAAGTTGAACAAATGTGTGTGAGAATTTCAAAGAATCGTTCTGATTCTTGTGAAAAAACTTTCGCAATGTTCAGCGATCAGTACGCACACCACCAGTGCTGTTAATAACAAACGTTTTAACTTGTGGGAAGCAGGACAATTTAACGATTTCAGTCAGAAAAGTTCAAAAGAACGGAATAGATTGCTTATTTAAATATATGCACATATCAATGAGAGTGCAATCAATATTAATGAGCATGTTAGCAGTAGCAACACCATCACAAATGGCAAAAGGTTAAACTGTTACTTTCCTACACAATAAAAAATAGTTTCGATACTGTACACTCACTACCGAGGGTGAAATTACAATATTATAACCCCTACATAGTGCACTACACAGTTCACTCCAAAGGTATTGGAACAACGCCAATTATTTTCTTTTTGCTACACACTGAAAACATCTGGGTTCATGATTTCGAGAAAAAAAAAAAAAAAAAAAAAGATGCAATGAGGCATCCGAATTTCATCTTTCATTTTCTGATATAGTCGGCCCCCTTCTTACGAAATTAATCTGTTCCAGCACCTTTTTCAGAGCCTGGAGTTTTCGTAAGTAGACATGTAACATGTAAAACGTGTGATTTGTTCCAAGGCTCCCAAAACTACCCTATAAACCCTTTAAAAATAACAAAAGTACACCAATTTTGTATGAAATGTGTTAAAAATAAAATAATTTATTAAACCATTTAAACATTTTATTAACATATTAAACCATTTTAACATTTATAAATTAAACCATTATTAAACATTTTAAATTCATTTTTACATTAATTATTAAACATTTGTAGCGCGCTCCGCCGAATGCGGGAGCTTTTGAGACGGGGCGCGGCTCATCCGGACCTCCGATCTGTCAAGCAGGCAAGTGCGCTTTGAACACTTGTTTAGTTCTCACCATTCACCTGTTTGCTTGAGGGATCGGAGGTCTGGATGAGCCGCATTTGGACACATTCATTAAGCATTTACTGAATTAAGCAACTTAAAAAACGAAAAATAAGCTGTAATGAGCACTCTCAAAAAACTCATGAACCAACAGTATATCTCTCCTTGTCCTATGCATGTGACAAACAAGCATTATAGGTACAGTACTATGGAGATTCAGCTCCCTCCTGGCCAATCTGAGGCCAGCGGGGCGGGATGTGGTTAGATAACCAATGAGAGAGCAACTTGCGCATTGTTTTGAATGTTTAAATGGTGCGTTTTAATATTTCAATGGTGCGTTTGAATGGCACATTTGAATGGTGCATTTGGCGCTTTTCGTAAGAATAACTTGTTTCGTATACAGAGGACAAAAATTTCAGAAAATGTTTTTCGTATACTGGATTTTTCGTATTCAGGGGTTTTCGTAAGAAGGGGGCCGGCTGTACTTGCTTTGGTACATATTAAACAACTCACACCACGCCAATTTGGGGGCTTCCTAGGCCCAAAATACTTCAGGATCTGAGATGAACCCCTACCTAAGTGAAGAAAAAGCCCAAGCGCAGAGGAATAAAGGACGTGATCATGACCCAGCACATATAATTTTAGAGTGAAACATGGTGATGGTAGTGTGTCATTGCTTGGCTTGCATGCCTGCTTCCTTAACATCTTTATCGATGATGGGGAAGTTGACACAAACAATCTGTCTGACACATTACACCAAAATAACCCAAATCACACCACAACAAAATGCCGATCAGGGGGAAAAGTGGAATGTTTTAAACTGGTGAATTAATAGGCAGACTTTGACCCATCTGAGGAACTATTTACCTCCTGAAGAGGAGACAGTTTTAACACACACACACACACACACACACAAAACAACAACCAAAAGATCACTGACTCCCCCTACTCACTTTTTTCATTAGCTGGACTCCTTAATCCTATTTGGGTGGCAGGGAGGCTGGAGCCAATTTCAACTAACACTGGGTGAAGATGTGGTACTCACACGCAGGGGCAATTTGGAACAGTCAGTTAGCCTATTGGGCATGCCTTTGGTCCAGGGGAGAAACCCAGGGTACCTGGAGAAAACTTCTACAATAAACTTCCACACAGAAACACCAGAGCCCGGGAATCGAACACAGAACCCTCTTGCTGTGAGGCAGACATGCTAACCACTACTCCACCGTGCTACCACTGATACAATGCATGTTTTTACAAGGAAAAGAGATATACAAATGAAATCATTAATATTATGCTATTTTCTCGAAGTATCTGTCTTATTACCTTTGCTCACCAAAAAAAAAAAAAAAACACGTCATGCCATCAAAGTTGCAATGTTCGAAGTTTCTTTGTTTTTAACCTCATAACCAGACTTTGAGCAAATTAATACGCATTTCTGATCTATACTTTCATAGTCAGTTTCTGTTTAAAAAAAGGCAAACACAAAATAATTTACATTGCTGATCCAATACTTTCAGAGGAGACCATTAAGCCATGTGGATCGCTATATTTATCTTTTGACACTCAGTCACAGAAGGATAGACTGAAATCAGTTCCTATTAGAAGATGGTCAGCTGTTCACAGTAATGCTGTGTTGTGTTTTTCTGAAATAACAAAATCAACACTTGATATAAATCCTACATTACACAACACGAGTCGTTTCCTCCAGAAACATTATTCTGAAAAGAATTTTACATGTAAAATGTTCCATTTTATATTCATTCTAATACATTGTGCTGCTTTATCCTCAAATGCATAAATATCATTTAAAAAGGAGTATTTAAACTATTAAAGGCTCTAATGTAAAAAACATGTATGTATTTATTTTTAGATTCCTCCTCATCCTCATTGTAAACAAGCTTTCAAGCAAATCTGAGTCACGTGCAAGTGGGTGGGACTTTCGGGTGGAAAATGCATACGTCCTTTTAAATTCTCACCATGAGAACCCAGTTCTCCTCAGTATTGAATCAGATTATTTGACTCAGTTCGGTTAGAACCAATATAATGACTCATGAATAAATGACTCACTGATTAAGAGATATTATAGAGCATGAGAATCTTTTGTTTGACTCAATCTGTGTGCTCATGTTTAAACTTTAAAATTTGTTTCTATCAGAACTGGCAACATTCTGAAAATGAATCAATTTACTGCTAATGAATATCTCAAAATTTGTTAAGATGGGCTTCTATTCTGGTTTCCACGATCAAGTGATTGAATTCCAGGAGTCACAGCACTCAATACATTTACCACAAAGAAAAATGAAAAGAAATAGATCAGGAGAGAAAGTTGATTCGTTCACGGAGTCGATTCGTTCACAAAGAACCGATCATTTCGCGAAGAATTAAATTAGTTAAAATAAGTCGACTCGCTCACAAACGACACATGAATCAAAAAAAAAAAAAAAAATTAAAAATGATGCAATGATCTCGACATTACACAACAGAAACTTTTCTTTCTAGCTTTTAACTTCAATTAACCATAAGGTTTGCTTTGCATAACTTGTAACTCGATCTATATACTCAACCTACAAATACAACATGTCAATCATTGATAATTTCAATAATTATAATAAAAAATATCAATATTAGCAATATATAATTATTACTATTGTTAAATTCTCTCAAATACACACAAGATCCTCTATAATCATAAAGTTCCCAGACTGAATGAATAATTTATACACGGAAAAAGTTTTCTGCTGATCATTACCTCGGTTGATATTTAGACGAATATTATATCTGCATACAAGGTGAAGTCTGTTGGGGCTTTACAGCCGAGTCTTACTCGCTCAGCAGATCGGTGCTCATCCCAGGTTTCTGGAGCGTGAAGCGATACGGAGTTCACTTCCTCCTGGATGGGACCTTGCACTATATTTTTACTGGTACCCATTTATACTGCTGGGTGGACAGAGGCACACTTGTGGTGAAGACCTGGCCCACGGGTCAGCATGATGGGAGTATAAGGGAGATTCATGCCCACAACCTCTCAGTCATGAGCCCATCACCCTAACTACTACACCACCTGCCCCACATCTGCATATATTTAGATTTAATCAAATGTGAAATAAAACATTTCCAACTAAACTTTTGCTCAGATCACTCTTAGGCAGAACAGAAATCATATGAAGTATTACCGCGGTTATCCACCCAGAATCACATTAGTCAATACTGACATTACAGTTTACCGTTAATTACTGAGAATTATTATAATTATATATTTATATCGTATAACTTATAATTCATTTACATGGTTGTGTAGTGGACCTCCAACATGATAAAAGTGCAATTCTGCGACCTCACGATCGAAATCATAAATCATTGTAATCACATTTTGAAGTGGAAAATGGTGATACGAATAGCGGAATATAAAAAAAAAAAAAAAAAAAAAAAAAAAAAAAACCCACACACAAACAAAGTAAAGGAATCAGCCGGTTAGAGGTGCTGAAATTTAAAAACACCTTCTGTATAAAATTATGATTAAAAAACTAGCAGGAATGGAGTGGAGGCGCAGAGTGGAGATGAAAACGTGGAAATGGTTATAGCTCTTTAGGTTGCGCCGCATTATGTAAACATCAGCTCAGACAGGGGTGGGGTCATGATAAAACACCCCCAACAAGACTGTAGTGCACCAGTACTCAGAGATCACAAGTGAGGGTGAAGATGAAATGTGAGAGTGCCGTGATAATGAAAGAGAAAAACCAGATGCTCAGGATCAGGGTGTGAACTTGGTCGATGTGATGTGAGGGTGATGGCGTGAACACGCAGGCTGCAGCTGCTGCAGAGGTGATGGAGTTGTTTAAGGCATCACGTTTGATGGCTGGGTTTCGCCTCCACAGTCTACCACCACCGTGGACCCTGAGGGACAAGACCACAGCATGCCAATCATGTCTCACAAAAGCCCACCTCCTCCTCCTGAAAAAGCCCAGATAGAGAGAGCAAGGATGCTGACCTGGCTAGGACTCGCTCACCACAGAAACCGTGATGGTGTCATTTTCATCTGTAAAAGAAAAGAGAACCGCTTACACTTCTCATCTCAACACCGTACAGCCACCCCTAGCTGTGTAAAACACGCTGCGCTGCCGACTCACCAGAATTTACAGCTTTTGCGGCGATCTGATCATCATGGATGTCGTTATTCAACAGGTGTTTTTGAGACTCGCTGAGGGAACTACACTGCCCAGCTTCAACACTGCAGGGAAAATTAAACACATAGTAAACAACTGATTCAAACACGACAGCACATGTACTTGCACTGTATACAGGAACAGGGCACCGAGTTTAAAAAAAAAAAAAAAAACTCATCACATTAAACCCTAATTAAAATGGAATGAAACAACTAACTAACCGTCACTTAACATACACGCTAAAAAAGTTGAACATTATTTTGTATGTTACCCATTGGGGCAAAAAGCACCCGCGAGTAACAGTGAGTGCATTACTACTGAACAACATCAACAACCACCATCCATCACCACCACCACCACCACCAACAACCATCACCACCAGCCACCATTACCACCACCAGCCATCACCACCACCAAGAACAACAATCTTCACCATCAGCCACCATTACCACCACCAACAACAACAACCATCACTACCAGCCACCATCACCAGCCATCACCGCCATCACCACCACCACCACCAACAACCATCACCACCACCAACAGTCAACACCATGATAACTGAGGAAGAGATCGTGTTTGTCAGGGACACAAGCTTTCAATTCTATTCAAAAACACATTCAAACGACCACAAATTTAAATAATTGTCTTCAAGTGTTGCTCAGACATGAGCGAACTATTTCCTAAATCCTCTGGCTTCAGTTCATTTCAGGTTTCCAGTTAATTTACTTATGCATGGTGAAGCACCATGTTTTTTTTTTTTTTTCCATTCTTTTTTTAATGCACTCACTATGCCTCACCTAAAAGCCACCCCCCATATTTATCCAACCGAATTATACCTGGCATGAAAGACAAAGCAGTACATGCCAAGAAGAACTGATTCTGGGTTCTGTTTCAACTAAAACTTGATCAATCAGTGGCACATACGTGCCGAGCGAATCAGCTTACAATGAAATCAAGTGTGACATCCAGCAACTTAGATCGGTGTAAACAGGGTATGTGTAAATACATGAATTAGAAATAAATAAATACATAAATAAATAATTTTCCGTTAAAATCTCATCAAGGTGATTAATATTTGTGTGCATATATGTACAAATCATGTCTAGAAGGGAGCATAAGTTACAGGAAATGGCTAAAATCTTCCAAAAGGATTGCAGTGTTCGTTGATTTTCCTGAAAGGTCTCCATCATCCAGCAAGTTTAAATCAGGCCAAAAGCACATAACTAACCTACAACTAATAGGCTGAACAAAACTCACAAAATTCTCTCATAGTATTCTCGATCTGGAATATTAACTTCTATTAGACAGACGGACAGCAAGCAGTGACAACTCCGTGATAGTGAGGATTGAACCGCTGACCTTTGAATCCGTAAGTCAGCCACTGGGCCACCACTACGCCTAGACGCAATTCAGTAGTCTACAATGACCAGCTAGAACTACTTGGTACTTGGCCTAAGCATTTACGTCTAAACCCGTATGCTGTTCCTGTTCCTTCATAAAAAGTCAAAAAGATGAAAATAGACGGGAGCAGCACTTCGCCAAAAATCAAACAGTATAAAATAAGAGCCTTTATTAGCCTCGCTGCTTATTTACTTGCACCTGGACAACCCGACCCAATGAGTTCATGGCACTTCTGGGAAAAAAACCTGTTTGTTCTGCGTTGGTTTAACCCCTTCTAGTAATACACAGAAGAAAATTACCCAGTATTTTAGTGCTTTTTGTGGTCATTCATGCTTAAATAACCTCTATATCAATTAAATTTATTACATTACATCCAAATCATGCTGTACCGCTCCTCTAACAACCTGCATCACACTAAGAAATGGTTCTCGATCAAAGATATTTTAATAATAACGGTGATATGGGCTTTTATTTACAGGTTCAGTTGAGCACTGCTATGTTTTAATTTTTACTGATTTCCTTGACTGTTTATACCTTCTCATCCTTCCAGATATTCCCACTGTACTCGGTTTATCCATGCGAGGTAAATAAGGGCCAGAGTCAAACACACACATGCAAAATAAATTAGTTGTTGAAAAGGTTCTGTAAATGTACAAGTGTCATTTCTGGAAAATTCTGCTGCTCTGATGAATAGGTAGAAGTTTGGGGCAAAGTATTTTATTTCATACAATTTTAAAATGTGATATTTGATGCGACAGTGCAACCAAGTGGTGGTGATGTGGAACTGCAACTCACCTTTGGTTCAGACAGTCAGGATGTACTACAACTGTAGGCTGCTCAGGTTCAGTCACCACTAGCCGGGTCGGAAACGTGAGTCCGTCCCCCTGACTGTACAGAAAAATAAATAATTTTTTTTTTTTTTTTTTAACTTGGTAAATTAATTGAGGAATTTATTAAGTGACCATTGACCACACCTGGTGAACACTGGCAGAAGCCAGAACTTCTTCTGGTCTCCGAACACCTGAGCGATATTCTTGCTGAAACCCAGTGAGAACCCGTTTTTATCTGGTCCATTCCTGAACACAGGCGCTCGAAATGCCTCTGGAAGAATAGAAGAAAGAGACAGGGTCAAGCACGAGTCACGCAGGCCGGTGGACATGGTGCAAGTGCCTTACCGATTGTGGATCTGTTCTTTGCTACAAGCCACAGGTGGTAAGTGAAGAGCGAGAGGATGCTGATGAAGAACATGGCCGCCACAAAAAAAAGAAACAGCACATGGAATTTGGCATGAGTGTCAGGTAGCTCACTCTGTGTGTGAGAGAGAGAGAGAGAGAGAAGGGGGTTAATTTTAAAAAGTGCAATTATTATTATTATTTTTTTTTAAATGGGATTTAAAAAAAAAAAAAAGGGGGGATTTCCCATGGAAGTACAGTATTACACAGAACCTCCCACGCAACTTCGCATATTGGGCACTTCATAGGCATTCAAGGGGCTCATTCACTTACCAGATATACATAGAGCAAGTCTCTTGAAAATAAAATGGAACGTGTTTCTGAAACCAGTTACTTACCCCTGTACACGAGTGTACATGATGCTTGATATGTGTACGAAGATAACTTTAAAAATCATCTCTAATTTCTATTTACATTGTATGTCTTCTGTTTCTCAAAGTGTACGGATACTGGTTACATACGGATACAGAACCAAAACATGTCAATAAAATGATACTAAGCTTGTGAGCTGGAGTGGTATTACCAGGAAACTTTTGCATTCAGACAAAATAAAACAGGACATTCATTAGTGAATGGGCCCTTTAAAATGACATGTGGGACACCTGGAGTAAAACCAATAAAAATAAATATATAATGATGTCAGAAGGTGACCCCGGTTTACACAAACAAGTGATTAATCATGCAGAAGAAAGAACAGGAAGTGTTACCAAGTACTTATTTATGCATATTCATTTCCAATGCTGGCATAGTCACATGACTAAACAGTCAACACTAATGCCGTTGATTACCTTCGGACAATTCTCTGCCGATTTCCTCCGGCAAAGCTTAGTGCAAACAGAGACAGAGTGTTAGAGCCAAGGACAGGAAGAGGATGAGGGCAAAGCACAAGTAGTAGGTACGAGAGGGAGATGTGATGAAAATAAAAACATTTTTATAGGTATTACAGAGCCGGGCTGTTGAATTGGTGACCCAGGTTACAGGTTTGGCCCGTGAGGCATTATGTACTGGCACTTTGACTTGGCTCCTCTATTGTTTTAAAAAGTAAAAAAAAAACATAAATAAATACATTTTAAAAATATCTGAATTTTTTTTTTTTTTTGTAGGAGTCTGTGTCACAACCGTTTCTCCATTTGTCCCACCTGTTATATCTTGGACTTTTGAGGTCACTGCTTTCTGTACACGCTTCCTACCAATAATCTTACTGTTAGAATATCCTGGGAACTTGGACAAAACATCTGTTTATACTTCAAAATAAACTAAAGGTGATTTGGCACAGGCGGTTTAGCAGGAACTAGACAGAACAGGTCCCGCCCCACTCTCTGTCTGCTTGAGTGCATATACGTATACAACTTTAAGAAACCCCATGACTTCCCCAATAGACTCTGATACTCGCCACCAGAATATTTTATGCTCATCATTCTCACCCATGAACGTCATTAAAACTCGTAATCGTGCCCTCTCCCTCTGCACCTGAACCTCACTCGCTGCTCTAATAAAAAAACAAGTTGATTATTTCAATCAATGTAAAATGCTGGTCACTAAATCAGTCAAGCAACAGTTCTGTTCATCAGATTAATACGTTCACTCTGTTTATATTCACATTATCTTCTCTTCTTATTATCATTATTAGTGGGGCCGGTGGCATAGTGGTTAGGGTGCTGGACTCATGATCAGGAGGGTTGTGTGTTTGAATCCCAGTTAGACCCCCCCACTGTGCGAAGAAACCTGGGCAAGGTCTTAACCACAAGTGTGCCTCTGTTCACCCAGCAGTGCAAATGGAAACTCAAAATTCCTATCTCAAAAAATTAGCATATCATGTTCAGGTAGTCTAAACGAGCTATTAACCGAATCATCTGAATCAACCAATTAACTCTAAACACCTGCAAAAGATTCCCGAGGCTTTTAAAAACTCCCAGCCTGGTTCATTACTCAAAAACTACAATCACCCTCAAGCAAGAGGGTAAGACACAGAAAGAAATCTCTGAGCGAATAGTCTGTTCCCAGAGTGCTGTATCAAGGCACCTCAGTGGGACGTCAGTGGGAAGGAAAAAGTGTGGCAGAAAATGCTGCACAACCAGAATAGGTGACCGGACCCTGAGGACCATTGTGGAGAAGGGCCGATTTCAGACCTTGGGGGACCTGTGGAAGCAGTGGACTGGGCACCAGGTCAGCATTCCCCAGGTCAAGCCACTTTTGAACCAGAAACAGCGGCAGAAGCGGCTGACCTGGGCTACAGAGAAGCAGCACTGGACTGTTGCTCAGTGGTCCAAAGTACTTTTTTCGTATGAAAGCAAATTTTGCATGTCATTCGGAAATCATGGTGCCAGAGTCTGGAGGAAGACTGGGGAGAAGGAAATGCCAAAATGCCTGAAGACCAGTGTGAAGTACCCACAGTCAGTGATGGTGTGGGGTGCCGTGTCAGCTGCTGGTGTTGGTCCACTGTGTTTTATCAAGGGCGGGGTCAATGCCGCTAGCTATCAGGAGATTTTGGAGCACTGCATGCTTCCATCTGCTGAAAAGCTTTATGGAGATGAAGATTTCATTTTTCAGCACGACCTGGCACCTGCTCACAGTGCCAAAACCACTGCTAAATGGTTTACTGACCAGCGAAGTGCCGTCCCGGCACATGCCCTCATACCTGACCTATTACTGTGCTCAACTGGCCTGCCAACTCTCCTGACCTGAACCCCATAGAGAATCTGTGGGATATTGAAGAGAAAGTTGAGAGACACCAGATCCAACACTGTGGATGAGCATAAGGCCACTATCAAAGCATCCTGGGCCTCCATAACACCTCAGCAGTGCCACAGGCTGATTGCCTCCATGCCACGCCGCATTGAAGCAGTCATTTCTGAAAAAGGATTCCCGACCAAGTATTGAGTGCATAACTGAACATAATTATTGGAAGGTTGACTTTTTTGGATTAAAAAGACTTTTTTTAATTGGTCGGATGAAATATGATAATTTTTTGAGATAGGGATAAAAGTATAATGTTTATCAGTACATTACAGAAAATAATGAACTTTATCACAATTTGCTAAATTTTTGAGAAGGACTAGTGTGTATGTATGTATGTATATGTTATAAATAAACAGTAGTTATATAGTGTGTTAACCTTGTGTTAAGACGTCGTCTCTGTGATCTGTTTACACGGTTTTGTGGACTTTCGTAACCCTAAGCAAATATGGTTGGTCAGAAGCCTAAACCTTACTAGCATGGGTGCAAGTCTCAGACACAGAGTTGAATTAACTATCTGCTTGGGTCGACACAATCTACCATGCATACTCAGTTTAAGCAAAGAGAGTTGTAAAATGAATGAAAATCCGAATCCAGGAAAGAGCTCTCCGCTTTGCTGGCTCCACATCAGTGCAGGCTGTGTTCTAAACGAGTTCAACGGCCCCCTTGTGCACTTGAAAGACCTGAAGTCCATATAACCCACAGCAAGTACACTACTTAAAAATGATTGGCTGCTTTAAGCTTCAGGTAAAGTAACTCGGTATAAATAAGTGACTTATTTGAAATTAATGTTGATATTATTTGATATATTTGATATTATTTTACAATGTTATGTTGATAATAATTGATTTAGGGGTGTTTTATGAGATACGGTAATGGTATTTATGGACGTAAAGTACAGTATGAGCGTCAAACGTCACTGTAACAACTTATGTTCACTTTCAACTTGCGTTCGGCCATCCGGAACCAATTAAAAATGTAAGTCGGGGCACGTCTGTATTACCTTTATTATTATTATTGTTATTATTATTGTTATTATGATATTATTTAAAACTGAATCTGTCTAATTCTTATGTTATGATAATCTTTACTTTTATGTCTCATAGCCACTTGATCATCTTATTATTAATTATAAATATAATTTGTTATATAAAATACATTTACAGCATTTAGCAGATGCTCTTTTATCCAGAGTGACTTACAATTATAATTTTTATACAACTGAGTAATTGAGGGTGAACGGCCTTGCTCAAGGGCCCAACAGTGATGATAGTTGTGATTGAAGACCTGACCATCGGATGAGCAACCCATTGCCTTAACCGTTAAGCCACCACTGCCCCTGAAATATACTATTCATGTTTATCACGACACTATAATTATGATGTTGTTGGCATGGTTGTGTAAAGTGGACAGTTAGAGTGAGAGATCTGTCAGTTAGAAATTCTAAATGTCTCAACTGGACTAATTATTCGACATGGTCTACATTTACATGTAGAAATGCACTGGGCCTTCACCGTCTTGGTAGAACATAATACTCTAATTTCATTATACATCTACAACATGCATTACGTGTACTTCGGTACTAGTTGACTGTTGATATGCATCTGTGAATGTTTTTCAGACAGACTTCTTTGGTCCCTCATTTGGGATTCTTTTTATGATCCAGTTCCCCATTCCAAATTAATTGAATAGCCCTCTTATAAAGCATATCTTCGTCACATCCCCCCCACGCACGGTAAAGGCTTGAAAAGAGATTTGTCTATAAATATAGATTAATCAGTCTGAAGAAAACAAGCAGTCACAGCAGTTTTACTCACAGTCCAGAACTTGATGAAGTACTGCAGCACTGTGGCTGCGATGAACAGGCAGTACAGCAGCGAGTAGGCCAAGAAAAGGATGAAGAACTTGTAATTGGAGAAACCGACACAGTTATTCACCCTGTTACAAAAAGGAGAAAACCATTATGTTGAGGAAAAAACAACACTTGCTTCAGAAACGACAGATGATTTTACTCACCATGGGCAGTGATGATCCATCTTCAACACGCACCTGTCACACGTTTAAAAAAAACAAAAAAAAAAAACATTTTTCATCATCAGAATTAAGGGTAATGTACTGTAGTTTTACTGCCGATTTGTCACTTTGCCT
>CM045734.1:19923563-19991063 GCA_024760905.1 Plotosus lineatus | reverse complement strand
CCCATTCTACATAACGGAAATGGTTTAATCCGTTCCGTCGTCTTTTGAACACAATTTATCGATACCGTAACTCATACCATAGGTCCTCAAATTACGTGAAATTTGAAATAAATTAAATTCAACAAATTTAAAACAAATTAAATTTGAAATAATAAATAATTGAATGAAGTGAAAATTGTTGAATACAAGCAGCGCTTTTCCTGGTGCTTGAAGACTGTCCCTCTTGATCTGTCAGCTCTGTGCTCAAGTAGTTCAAGCTTGAGTTTGATTTCCGTGTTTCTCCGAATCTCTATTACAGTTACAGACTACAATTTCCCTGTTTCATCTATGAAAACGGCACTAAAGCACGGGCACTAGAAACACGTTTTTCTAGTGCCAAAGTGCCTTCCCTGTGAAAAACAAAGCACAACCCGTTTTCATAGATGAGTGAGTTAAAGCCCCGCACCTCTGCAATGCGCATTTCAACCTCTTTTCCGAGACCATAACACACTAAAATGAAAACTACAGAAAACGTTAAAGCATAAGAACAATAACGATAAGAATTTTAACCTTTGTGGTGGTGAGCAGTTGGCATACGTAAATGTTGGAGCAGGAGAGAAGCAGAGGTTTCCCTTCCATAACAGAGAGGGAGAGAAGCGGCGGTTTCCCCCTCCATAACAGCTTCAGGTCAATCAGCCAAAGGTGTTTTTTCCTCTTGCTACAGCTTTGCATGGATGACTCTTCTTCAGGATGTTCCTTTCTTTCCTTGAAGAACATTTCTAATGGCTTGTTTGTGGCTTGTTTCTGCCTTCTTTTCAAAACCTTACGGAAGTGGCTCATGACCACATCGTTAAAGGTGTTCACTGCGCTGCTCGCGCTTTCGCTTAGCTTGCTTACATACATACATCCTCTTCAGCTTTGTTTAAGCGGTTGTGCCTATAAGCTGATCTGTGGGTTTTCTGTTCGGTACTCTAAATCGTATTTGTCTATGGAGGTGGTATATGGCATGAGTGATTAGATAGCTGTAGTGCGTTAGCACTAGCTTTAGGACTGTATCAACAACTTCCGGACTTCCCCAGGACAGCTTTTAGGGTGATACATAGTATCAACAACTTCCAGACTTCCCCAGAACATACATGGTAACAACTTCCGGAAGTTGCGCACTTTTCCTCCCTCCCGGTCTTATTTTTTCTCGAGTTTGACTTCTGGTTTTTGTTCGGATTCCCGGACGGAAGAACTCAGATTTTTTTGTTCGGACTCTAGAGCGTTTGGATTCTGAGGCTCCACTGTGTACACACGCGCGCACACACACACTATATTTTATATATATATATATATATATATATATATATATAACAAAAAAAGTTAAGGATATTTGGAAATTTTCTAAATATTTTTTTCGGTTTTGTGAATTGGCCTTAATTTCAGTTTTTTATTGACAAATAGCCTTAACTTTTTTGTGTAATTTTATATAATATATATATATATATATATGTATATATATACACATACATATATATATATATATATATATATATATATATATATATATATATATATATACACATACATATATATATATATATATATATATATATATATACACACACATACATTTTTTATATATATATATATATATAGGAGAGGATTTTCTGAGTAGATCCTTCCGTAGGAGAGTGCTCAATACTTTTTGGTAGAGCAAATAACAAAAATAAAAGGACAGGACAAAGACTTTCTATTGAAACTCCATTTATCACTACAGATCTGTTTCGAGGGGTGGTGAAACCATCTTCTCTCTTCATCTTCAATGAATTCTTCTATAATCACCTGAACAGAGAGGATGGTTTCACCACCCCTCGAAACAGATCTGTAGTGATAAATGGAGTTTCAATAGAAAGTCTTTGTCCTGTCCTTTTATTTATATATATATATATATATATATATATATATATATATATATATATATACACACACACACACACACACACACACACACACACACATATATGTCATCCTTTCGGCTTTTTTCCCTTTTACTCGGGAGTCGCCACAGCGAATAATCTGATTCGAACGTTTGATTTGGCAGAGGTTTTTACGTCGGACGCCCTTCCTGTCACAACCCTTTTTAGCAAGGGACAGAAACACGCTTACGGCTTTGCAGCCGACTCTTTACGAATGTCAGCAATGGATCTTTTACATGCCTCTCACCATAGACAGTGAGAGACATGGCCCACCTTTGATAACCCAGTTTGCTGCACTGGGGGGGACAGTGACAACCTTGTGGAGAGTGGGACTCGAACCCCCAACCTTTGGATCAGCGATCCAGCGCCCTATACCACCACTGCCCATTATACATATATATATATATATATATATATATATATATACATACACACACACACACACATATATACACACACACATATATATATATATATACACACACTTGGTCCCCTACTTACGAAACCTCCGGGTTACGAAAAACATTTTCCCAAGTTTCCTAACAACTCCCTCTTACGAAAAGCGCCAAACGCACCATTCAAACGCTCAAATCAAAATTTCACACGATGCGCGAGTTGCGCTCTTATTGGCTGTCTCCCAACATCCCGCCCTGCTTGCCTCCCATTGGCCAGGAGGGAGCTGACGTGTACCCATTCCTGTACCCATACCTTTTGGACGCAACATGTGTGAGGAGAGTTGAAGAGGACTGTTGGCTTGTTTGGAGATCATTGCAGCATTGTATTTCGTTATCGCCGAAACCCCTCTACAATCGGGACGATATTGAAGCATAAGGAGACCTTAAAGCGGAAATACAGTGACGGAGGTGATTATTTCGGCACGATATTGAAGCAGAAGCACGAACAAGACCTCCGATCTGGCAAGGAAGCAAATTAATATTGAACCAGGACCTCTGATCTTTCAAACAGGTACTGTAATTCTGTTTTAAACACAACATCCCGTCCATTTAAACAATTAAATAGAATTGCGCGTTGCTTGTGGGTGGAGCCTGCATTCGGCAAAACACACCACAGAGTTTTGTGTGTGTGCGAGCGACAGAGAGGCTGCCTACAGAGTCAGTCAGAGATGAAAGGAGGCTTAACTCTCTTTTGAGAAGTCACATTGCAGCCGTGGAGGGGGGGGGGGCACCAGTGTCTCTCCCTCATGCCGGTCCCAAGCCCGGATAAATGCAGAGGGTTGCCTCAGGAAGGACATCGGGCGTAAAACAAATGCCAAATAAAAAATGCGAGTAAAAACAAAATGTCATACCGGATCGGTCGAGGCCCGGGTTAA
Organism: Plotosus lineatus; assembly: GCA_024760905.1. Taxonomy (NCBI): domain Eukaryota; kingdom Metazoa; phylum Chordata; class Actinopteri; order Siluriformes; family Plotosidae; genus Plotosus; species Plotosus lineatus. The sequence goes on along the minus strand of CM045734.1, from coordinate 19,987,793 downwards.
CGACTGCCATCAGTGCTGTTAACCAACAGGGTGCTGGTGGAAATTGGACTACTGTTGGTCAAAGATGTCGAAGAAGGAGAGCCGGGAGGGGTGTCCGTAGGCAGAGAGAGAAGAGGAAAGGCATTAGTCTAGGACTGAAAGTAGAGACTTTGAATGTTGAAACTATGGCAGGAAAAGGTAGAGAGCTGGCTGACATGATGTAGAGGAGGATGGTGGACATACTGTGTGTTTAGGAGGCCAGGTGGAAAGGTAGCAAGGCTAGAAGCAAGCTGTTTTTTCATGGTGTGGATGGGAAGAGAAATGGAGTAGGAGTCATCTTGAAGGAGGAGTTTGTCAGGAATGTTCTAGAAGTGAAAAGAATGTCAGACAGAGTGATGAGTCTCAAGTTAGATATTGAAGGCGTGATGGTCAATGTTGTTAGTGCTTATGCCCCACAGGCAGGATGTGAGCTAGAAGAGAAGGAGAGATTCTGGAGTGAGTTAGATGAAGTGATGCAGAGTACCCACAGAGGTGAAAGAGTGGTAATTGGAGCAGACTTCAATGGACATGTTGGTGCAGGAAACAGAGGGGACGAGGAAGTGATGGGCAGGTTTGGTATCCAGGACAGGAACGCAGTTTCTTCCAGAAGAGAGAGGAGCATAGGATGACTTATAAAAGCGGAGGTAGAAGCACACACGTAGACTACATCTTGTGTAGGCAATGTAATTTGAAGGAAGTCAGTGACTACAAAGTAGTAGTGAGTGAGAGTGTTTCCAAACAGCATAGAATGGTGGTGTGCAATATGACGCTGATGGTGAGGAAGGTAAAGAAGGCAAAGGCAGACCAGAAGACAACGTGGTGGAAGCTGAAAAAGGATGAGTGTCATGTCTTCAAGGAGAAGTTGAAACAGGCTTTGGGTGGTCAGGAAGTGCTTCCAGATGACTGGACAACCACAGCTAATGTGATCAGGGAGGAGAGGAAATAGGAGACTTGGTGGTGGAATGAGGAAGTGCAGGAGTGTGTACAAAGGAAGAGGTTAGCTAAGAAGAAGTGGGACATTGAGAGGACCGAAGAGAGTAAACAGGAGTACAGGGAGACACAGTGTAAGGCGAAGGTAGCGGTGTCAAGGGCCAAACAGAGAGCATATGATGACTTGTATGCTCGGTTGGAAAATAAAGAGGAGGAAATGATTTATACAGGTTGGCACAGCAGAGAAATAGAGATGGGAAGGACGTGCAGCAAGTTAGAGTGATTAAGGACAGAGAGGGAAATGGATTGACTGATGACAGAAGTGTGCTGGGAAGACGGAAAGAGTACTTTGAAGAGCTGATGAATGAGGAAAATGAGAGAAAAAGAAAAAAAGAGTAAAAGAGGTGACGGTTGAGGCCCAGGAAGTAGCAATGATTAGTAAGTGTGAAGTGATGAGGGCATTGAAGAGGATGAAGAATGGAAAGGCAGTTGGTCCTGATGACATACCGGTGGAGGTATGAAAGTGTCTAGGAGAGGTAGCAGTAGATTTCCTGACAAGAACATTCAACAAGGTCTTCGAGAGTGAGAGGATGCCAGAGGAATGGAGAAGACGTGTGCTGGTCCCCATTTTTAAGAACAAGGGAGATGTGCAGAGTTCTGGCAACTACAGAGGGATAAAGTTGCTGAGCCACATGAAGTTATGGGAAAGAATAATGGAAGCTAGACAAAGGGCAGAGGTCAGCATTTGTGAACAACAGTTTGGTTTCATGCCAAGAAAGAGCACCACAGATGCAGTGTTTGCCTTGAGGATGTTAATAGAGAAGTACGGAGAAGGTCAGACGAAGCTGCATTGTGCCTTTGTGGATCTGGAGAAAGCATATGACAGGGTGCCGAGAGAGGAACTGTGGTATTGCATGAGGAAGTCTGGAGTGGCAGAAGTATGTGAGAGTGGTGCAGGACATGTATGTAAAGATGTAAGACAGTGGTGAGGTGTGCTGTCGGTGTGACAGAATAGTTCAAGGTGGAGGTAGGACTGCATCAAGTGTCAGCTCTGAGCCCCTTCTTGTTTGCTATGGTGATGGACAGGCTGACAGACAAGGTGAGACAAGATTCCCCATGGACTATGATGTTTGCAGATGACATTGTGATCTGTAGTGAGAGCAGAGAACAAGTGGACGAAAATCTAGAGAGGTGGAGGTATGCCCTGGAAAGAAGGGGAATGAAGGTTAGCCTCAGTAAGACAGAATACATGTGCATGAATGACAAGGACCAAGAGGAACGGTGAGGTTACAGGGAGCAGAGATAAGGAAGGTGGAGGATTTTAAGTACTTAGGCTCAACAATCCAGAGCAGTGGTGAGTGTGGAAAAGAGGTGAAGAAACAGTGGCCCTGGGGAAAAGACAGGAGGCAGAGTTGGGTGTAGCAGATATAAAAATGTTGAGGTTCTCTTTGGGAGTAACGAAGATGGATCGGATCAGGAACGAGCACATCAGAGGGACAGCACATGTAAGACGTTTTGGAGACAAAGAGAGGCTAGATTGAGATGTTTTGGACATGTACAGAGGAGGAATAGTGAGTATATTGGTAGTAGGATGCTGAGGTTGGAACTACCAGGCAGAAGATCTAGAGGAAGACCAAAGAGACGATTCATGGATGTGGTGAAGGAGCACATGAAGGTGGTTGGTGTAAGAGAAGAAAATGCAAAGGATAGGGTGAGATGGAGGCAGATGATTCGCTATGGCGACCCCTGAAGGGAAAAGCCGAAAGGAAAAGAAGAAGAAGACGACATTGTAGCTTTGCCGTTTTTTAAGTTGTTTAACTCAGTAAATGTTTAATAAATGTGGCGCATGTGAGCAAAACACGGCTCATCTAGACCTCCAATCCCTCAAGGAATCAAGTTAAAGTTGAGTTTGGACCTCCGATCTGTCAAGCAGGAAATGTGGAAAATGCTTCATCGTCCTGCATGTGGGCAGAGTCCACCACAATACACATTTAATGTGTATTGTGCTTGTGTGAGAGAGACAGAGATAGAGAGAAAGTGTTATGAGTGTGTATGTGCGTTCATAAAAAATGTTTAATGATGGTTTCATTAATAAATATGTGAATAAAATGGTTTAATCTGTTCATAAAATGTTTAAATTGTTTAATAAATAATTTATAAATAATTTTCTTTTAACACATTTCATACAAAATTGGTGTATTTTTTTCTCATTATTAAAGGGTTTATGGGGTAGTCTTGGGAGCCTTGGAACGAATTACGCATTATACATGTAAAATGCGCCTCTACTTACGAAACCTCCACGTTACGAGAAAGGCGCTGGAACGTATTAATTTTGTAAGTAGGGGGCCGACTGTATATACATACATACACACACACACACACACACCTCGCTACTTTGCGCCTTCAGTGCATCGCATTTTTTTATTTTTTTTATTTTCATCAAAATGAAAAAATAAGGAAATTAAGGAAGGGGGAAAAGGGTTAAGGAAAATGTCACAAAAACAAGGACAATTATGCAGAACCCCGCCCCCCAAAAAAACAAAAAACAACCCAAAATCTCCCATCAAAACTACTTACATTTTTGTGATGTGCGCATCTGCGTGCGCATTTATATTTTATTTACATCTTATGCGTTGAAGTGCACTTTCCGTGATTAATTGGGACCGAGATCCCCACGCGACCATCGAAATCCGCGAAGCAGGATCACCCCCCAACTGACGTATATCAATAAATACATATTCAGTGCTATAAATGCTTATAATAACAATTAACATTAAAGAAATAATGCACAAGATGTAAATAAAATATAAAGACACACACATACAGATGGTATTGCATGAGAAGAAGACGACACATATACATATGCGTGTGCACACACAGATGCAACAATGCAATTAGTTTTGACAGAAGATTTTGGGTTGTTTTTTGTTTGCTTGTTTTTTTTTTTTTTTTGCATAATTGGCTTTGTTTTTGTGGCATTTTCCTCAAGTTTCCCACCTATTCTTCCTTAATTTTTAATTCGCTGAATATTTATTTATTGTTTAAAAAACAGCGATGCACTGAAGCTGCATGAACTGAAGCAAAAGTAGTGAGGGACCCCTCTAAAATATATATATATATATATATATATATATATATATATATATATATATATATAAAAATATGTAAATAAAAACACCTAAACCTACTGGTTCATCATGCCAGTTCTTAGTCCCAGTTTCCATAGCATGAAGCGACCAGGAGTTCAACTCCTCCTGGATGGAATGTGAGCCCATTGCAGGTTACCTTCCCAGTATATCTTTACTGGTACCCATTTATACTGCTGGGTGAACAGAGGCACACTTGAGGTTAGGACCTTGTCCAGGGGTCTTAGCACAGTGGGGGTCTAACTGGGATTCGAACACACAACCACCCAATCATGAGTGCAGCACCCTAACCACACCACCGACCCCACCCTCTCTCATATTATATCATGTCATCCCTTGAATATCGCGGATAATGTAGACCAGACCTGGCCGCGATATTCGAAAAACCGTGAAGTAGGAACACCCCCCTCATTTCTACCATGTTGTCTCATTTCTACTTGTCCTTCTCAAAAAATTAGCATATTGTGATAAAGTTCATTATTTTGTATAATGTACTGATAAAAAATAAACTTTCACATATTTTAGATTCATTGCACCCCACCTCAAATATTTCAGGTCTTCTACTGTTTTAATACTGATGATTTTGGCATACATCTCATGAAAACCCAAAATCCCCATCTCATAAATTTAGCATATTTCATCCAACCGAAAAAAAAAAAAAAAAAAAAAAAAAAAAAAGTGTTTTTAATACAAAAAAAGGTCAACCTTCAAATAATTATGTTCAGTTATGCACTCAATAGTTGGTCGGGAATCCTTTTGCAGAAATGACTGCTTCAATGCAGTGTGGCATGGAGGTAATCAGCCTGTGGCACTGCTGAGGTGTTATGGAGGCCCAGGATGCTTCGATAGCGGCCTTAAGCTCATCCACAGTGTTGGGTCTGGTGTCTCTCAACTTTCTCTTCACAATATCCCACAGATTCTCTATGGGCTTCAGGTCAGGAGAGTTGGCAGGCCAATTGAGCACAGTAATACCATGGTCAGTAAACCATTTAGCAGTGGTTTTGGCACTGTGAGCAGGTGCCACGTCGTGCTGAAAAATTAAATCTTCATCTCCATAAAGCTTTTCAGCAGATGGAAGCATGAAGTGCTCCAAAATCTCCTGATAGCTAGCTGCATTGACCCCGCCCTTGATAAAACACAGTGGACCAACACCAGCAACTGACATGGCACCCCAGACCATCACTGACTGTGGGGACTTGATACTGGACTTCAGGCATTTTGGCATTTCCTTCTCCCCAGTCTTCCTCCAGACTCTGGCACCTTGATTTCCGAATGACATGCAAAATTTGCTTTCATCCGAAAAAAGTACTTTGGACCACTGAGCAACAGTCCAGTGCTGCTTCTCTGGCGCCCAGGTCAGGCCCTTCTGCCGCTGTTTCTGGTTCAAAAGTGGCTTGACCTGGGGAATGCAGCACCTGTAGCCCAGTCCACTGCTTCCACAGGTCCCCCAAGGTCTGGAATCGGCCCTTCTCCACAATCTTCCTCAGGGTCCGGTCACCTCTTCTGGTTGTGCAGCGTTTTCTGCCACACTTTTTCCTTCCCACAGACGTCCCACTGAGGTGGCTTGATACAGCACTCTGGGAACAGCCTATTCGCTCTGAGATTTCTTTCTGTGTCTTACCCTCTTGCTTGAGGGTGTCAATGATGACCTTCTGGACAGCAGTCAGGTCGGCAGTCTTACCCATGATTGCGATTTTGAGTAATGAACCAGGCTGGGAGTTTTTAAAAGCCTCAGGAATCTTTTGCAGGTGTTTAGAGTTAATTGGTTGATTCAGATGATTAGGTTAATAGCTCGTTTAGAGTGCCTTTTCATGATATGCTAATTTTTTGAGACAGGAATTTTGGGTTTTCATGAGCTGTGTGCCAAAATCATCAGTATTAAAACAATAAAATAAATATTTCAGTTGGTGTGCAATGAATCTAAAATATATGAAAGTTTAATTTTTAATCAGTACATTACAGAAAATAATGAACTTTATCACAATATGCTAATTTTTTGAAAAGGACTAGTGTGCGTGTGTGTGTGTGTGTGTGTGTGTATATATATATATACACATATATATATATATATATATATATATATATATATATATATATACACACACATACATATACACACACACACACACACGTCACATGACTGAATAGTTTAGAACGATGAGAGAGAAAGAGTCTCACCTCCAGCGCCGGTACGTGTGTAGAGCGGTAAACTGCTTGCTACTCGTTTCAGGATCTCTTGCTGTGTCTCTGGACGCTCTTCTTTCTCATAAAGCTCCTTCTCAGCTTTGGGTAAACAGAACTGACACACATCCATAAGCACACAAACACAAACACACGTTTATATCACATCATGTGAGGTCAGAGTTCTCAGAGAATGAGTCGGATTAGTCAGACTCTAATTATTCATGAGCATGACTGGTTGGGATTGGGATTTATTTGTGAACAAGTACAATTGTTCGTCATTTCATCCGGAACGAATGGGATTGTTCAGAAATTCATACAGAACCAATGGAATTAATAAGTATTCCTCTGAAAATGAGCAGGGTTGAGCAGGATTTCAATGGGAATTGGTGTATTCTCGCCTCGGTATCCCCCCGGAAGATCTGGAAAAAGTGGCTGGGGAGAGGGACATCGGGGCTTCTTTGCTTAGGTTGCTGCCCCCGCGACCTGACCCCGGAAGAAATGGAAGATAATGATGATGATGATGATGATGATATTCTGGCCAAAACTTTCCAACAGCGGGAATTTTGTCTTTAACGAATGGGGATCATTCAGAATTTTATTGATAACAAAAAGCATTAGTACAAATTCTATCGGGAAGGAACAGGATTGATGCAAATTTTGCCAGGGGGATGAGAATTTACCCAAAACAAACTGGACTGGTCAAATTTTCCAAGGAATGAATGAGATCAGTATGAATTTTATTTGAGAACAAACTAGATTGCTGCAATTTGTTTCAATCACAAATGGGATTGATCAGAATTTTATCAGGAATGAAGGAAATGAGGGGATCTTTTACCAGGAATTAATTTAACTGCTGAGATTTAATTTGGGAAATAATTCGGTCAGAACTTCTCCATGGTTGAGCAAAAATAAAGTTGCATTGCACTTTAAATATTTCTGTTACCTCTTTGGATGGATTTGTTGGCCTTGTGAAGATGGTCTTCCAATAAGACCAAACAAACATGATGAAGGAGAGGTGAAAAACTACCAAGTAGATAACTGTGAAGAGTAAAAAGCAAAATAACGATTTATTGATGCATCAGGAGAACAATTCATCACTGACAAGTCAAAGTCAGCTCAGCAAAATCTCAATCTCTCTCTCTCTCTCTCTCTCTCCTTCCAAGTATGACTGAAACCTTTCTCTCAACCTTTATCATTCGAAATGAAAAGCAGAAATATGATGACATCACTTACTTTTTTCTCCAGGACTTGGTACCGTGACTGCAAAGAAAAACACTGATGAGTTATTTCACAAAACAAAACAATTCAGCAGATGCTTCTTTTTAGTATCAAGCACATGGGTTGAATTTTTATAGATCTCTTCAATCAAGATGGATAAAATCTGAATCATACCACAGTGTATCAATACATTAATATTAATAAACCTTAAATTACAGTTATACATTATAACATTAAACATGATTATATTTATCCATTCATTATCTGTTTTGCACCTTTTCCTTGCCTCAGGTCTGTATTTATAAAAATCAATACATAAAAAAAATACATAAAAAAAAAAAATCACTAACTTTTCACAAGATCACAAGTGATCAAAATATCAGGTCAGGGTTCTCACATGTTAATATTTGTGAACCTTATTGTACATGGTTGATTTCAGAGAAGATTTAATAATTAATTAATCACATAAGCTGATTTCATTTTTTTAAACACTAAATTCTTAATAAAAAGATGTCCGTGAATATTCGGAAAAAAAAATGCATCTTGACATGTGCAGGGAGCGCCGCCTTCAAAATCTGACTGACAGGAGGCATCGCCAACAAAAATACAAGTGTCATTTTTCAGTGAAGTGATCAGTTATCAAAAAAAAAAAGAAATTTCATACCCCCCCCAAAAAAAGAAAACAACAACATACAAAATAATATATTTCTTCATATTCTAAACTTATCACAATTATTGATATCGAAGTCTGACTACTGCATTTTTCATTTAAATCACAACGTGTGTGTGTGTGTGTGTGTGTGTGTGTGTGTGTGTGTGTGTGTGTGTGTGTGTGTGTGTATGGGGAACCAATACGAATGGTAATTTACACTTAATTTAATACAGGGGTAATTTTTTTAAACTATCTATATTTTTATTTATTAGCAGTAAAAGATAAAATGTGAATTATAGAATGCAGCAATAACAACACTGATTGATATCTACCTGGCAACAGGTAATTCAGTTTATAACCTGATGACTCTTTAAACAAGACTGGATTTTATTTTATTTTATGGCAGGTTGTTTTGTTTCCGGTTCATAATTAAATGTACAGCTGAACTCTTTCTCCAAGCTAACTGTTAGCTGAACTAGTTGGTTCGCTAGTTAACTTCTACATTGCTATCCCATTTTGCATTGCTACAAGTTAAAAATAGGTATTTATGTGTATAATTTAAAAAATAAGCTCATCTAAAAACAGTTGAAAACAATCTCGAAGTAAAAACAACAGTATTTTTCAAATAAATAAATCTTATTCCTGATGATTCTGTTAGTCTGGTCCAACCCAGGAATCAATGAATGTTGCTAGCTAATTAGTGTAGTGCAGTGATTTACAGTTTAGATAAAAGGTTTTCTAACTGATACATAACCAAACATATTTTCTCACAAGATCTTGAAATGTCATTTAAATTTAAGTTTAAGCAAAGACACACTGAGCGCTGGTTTTGTACGAATTAGCTGTAGCACTACAGTTGTGTGAGATAACACACAGCCACTTCCTTCCTCGACAACACTTCAGCTTTAACGCTTATCATCTCACAAAACCTGCAAAGTTAGAATAAAACTCAGTACTTACCAACACACAGCTCCACAACGTAAGCATAATAAGACCAACACACAACTAAAGCAATAAATATAACCGGTATCCAAGCCAGACCCCGCTGACAGCATCTGAGGACGTGTGAAGGCGCCATCTTTAATTTCCACAAAATGATTCCACAGAATGAGTCGTCCCCGAACGACTCGGATCTTTGAGCCGATTCTTTTAGATCCGAATCTTTTAGATCCGATAACTAATAACTGATTCACATGAATGATTTTGAAATTTGGGAGGCAAAGTAATCTCGTAGTAATGTGGGCACGATCTCGGCGGTTTCCACGATTTCCACGATTTGAAAGAATCGCGAAGGGTGTGTGTGTGTGTGTGTGTCGTTTGATCGAATCGTGATGATCTTGAGGGAACTTGGTTGATATGTGATGATCTTTTTTTTCTTTTTTATTTCCCCCATTTTCTCCCTAATTTAGTCATATCCAATTTTCATCCATCAGGTATGGTCTTCCCTATCACATGACCACCATTGATCAGGGAGAGGTGAAAGCATGCACATGCCCCCTCATTGAGAGGCCACCTGCCTCATTTCGAACTGTGGTGGCATGTATATTTGGGGTGGTCGAACACACTAGGAGGGAAAGTGCTATCATTCATATGGATGAAGCTCACAGACACCCATGATTGGCTGGCGATCACTGTGAGTGACAGGGAAGTGAGTACAGTGTTATGGGTATGTAATTAATAAATGTAAATATAATGAATATTGTGAATATGTAATTATACTCAGTTAGTGTGCTGTAAATGGTAACACATGGTATTACTCAGCCGTTTTTGGGTCACCGTTGTTTTGCTTGCATAGTCTTATTGGGTCTGGAACTTTCCAGCATATTATGGAAACTTCGAGATTGACCTAGTTGCGCATGCGCCCTGTGACTGGTCATGTGATTAAAACATTCGAGAAAAGGAACATTCCCAAAATGTAGAAAATCTATATAAGGACCAGTTGTGGACCGGCTTGGCGGGGATCATCCAACAGGGTATCATCCAATGCGCATCATCCAAGTTTCATCATTCAAAACTTCATCACCAAAGTCCATCATCCACATTCATCCACAGCCGATACGAGGATTATCATCATTCGTTTCTTTTGATACGGGCAATTCCATACTTTTGACCGTTAGCACTCGCGACGTCTCTAAAATTACCATACTGTAGCTGCTTGGTGCCTATCCTTATTTTGTGACCATTGTTTAATTTGTATTTTGTTTAGCTTTAAACTGTAACATATTATTTTGTTAATATTATTAAATTGTATTTATTGTATGTCGTTGTTTGTCTTGTTTTGCTGATTTCACAGGGACTTTTCCTGTTCTAATTCTATATTTCCATACGTAACAACAGTATATGTCATCCCCGAGCACCTGGTGGTCGCGCTTCTGCCCATGGAGCCCAGCTGGGCCCAACCGTAAGAGGAGACATGGGTCCGCCCTCTCATGAACCCACCACCTGTAGGAGGGGCTATAGTGGTCGGGTGCAGTGTGAGTTAGGTGGCAACCGAAGGCATGGGTCTGTGAACACCTTGGTGTCCACCTGGAAGAGCTGCAGGAACTGGCTGGGGAGAGGGATGTCTGGACCCCATTGCTTAGGCTGCTGCCCCTGCAACCCAATTGTAGATTAAGTGGATAAAGATGAAGATGAAAACCGCTTAGGGTCTCGGTGAGGCTGGTGCCCATCTCAGCCAACTCTGGGCGAGGGCAGAGTACACCCTGACCAGCTCAACAGGCCATCGCAGGGCAGAAACAGGATGATGGCTACGCAATTTCGTCTTGACGAAGGTCAGCACTTATTCTTTTGCATTGTCGCTGACTACAGATAGTGAGAGACATGGCCGGCCTTTGATACCTGTTACCTGCACTGGGATAGAGCAGTGACAACCATTGACAGTGGGGCTTGAACTCCTACCTTGGGACCGGCAAGCCAGCACCTTATTGCATTGTTCAGTATGCTAAACAGGACAGACACTCCCCAACTTACGTTCATTTGTTTTGTTTTTTTGATTTTACATTTTTTTTTTTTTAAATGTCAAATTTTGAGTTTAGCGTGCTCTCTGTAGTACGAGACGTACCTACGTAGTACGCTGACGTAATGACACAATGACCTAATGACGCAGCGTCCATTGTTTACAAACGACAGACTGAACATGCCCCTCCTTCTTCCCAGTTGAGTGCATGCTACCCTTGTGTTAAGAAGTCATCTCTGTGATCTTTGTGTTTACACTGTTTTGCGGACTTTTGTAACCCTAAGCAAATATGCTTGGTCAGAGGCGTAAACCTACTAGCATGGGTGCAAGTTTTCTGGCATATGCCGGAATTTCTGGTTTTCCCAAGGCTGAATTCACTATCTGCTCGGATCGGCACAATCTACCATGCATACTCAGTTAAGCAAAGAGAGTTGTAAAATGAATGAAAACCCGAATCCAGAAAAGAGAGAACTCTTCGCTCTGCTGGTGATTCACATCAGTGCAGGCTGAGTACTAAACAAGTATTCAACGGTGCCCTTGCTCACTTGAAAGACCGGAAGTCCAGATAACCCACGCTTTGTCTGAAGCACAAGCAAGTGAACTACTTTCGGTCGAGCGCCTCACATATTGTAAGCGTTGATTGGCTGTTTTAAGCTTAATGTAAAGTGACTCGGCTCAGCTTCATGTAAAGTGACCATCCGTCGACCATTGGAACCATTTACAAGTCAAAAGATTGCATCATAGAGAATGTTAAAGGTTATATTTGATACTGTATTTGATATTTGATGAGTGAATTTGATTAAAATTTATCTATTTGAAATTGTTTTGCTTGAATTTAATTTATTTGAAATTAATGTTTATATTATTTGTGCAGTTAACTGGGTTATCAATGGCAGGCCATGTCTCTCACTGTCACTGGTGAGAGGCATGTAAAAGAACCATTGCTGACTTTCGTAAAGAGTAGGCTGCAAAGCCGTCAGCGTGTTTCTGTCCCTTGATAAAAAGGGTTGTGTCAGGAAGGGCATCCGACGTAAAAACCTCTGCCAAATCAAAACGTGCGAATCTTTCGCTATGGTGACCCCTGATAAAAGGAAAAGCCGAAAAATCTCTCTCTCAAAAATCTCTCATTATTTGATATATTTGATATTATTTTACAATGTTATGTTTATAATAATTGATTTAGGGGTGTTTTATGAGATACGGTGATGGTATTTATGGATGTATTGTACAATATGAACATCATACATCACTGGAACATACAGTAGCAACTTACGTTTTTTTTCCCTTACGTTTGGCCGTCCGGAACCGAACTAAAACGTAAGTTGGGAAGCGTCTGTAGAATGTAAATATATAACAGTGGATGTTGTTGCTCTATGGGGAGTTTTGTAGTTTAATCTTCACAGGCAGGAATGATTTCCTGTGATGTTCAGTAGAGCATTTAGGTGATATCAGCCTGTCACTGAATGGCTCCTGTGACTGATCAGCAGGTTGTGAAGCAGGTGTGAGGTATTGTTCAGTATCATTTTGGTCAGCACTTGCCTCTCTGACACCAACGTCAGAGTTCATGTCCATCCCCACAATGTTACTGGCCTAGTGGATCAGTTGTGCAATCTGTTAGCGTCTGCAACCCTCAGCCTGCTGCCCCAGCGTGCAGCAGCATAGAGGATAGCGCTGGTCACAACAGACTAATAAAACATTCTGAGTAGTGTTCAACAGATGTTAAAATGTCCAAAAGATGTTGACATGAAGTCTCTCCTTCCTGCTGACGAAGATCTATATGGACCCAGATGTGCACTAACAGACTAAAGATGACTTCACTGCTGGTGATATAAACTCCTTTCCACAATTATTTAGAACTTACAGTTGTTGTATAACCAACCAGACTGCATTTTGGACCGTAATTAATTCCTTGTATATGGTTTATATACGAATGGTTTCACCCAAATGAGGATGGGTTTCCCCTTCGGGCCTGGTTCCTCTCAAGGTTTCTTTGTTGCATCTACTGAGGGAGTTTTTCCGTGATACTGTTCCCACAGGTGACGCTCATTCTGGATGTGTAGAGGTTATAGAAAATGTTTAAATTCTTTTGTGCCTTATAAACTCCTATTTTCACTGTGTAAAGCCACTTTGCGACAATGTAAATTGTAAAAAGTGCTATACAAATAAAATTGAATTGAAATGTCCTCAACCTCTTCAGAAAATAGAGATGGCTCGGGTACTTCTTGTAAAGTGTGGTAGTGTTCTTTACCCGGTCCAGTTTATTGTTAATATGAACTTTAAGGTATTTGTATCCCCACCATTTCCACAGTGTCACCCTAAATGGACCAGGGGACTCTTTTGTTGTGGATCTCCTAATGTCCACAATCTCAAGATATGTGATAGCTCAAAAAATTAAATTCAATTTGCTTCAGGAACTGCTGCTCACATTCTACACTGCCCTCACCGAGACAGTCCCCCGCATGTCCATTACTGTCAGGTTTGGATAGGCCACTAAGCAGGACCAGATGAGATTGCAGCGGATAATCAGATCTGCAGAGAGGATCATCGAGGCCGACCTGCCCTCCATCCAGGACTCAGACCGTTCTAAGGTCAGGAAAAGTGCAGGCAGCATTTCTGCAGGCCACTCACATCCAAGTCATAAACTGTTTAAACTCCTCCCATCTGGAAAATGTTAAAGAGCACTGTACACCAAGACCACTCGGTGCAGTTTCTCCCCCCACAGAGTCATGGAGTGTCAGGAAACCCAATGTGAAATAACCCATTGTGCACACATTGTTCACTACACACTACCTCATAGATACTGATTTGCACTCAACTGTAGATTTTATGCTCCATTGCAACTTGCTCATTTTTTTTGTACACATTCCGTTGAGTTTATTTCTCCTCTTTACATTTTTATTTGCCTTATTTTTGTCTCCAAGCTTAACATTAATGTATTCCTGTACAGTGAGTGAAATTAACTGAAGTTCGAGTCCTTGTTTGTGTATATACCGTATTCGACGTGATAAGCGCCCAGGGTGCTTTAAAAATTGTAGTGGGTGGGCGCTTCTTAAAATGTTACCAGCAGAGTTGAACGATAAGTGCTTATTACCATCGAGGTGGAAAACGCGAATAATAACAGAACAATAAAAGAGTTTTACTGGTATTTGTGTTATTCATTTTGTGGTATCAACCAAACTACTTACATGAAAGCTGAAAATAAACAGAAAACAGCATAAATTAAAAAAAAAAGACCCCTTACTTTTTCCTCCCGGTGCTTTTACTTTAAATATTTTCTCAAAAGTAAAACCGAGCCAATCAACACTAATGTCAACTTTAGCACATGGCACATTAAACCAATCAACATGAACATAAACAAAAGCACCTCTCCAGGAACGTGCTTAAATTTATGAAGTTAGTGAGCAGGAGAATCGGGTGAAAAATACTCGTCATCACTTTCTGGCTCATCGCTGCATTCATTCAAAGCATCCCATAGTTTTGCTGTAGCAGTTTCTAATGGTTCATCTTGTTGGACATTTACCAAGAGAACACAACAAAATATTTTCCTGTTGTTTTAAAGCCCAGCGGAACGATCAAATGTATTGTTACTGATGAACATTATAGACATTCCCCAGTGGCAGGAGGTCTTGAAATACCGTCTAAACTCACTTTTACAAGCAGTGAACGCCTCATTTTCCGGTTACAGAGACTGATCGAATAAAATTGAGAAGTATGATCTACAATTTTGCTTCCAGTACACATGGGTGGTTATGAGACGCAAGATCAAAAACACTGGGGGAGGGGGGGGGGGATATTGGAGCAGGGCGCTTGTTAAGTCAATACAGTACTTAGTCAAAAAGCTAGCTTCTAAATCTGATAACATTTTCCAATTAATTCGATCATATAGAGTTATAATTCTTATTTTTTCAGACCAAATAAGTAAGACACACTGAAAAGTGTTTTTTTTTTTTTTTAATAAAGCTTAATTGCACACAAGGTGTACAAAACAGATTTGGTAATAGACAACAAAACAGGACAAGCAGCAGAGCAAAAGACAACCAGAACGAAACATTAAATCTTCATTAAGACATAGAGAAAGAAAGGAGGTCAGAGTGAGCACATGCTGAACACGGCACAAAGATGTGAAAAGACAAAAAAAATTGCTACAAACAAAAAACAGCCGATGGACAGATTCTTCAATAAAAAAAAAAATCTTTTCAAAAAATCAAATAATTCTTACATCAGACAGTCTGTTACAATAAATGCGAGCATCACCAGGGAAGCATACACATGACGGTATGAAAATATATCCAATGCTCGTCTTGAAAGCAAACTCAGCACAAATACACAAACCTTGCACTAATCCGCTCTCCTCATGGCCTGATACACTCCTTTTCCTTTATTCTCAATCTGTCCTGCTTTTTTATCTTTTGCCCCTCTTGTTGCCGGCTGGAGGTTTTTTGAGCTGCAGGACTCCAGGGCTGAAGCCCGTGTTCTGGGCCGTGGATACGCCGAAGGTCAGACCGGCCGACGGGTTGATTCCTGGGTTACTGAAATTAAACCCTGAAGTGTTGGAGCTTCCAAACCCTGAGAGAACATGACAACGAAATCAATAAATAGAACACAATATAACAACACAACATAATTTACATTTCCTTCCAAACATCTCACTCCCGTCTCAACGCAGAGGTCAGATTCTGTACGTCAAACATGTTTATACACAAATAAAACTATAACTAAAGATCTGTACAGATATTCAGAGTTTTTTGGCTGTGACGGCACACGGATCGAACAAACACCTTCAGGAAAGCGCCAGGAACTGAAACAGCGTTTTACAGCCTAGTTCCAGTTTTCACAAAATTTGGACAAGATTTTTAAATTAACAAGAAAAAGGGCAAACGTTTCGAAATACAGTCGGCCCTCAAATTACAAAGACCCCTGTGTACGAAATCCCCGGATTACGAAAAACATTTTCCTGAGTTTCCGTCCCCGAGATACGAAACAACCCCCTCTTACGAAAAGAAATTCAAAATTCAAACGCGCCAATCAAAATTTCACACGACGCGCGAGTTGCTCTCTCATTGGCTGTCTTTCAACATTTTGCCCTGCTGGCCTCCCAGATAGAGACAGAAGGAAGCTTAACTCTTTAGTTTTAAGTTTAGTTTTTTTAAGTTGTTTAATTCAGTAAAGGTTTCATAAACGTGGGCGCATTTGAGCTCATCTGGAATTCCGATCTCTCAATGAAGTGTGTGTGTGTGTGTGTGTGTGTTAATAAAAAATGTTTAATAATGGTTTAATTAATAAATATGTTAATAAAATGTTTAAATGGTTTAATAAATAATTTTCTTTTAGTTTTAACACATATTTCATACAAAATTTATGTACTTTTCTCATTTTTAAAGGGTTTATGGGGTAGTCTTGGGAGCCTTGGAACACACAGATGTTCGTGCACACTCAGATGCGCATCTCACAACAATGTAACTAGTTTTGATGGGAAGTTTTGAGTTGTTTTTTGTTTTGTGTTGGTTTCGGGCAGTGGTCCCCAAACTTTTTATCACTGCGGACCGGTCAATGGTTGATAATTTTACTGCAGCCGGGGGTGGTGGGGTAGCCTGTTTATATTGTAAATATAATACTCTGCTCTTGCCTAGAGTCGGCTGATATGTGCACCAGCCTCCCGAATCAGGATTAAGCGTTACATTTTTAATCGAGCTCGAACTCTTCTTAAAAAAACAAAAAACAAACAAACAAAAAACCCCCACAGGTGATTGTGCAGCAGCTGGAAGAATGAAGGCTTAGGCTCAGTCTCACCCGAAATCTCCGCTATCGTTTGAAACATGTCCAACTCGCCTCTATTCATGTGCCTTCCCCTTGTGGGTTACATTTTAGAGCTCAAATGACCGACGTAAAAGAGAGAATCCGATCATTTTCAAAATAAACGTTTTTTCAAAAATAAAAGATCGTTCAGACTCAGATAATAAATAAAACAAAAATAAATAATTATTTCTTGTGCGGCCCGGTACCAATTGATCCACGGACCAGTCAGTATTGGTCCACGGCCCGGGGGTTGGGGACCATTGGTTTCGGGTACGCGCATCTGCGCATATTCGCGGCTTGCTGAGCAACTGTCATGTGATTCAAATTCAGCCAATGGCCGTCCTCCTTCCTGCTAATTGGTTGAGATGATGTATATGCCCCTTTTCCCTCATTTGTGCGCAAGTTATCAATGAGTGTTTTTTTAGTGTGTTTTAACTACCACTTAAGCTCTATGATGCCACTCAAATGCTGGCTAAGCGTCAGAAAAATGTAATGACGTTGGATGTCTCTTATGAAGAAATAAGACTTTCTCCTGAAGAAACGACAGTTTCCTCTGAAGTACCTGAAGAGGAATAATCATCTGAACTGTTGTAAATAACTGTAGTAATCAAGTCTTTTTCAGCAGTGGGCAGTGGGCAGATGCTTCGCATCTGCACGGGAAAATGAACGACCCCGCCCTCCATGAGTTTCCTGCTGCCTTGCAGGTCGGCCTTGGCTGGTCAAAGGCTATGGGAGTAAACCCAGATAGAAAATCCGGTAAGGAGGCCCGAAGGCAGTTGGCCGAGCTCTGCGACGCCCTCTGACACCTCCTGCAGCGCTGCTCCGGCTGTACTGGCTTGTTTTTCCGCCGGACTCTGCCAGCAAGCGCCCGAGAGGGGGATCCTGGCACTGGGCACTCCAGGATCTCCATATCACTTGCCCAGGCCTGCACCTGGAGAGGTCACTCCAGCTTCGCTGTCTCAGCGTAGACATCAACACGGGAGCAGCAGACACCAGTGATAAGCCCAGGCTCGTTTGGTGTAGAGCCGGGCGCTAGGTTGCTCGGCGGTGGGAGGAGTCCTCCGACTCCATTGGGAAGTTACCGCCACTCAGCCGGGCAGCCCCGGGCAATAAGGTACTACCCGCCATAACTTGCTTGCTTCATCGGGTGTGTGAAGCTTAGATCAAAATCGACAGGCTTGTTGTAAAATTGAGCACCAGGCAAACACAGAAAGAAAAAGACAAAGCAACCGCCAGCCTGCTGCGGCTGGCAACCTGGAACGCCAGAACGATGTGTCCCGGCCTCACTGACGACCTCCAGCAAGTCGGCGACACAAGGAAAACCGCCATCATTAGCCGTGAGCTGGCCAAGCGGAACATCGACATCGCCGCCCTACAGGAGACACGCCTTGCTTCCAAGTGGCAGTCTCAAGGAGAAGGACTACACGTTCTTCTGGCAAGGTCTGGAGGCAGACGGCGACGACTCTATGGGGTTGGTTTCGCAGTTCGCAACTCCTGCTGTCGCAATTGAACCTCCTTCTCAGGGAACCGCGCATCCTCTCACTCCGACTCACCACCTCCTCGGGACCTACACACATTTTCTGCGCCTCACGCCCCAACACTCTGCTCCACAACTGAGGCAAAAGATGCATTCTACGAGGAGCTTGAGGCAAGGATCAGAGAGACACCAGTGAAGGAAAACCTGTTCCTGCTCGGAGACTTCAATGCCCGGGTGGGAGCAGACTGCACCGCCTAGCCACGCTGCATTGGACACTTTGGCATTGGCAAGCTCAAACGAGAATGGACAACTGCTACTTGAGCTCTGCTCCTTCCATGACCTCGCCATTACCAACACCTTCTATGCCACCAAGCCCCACCACAGAGTTTCATGGAGACATCCCAGGTCGAGGCACTGGCACCAGCTGGACTTCGTCATCACCAGGAGACCCATGCTGAACCACGGGCTCTCGCACACGTAAGTTACCATAGTGCAGACTGCGACACTGACCATTCCCTGGTCGGAAGCATGGTGCGTCTACGACCCAAACAGATCCACCGCTCCAAACATAGGGGCCAGCCCGCGCATCGACACTGCCAGAACTTCAAAGCCCGAGCTGCGCAAATGCTTTGCTGAGGCCATCGACAACGCCCTGGAAGACTGCCCACAGACAACGCCACAGCACGCTGGGACTTCATCCGCGATACCGTATACCAGGCCGCCTCAGACACCTTCGGGAAGAGAGTCAGGAAACGAGGACTGGTTCGAGGCTGGGATTGAAGATATGGAGCCTGCCATAGCCAGCCGCCAAGGGTGCTGCGCCCTTGAGTACAAGAGGAAGCCATGCGAGAAATCACTGGCCACCTACAGAGAAGCCCGCAACAATGCCAAGAGGGGCCCGCGGAGGTGCGCCAACGACTACTGGCTGAAGCTTTGCAGCGATATTCAGACCTCTGCGGACTGTGGAAACACCGTGCCATGTATGAGGGGATGAAAAAGCTTCGGACCAAGTGCCACCAAGATCGCACCCCTCAAATCCACCTCGCGACATCATCAAGGACCGTGGGAGCAGATGGAGAGATGGGCCGAGCACTATTCAGCACTATACTCCAGAGAGAATGTTGTCACTGACACAGCCATGGAGAACACCATCCCACTGCCCACCATGGAAGAACTCGACTAAGCCACCTACCATCGAAGAACTCAGCAAGGCCATTAACTTCGCTGTCTAGCGGAAAGCACCAGGCAGCGACGGAATCCCTCCAGAGGTGATGAAGGCTGCAAAGAGAGCTCCTCATGGGCATCTCCATGAGCTTTTGCTTCAGTGCTGGGAAGAAGGAGCGATACCCCAAGACATGCGAGATGCGAAGATCATCACGCTCTACAAGAACAAGTGACGCAGCGATTGCAACAACTATCGTGGGATCTCTCTCCTCAGCATTGTAGGGAAAGCCTTTGCAAGGGTAGTCCTCAACCGCCTGCAAGTACTTGCAGACCGTGTGTATCCCGAGTCGCAGTGCGGGTTCCGGGCAAAGCGATCAACCATTGACATGGTGTTCTCCCTTCCGGCAGCTGCAGGAAAAGTGCCGTGAGCAGCGGCGCCCTTTGTTCCTCGCCTTCATCGATCTGACCAAGGCATTCGACTTGGTCAGTCGGTCTGGCCTCTTCACCCTCCTCCATAAGATTGGATGTCCCACCAAGCTCCTGAAGATAGTCGAGTCATTCCCGACAACACGTCTGGCACAGTTCAGTATAACGGAACATCATCAGACCCCTTTCCAATCAAGAGCGGCGTGAAACAAGGGTGTGTCCTGGCCCCGACACTTTTGGCATATTTTTCTCTTTGCTCCTGCGCTACGCATTCAGAGAGTCCGAAGATGGCATCTTCCTCCACACACGGATTGATGGGAACCTCTTTAATCTCGCCCGCCTCAGGCCAAAGACCAAGGTGCGCAAGGTCCTCATCCGGGATATGCTCTTTGCTGACGACGCTGCCCTCACTGCTCACTCTGAAGCCGCCCTTCAGCGACTCATCAATCACTTCGAGGCATGCACAGAGTTTGGACTCACTATCAGCCTCAAGAAAACCAACATCATGGGTCAGGATGTCAGCACAACTCCACAATCAACATCGGTGATTACACCCTGGAAGTGGTGGACAAGTTCACCTACCTTGGCTCCACCATCTCCAGTAACCTATCCCTGGATGCTGAGCTAAACGTAAGGGATAGGCAAAGCAGCAACATCCATGGCCCGCCTAGCGGCGTGTGTGAACAAACCCCAGGCTGACCCTAAACACGAAGATGAAGGTGTACCAAGCATGCGGGTTGAGCACGCTTCTATACGGCAGTGAGGCCTGGACCCTATACATGCACCAGGAGGCGAAGACTAAACGCCTTTCACCTGCGCAACCTCAGACGACTCCTCGGCATTACCTGGCAGGATCGTGTCTCCAACTCGCGCGTCTTGGCCCAGGCAGGCATGTCAAGCATGTTCGCCATCCTCTCCCAGAAGCGCCTGCGCTGGCTCGGACACATATGCAGGATGGATGAATTTCGCATTCCAAAGGACATCCTCTATGGCGAAGCTCGCCTCAGGAACACGACCAACAGGGCGACCCGCCCTGCGCTACAAGGATGTCTGCAAGAGGGACCTGAAGTCATGCAGCATCAACCCAGTAGATCTCGAGGCAGCGAGCCCGAGCCGCTCTAGCTGGCGTGGAAAGGTAAAATCCGTGTGCAGCAGGCCGAGGAGAAGAGAGAGATCCAGCATGAGGAGAAGAAGAACCGCAAACAGCAGAGAATTCTGTCTGCCACAGCCTGCCCCACGATCCCTACTGCAGAATACACTTGCAGCAAGTGTGGTAGGAGCTGCATCTCCCGCATTGGCTTATTCAGCCACAGCCGGCGCTGCAGCCTCTCAGCTAATTGATAGACCTGCCTAGGTGCAGACTCCATTGTCTCTTGAGACAGACGGATGCCAAGTAATCAAGTCTTTTTCAATTACTATTCCAGTCCAGTACCCAATTTAATGTTTAGAATGGTTGTTGATCCTACTTCGTGGAATTCGGCGGTCGTGGGTGGGATCTCGGCCCCAATTAACTGCGGAAAGTGGGGGATCCTTGTACTGCATACAGATATATGGATGTGAAGTACATACAGCTAGGAAACAGTTTATGTACAGATTATCTATAAGTTATGATACTACTAAATACTAAATGACTTATTGCTTGACAAAATTCAGATGTGGTAATTTCAGATTAAGCATAGAAACGAGCAGATATAATAATGTGCCTTCGGTCTTGAGATTTTGTCCTTTCTGCCGAAAACATTATCTTAATTTAATTGAAGATGAAATACATGTACTGCTTTATTGCAAAGCGTCCAGTATGATAAGAAATAATCTTTTAGCTAAACATTTGAACCGCCCATTGTCAAAACACAGCTTTGTTAAGCTAATGTCTTCAACATGTGTCATTAAAAACTTGTGCATATTTTTATATAATGTTTAAAAATAAGGGACTCTGATGGCTATCTTTTTAATCATGGTAATACTACTCATGCAATATATATATATATATATATATATATATATATATATATATATATATATATATACACATACACACATATATATATACATATACAGATATATATATATATATATATATATATATATATATATATATATATACACATATACATATATACACATATATATATATATACATATAGACACACACACATTATATATATATATGTATGTATGTATGTATGATGAGCTAGTGGCCTTATACTGAATAAAATGTCTCAATGTCTGCATGTCTGTTATCAAAAAGTTATGTATAAAATGCATTAAAGCTGAATTGTTGAAATTAGTAAAGATTCAGAAAGGAATTTGAAAATGCAGAAATTATGATTGGTCTTTAATTAACATTCAGACTTTTAAATCCATAATAATTAAAAATATCTTGATTTTATTAAATGTTATTTTTAAATCAGCACATCTCTGAATCAGTGTGTTCAAAGTGACAGACGTATAAATGGTGACAGTTTATCAGGGAGTTTATTCAGCAGGTAGATCAGAGACAGGTTCAGTGACGGAGAAGTACAAAGTTGTCGGAGATGGTGTTGATGAAGATATGAAGATGATAGCAATACACAGTTAGTGATTATGTGAGGAAAAGAGAGAAGAAGGTGCTGTCACACACCTGCACTCAAGCTCCCTCCAGATGGCTTGTTAGCAGAAAAACCGAAAGACGAGCCTCCCGTCGCAGAGGCGCCGAATGCTGGGCCGCTACCAAACGCTGTTGAAAGACAGAGCCATTGGTTACCAAAAAACAACCAAAAACAAGAAAACTCTTCATCAAGAGGGCCCAGATATCTCTCTCTCTCTCTCTCTCTCACACACACACACGCACACACACACACACACACACACATTTAGTCACATCAAGCTTATAAAACAAAGGAAACCATTAAATAAGGAGAAAAGAGGGTCAGGAACAGGAGATCAGTGCAGGGCATCACTGTGACTCTCTCTACTGAAATAAACCTGCGACTACTTCAGCAAAGCATCGTGCAGCTCAGAGCAGTGGGATGCTGGAAGCGAACAGGGAAAGTGTGTAGGTGTAAAACAGCGGGTACCTCCGAGGCTGCTGGAGCCCATACTAGTGCCCATGCCCGAGGCAAAGGGAGTGCCAAAACCCGCCTGAGATCCTGGGACAGAGAAAGAGAGCAGAAGAGCTTTAACTCTCAGAGCTGCGTCTCACTCCAGGGAAAAAACCCCCAAAAATACCCGTTTACTGTATACGCAGCCTAGCGTATCTAATCCAGTGTATCTGATCTAGCTGGAATACATGACTCATATGTGTGTTTCAAGTGCTGCATGACCACTGAGTGATCAATAACACCATGGTTTTGTTTTTGTCTGTTGAGTAAACTGGTAATGAATACAGCCTCTACATAGCTCAAACACATGAAGAAATTATTACGTATTAATGATAATTATCATAACTGCACAAATCTCCACTTTAATATTACACATTTCATGTGCTCCTTTGTTGTCAAATATTTATCACTCAACACTGAAATTTAATACACAAGTCTAGCGCCCCTGCTGGCTGTAGGCAGTATAACATGTAGCTATGCCCATTTATGAGTCTCAATTACAGTCTCTTACTTTCGTCTTTTCTGTCTAACTTAAACAGTTCGATTTTGCCTATTCCGAGATCTACAATTTACATGTACTGTATAGGTTTACATAGTTTAAATTTATATTATATTACAAATGGAAAACATTACTACCATGAGTCGTAGTACCATTTGCCGATGAACATAATTTTTTAAATTATAAAGACATTGTCATTATTATATTGTTTCACAGTTATTACATTCCATTTACTGTAATAACCATCTGTAGTGACCATGTAATAAAATATTAATCATAATAAAAGTTCTTATAAAATCTGGAACAAAGGACTAGAAGTACTTTGCTGATTTTACATGAAAGTTCATTATATTATAAGATGATTATATGAAAAAAAAGTAATAAAAGTGCTGATAATGTAAACAATTAAACATCAGATTGTAAACAACATTCACAATTCATATTTTTTAAACCTTCGGATCCATTATTTTTGTAACGTTTCACTGCAAATTGTACAATTTTATACAATACATTAAGTTTCATGTTATTTCACGTGTTTATTGGTGGAACACAATGTAATAAACTGAGATTAATCATGTTATTTACTTTTCAGTATGAAATATCATGTTTGTCTTTGATTGTGATAACATCACAAACGTTTCCTCTTAATATTCAGCATATTTTCTCATTAATGATTAGTTTAATGCCATTAAATAATTTTTTATATTCTTCCACCAGTTAAGTTATTAAGTTTATCACTGAGATTGGGAGTTGAAAATATTTTAAATGAATAATAAAACAATGATAGAACTTAGCTGTTAGGTGACATGGTGAATTAGTCATATTGAGGACAGAATAATCGTCAGTCTTTGGACTCAGCAGATAAAACCTGCTTGATCAGAATAATTTTCCATATCATGCTTCGCTTCATTCAAGTATTGCTTATTATCAACCTGTTTGGTATAATACATGAATCGAAATAGTGGACACTTTGTGACAGTTACCGCTTCTGAAATCCCAAAAATACAACAAAATGTCATCCCACAAAATTTGTGGAAAGCTACATGATACTAAACTTAAAATTTTAAAGGCAAAAAAAGAAGAACCCATCCCTTTTTTTGTTTAATTTCTTTTTTCAAACTCAGAATTTTCAAATGATGCTGTAATGGAGCACGGATGACCCCGATGAAAGTTTAAAGGTCTACAAATAAATTATAAATATCTCATTTAAGTTTGCTTTTTCTTATATCCCTAGTGTAGTATACAGGGATCCCTCACTTTCCGCAGTTAATAGGGACCGAGACCCCCCCCCCGCGACCTCCAAATGCCACGAAGTAGGATCAACCTCCCCCGACTGACTTATACGTACATGTATAGAATTCCACAATATTCACCTCATGCTCAGCAGGTTACTTATTACACTACGGATAATGTACTGAAATGATCTCATCATGCACCACTGTTATATTTAATGTTATATCCAATATTTCTCATTGTAATTACACTTCAGAATCATTACATTTAATGTGCCACGTTGTTATTACAGAAGTTATACAAGTTTATAAAATGTTCAATGTAGCTAACTGCAGTAAAAGTGAATGAACTAGTAAATATGCAGCAGATTTGTTAGTAAAGATCACATATACACAATTTGTGAACCTGCGGAATTCAGCAGTCTTTTAGTATTTTGAATTTTCATACAGGTATTAAACGTGTAATGACAAGAGTTTAATATAAAGAGTTTGCTGTTATTTTAACTTTAGTTTCCACTAACCGCCTAGATATTTCATTACTCTGAATGCATTTTAAAACCGAAAAACCCGACAAACTTAAGAAATTATTAACAATATTTTAAATCAATTTAATTAGATAATTTTAGATAATGTTGACATCATTGACTGCAAAATAGCTTAAATTATAATACAGTAATCTCCACATCTTTTTTTTTTATACATTAAAGTCAGTGTGAGGTGCACTCTTGGAGGTTCGTCATTCCTGCCCTGCTACTGTAACATCAGACCCTGAGAAGAAAGTGTGTTTTCCAACAGCATGCAAATTTATTTTGTGAGACATTTGAATGGTTGCGGTCACGGATAATATTCCAACAGCATGTACTTATGCAGACCTGTGACTACAGGTGATCCGGCTTCAGGAACACACGACATTCTTTTTATGGCTTCAGATATACGTTTCCTCTCTCATTTAAGCAGATCATTTAATTCTGCTGTTCAAAGTACTGAAAATAATCTCTTAATAATTCCTCTTTGGATCTCTGATAATAAAACGTGAATTTTCAAAGTTCTTTCCCCTTCAACTTTGATGAATGAAACTTCCTGTCGGACATGGTGGGAAGTATAACCTTATATAGTAGCATGAGGACATGAATTGTGCACATCTTCAGTTTTCATGAACATGTGCACAGGCTAACAAACCAATAAAACTTATTCACACGCGAGCTGTTTTGTGAATTTTCCTGCATAACATACCAACACTTGTTGAATCTTTCATGGCTTATTCGTACCAACACAGCTTACTAAAATAATACGAAGAATTTACATATACAAACACTAACATTCTTGCCTGACGCCCACTGTTCATCTTACTGTAATAAGCTATTTCATTATTTTGCTTGAAATATCTTCAGATTACTTGATTATATTTTCCAGTATATTATATATGTTGAAGAAAATATGTTGTATAATATATTATTCATTATCTGTACTGCTAAGTGGGGTCCCAGGGAGGCTGGCGCCCTTCTCAGCCGACTCTGAGTGAGGGCAGAGTACACCCTGGACAGGTCGTCAGGCCATCGCAGCTCAGAAACACGCTGATGGCTATGCAGCCTGAAAGTACACAGGGATCCCTCGTTACTTCGCACTTCAAGTCATGCGGCTTCAGTGCATCGCGTTTTTTTTTTAATTTTTTTAAAATATTCATCGAATTAAAAAAAATAAGGAAATTAAGGAAGAAGAGGGGAAATAGTTACAGAAAATGCCACAAAAACAAGGCCAATTATGCAACCCCCCAAACAAGCAAAACAAAAAAAACAACCCAAAAGCTCCCATCCAAACTAGTTACATTTTTGTGAGGTGCGCGTCTGTATGTATAATTAATTTACATTATATGCATTATTTTTCAATGTTTAATTGTTATTATAAGCATTTATAGCATTGAATATGTATTTATTGATTATTATATACACATATACATGTACGTATGTGTCAGTCGGGGGGAGTTTGGGAGAGGTGATCCTACTTCGCGGAATTCGGTGGTCGCGGGGGGGGGGGGGGAATCTCGGTCCCAATTAACTATGGAAAGTGAGGGATCCCTGTATTATATAACTGCAAAATTAAACAATCAAAATGATAATGTATTCAACTCGTATCCAAACAGGTAAAAAGTGTGTGAAACAGGACTAAATGACTAATTACTCTAGTTTACACCGCACTCATGCTGAACCTTTTTCCATTACATGTAATTCCACATTCCTGGCTGTAAAGGAAAGGAATGCTGATAAAATTGTCGTAAAACTCTTTCCTGACATAATAACATGATTATATATGCATTTTAATAAGGTTTCATAAACAATTCCAGGTGTAAACTGTACTCATGATTGCTGTTCGTCTTGACTACAAGGTGTTCGAAGTGTTTTTTCCCCCCCAGTCGGAATAAAATTCATATGAATTTATCACCACAGATTATTTGCTGCTCCTGTCTCGTTTCCTTTTAACTGGCTCATTACTTTCCAAAGTGAATTTCTTTTTCATTTTTAAGAAAGAGATGCTTTAAAAAACAAACAAACAAACAAACAAAAAAAAAAAAAACAATCAGCATCTGATTGATGATCCAATTAACGTGAATAAATGATCCGTCAGTCAAAAAGAAACAAAGACAAGGGCTTTTCTTTTTTCAAAAAAGTCTGATTTATTGTGAATTTAAAAGCACTTACATTAAAAACATGACAACAGTTTCAGGACAAACGGATTCCGATTCGCTACTTGCAAGACCACGCTTCGATTTCACGGGTTGATTAAAGTGAATCTTTTTTAAGAATCAATGCAGTTAAAACAGGAACGAATTCGGATTCATTGACACTGTTCAGACTGTGAGGAGTGCAAAAGGCACAGAATCATCAGATTTATGAATAATAAATATAAATAAAGCCTCAGCACACATTTCACAACACACACACACACGCGCATACAAACACGATAAATAAGATCAGAGTTTAACATGTTGCTGTGTAAACAATCAAAAACCCATCCCTCCTATTACGGAGTTATAAAGTACCGACTCGAAATAAAATCTGTACACAAACGGCATGCGGGCTTATTAGAGTTCATTCAGAGGTCAAATAATTTTCCTCTCATTGTAACAGTGGTAATCTTCAGTGTTTCTACCCCATGCATTATGATAATAACCCTACATACACACTGGAAGCAACAAGTGACTCATTATATTTGTGGGCGTGGCCTATCTGGTAGCTATCCACAGCTACTAAGCAGCAAAAATGCAGTTTGATTTGCGTGATACATTCTCGACTTCATACGCGTTTTGTTCTCCGCTCAGATAAACAAGGTGAGGAAACATATTAGT
Organism: Plotosus lineatus; assembly: GCA_024760905.1. NCBI lineage: Eukaryota > Metazoa > Chordata > Actinopteri > Siluriformes > Plotosidae > Plotosus > Plotosus lineatus. The sequence goes on along the minus strand of CM045734.1, from coordinate 19,959,672 downwards.
GAAGTATATTCACCAGAGACGCCACAATACCAGCTTTCTTTCTTTTCCACAAAGTTCCCATTTCAGTGACGGACAAGATGAAAACGTGCGTATTTTATGCGGGTAATGAGTGCAATCTGTTTGGGATTTGGATGCTTCTCAAAAGCATCATGTGACATTTACAGAGAATTCGGAAATCTTTATTTCAAATGCTGCTAAAGTTGTAGCTACCTGTCAAATAAAATGCTGAATTATAAATAATGCGGTTATAAAACGCTAAACAATAAATACGAAACTCTAAAACAGGAAAAAATCTAGTTGAATTTCTCAACACTGGAGCAATAGCGTGAAAACTAGGGGTTACTTTACACATCCGGCATCATCACAGCATCAGCGCCACACGATTTTCTCCTTACACCTCAAAATATACCGGTTCTGCCACTGCTTGGGGCTAAATCTGAAAATAAAGATTTATTTACTTCACAACCACCTTTCACTAGAGAAGCAGAACAAACTCCAACATCTGCCAGTGTATTATAAATGCTTATTATACTTGCATTATAAAGTAATTTGCTGCAAAATTACTCATTGTTCCTTTTTTAAAAAAAAAAGAAATATGCTGTATTCTCCCAACACAAATAAGATTTATCTAAAAACAATAATACAAATTAAAAAATAAAATGAAGGAGAAGTGGCCAAGTGGTTAGGGATCTGCATTACTGATCGGAATGTTGGGAGTTCAAGCCCCAGAACCACCAAGCTGATAGAGTTGGGCCCTTCACCACCAATTGTATAAAAATGTAAGTTGCCATGGATACAGATGACTGCCTGATGATAATAATATTAAAAAAAAAACAACAACAACAACAACTGACCTATTCTTTTAATACCTCCTTCCCCAGCAGTTAGTACACAAAGAAAAAAGGAATTGGGGGGGGGTGCGAAAGAGGGAGAGAGAGAAAGGAGAGAGAGGAGAGGGAGAGAGAGAGAGAAAGAGAAAGGAGAGACGGAGAGAGAGAGAGAAAGGGAGAGAGAGAGGGGAGAGAGAGAGAGAGAGAGAGCGAGAGCGAGAGAGAGAGAGAGAGGGGTTGGACTGATGTCCAGATTAGCAGCTGTTTCATGACCACATGGCCAACGCCTCTTCTGCATTGCAAAATACTGAATCTTTCTTGGCACAAAAAGTTCAAACTGAGTCCTTCAGCACAACACAGACCGTCGTTATTTTAAAACCCTTTGCCCTGCACCTGGTGGGCGAGACCACTTTAGCCCTTAGAGACACGACTAAAAACACAAACATGCTTAAAGCAAAACCTTAAACAGCACACACCCTGTCCTCCTTTTCACTGATGAAAGAGTACGTGGAAGAGAAGCGGCCAGTTTGGGATGAAACGCGAGCTCGGAGCTTTAAAAGGCACAAACTGAAATGATTCGGTCCACAGAAGAGTCAAGGATGCATCGACACACACACAGCCAGTATAATTGGGAACCGGTCCGAATCGACTCTTGAATTTGATTCTTTAAACCCATTTACAACATAATCTAATATACATCCGGAAAACGAAATTACAACATGGAATTATGCAATTATAGTCTTGTAATTAATAATCCAGCTAAAGAGGATAAACAACAAAATCTTATTACATCAGAGACAAAACACCTTCTGGGTTCCAGGTCATGATCTGGAATCCCCTCTCTCTCTCTATATCAGTGCCTGACTGATGTTTGCTGGTCTCTTACTCGGTCTTTTATGCAGTGATTATTGTATGATCCCACCGACTGTAAAGTATATTTTTATTTATTTTATTAATATTGAGGAAATTGAGCGGATAAAATACTCTATACAGGGATCCCTCACTTTCCACGATTAATGGGGACCGAGATCCCACCGCGACCATCGAATTCTGCGAAGTAGGATCGACCCCCCCTGAACTGACGAACATGTACTATTATATACAATATATCGCTACTTCATGCTTCAACTAAATCACGTTTTTTTTTAATTTTTAAATAAGCATTCATTCACAATCCAAAACCTCCCATCAAAGCTACTTCCATTGTTGCATCTGTGTGCACACAAATCTGCGTGCGCGTATGTATGTGTCGTCGTCGTCTCATGCAATACCATCTGCATGTGTGTGTGTATTTATATTTTATTCACATCTTGTTATTTTTTGAATGGTTAATTGTTATTACAGGCGGCCCACTACTTACAAAATTAATCCGTTCCAAGTGCCTTTTTCGTAACCTGGAGTTTTCCTCAGAAGAGGTGCATTTTACATGTAAAACATGATTTCTTCCAAGGCTCCCAAGACAACCCCATAAACCCTTTAAAAATTATAAAAGTACATGAAATATGAGTTAAAAATAAAATAAAATTATTTACCTTTTTTTTTTAATCTCTCGAACCACCCATGCGACGCTTTAAAGTCCTAGGGTTGCTGGTCTGAAGAACGCTCACCCCCACCCCCCTTCACGAGGCCCTTAAATATGGCGGTTGCTTTTTCCGAAATAATCGCCTCCATCACTGTATCTCCGCTTTTAATGCCTCCTCCTGCTTCAATATCGTTCCGAAATAATCGCCTTCGTCACTGTATCTCTGCTTTTAAGGTCTCCTTCTGCTTCAATATCGTCCCGATTGTAGAGGGGTTTCGGCCATAGTCCTTTGTGACCGCATCCCACTTTCATATTTTTTTATTATCTCCTGCTTCACTTCGATTAATAACGGAGCCTGCTTCTTTCGGTGTCACTGGGATTCACTCTCCTGAGGTCCATGATAGATAACGAAATATAACGCTGCAATGATCACTCTCAAAAAACCTCACGAGCCAATAGTCCTGTTCAACTCTCCTTCACACGTGTGACATACAGGAAGTATGGGTACAGTTCAGCTCCCTCCTGGCCAATGGGAAGCCAGCGGGGCGGGATTTTGGGAGTCAGCCAATGAGACAGCAACTCGCGCATTGTTTAAATGGTGCGTTTTAATGTCTGAATGGCGTGTTTGAATTTTTGAATGGTACGTTTGGCGCTTTTCGTAAGAAGAGGTTGTTTCATATACAGAGGACGGAAATTTAGGAAAATGTCTTTCGTAACCTGGATTTTTCGTATTCAGAAGTTTTCATAAGTAGAGGGCCGACTGTTTCAGCATTTATAGCATTGAATATGTGAGAGATTTCCTTTCGGCTTTTTCCTTTTATCAGGGGTCGCCACAGCGAATGATTTGATTTGACATTGGTTTTTACGTCGGATGCCCTTCCTGACACAACCCTTTAGCAAGGAACAAAAAAAAAAACGCTGATGGCTATGCAGCTACTCTTTTACAAAAGTCAGCAATGGTTCTTTTACATGAACCTCTCACCATCGACAGTGAGAGACATGGCCGGCCTTTGACAACCCAGTTACCTGCATTAGGGGGACAGTGACAACCTTGTGGAGAGTCGGACTTGAAACCCCAACCTTTGGATCATTGATCCAGCGCCCTGTACCACCAGGCCACCACTGCCCTATGTATTGATATGAATATGTATTTATTGACATTATATACACATATACATGTACGCTTTGTCACTCGGGGGGTTGGGGGGGGGGTGATCCAACTTCGCGGATTTTGATGGTCGCGTGGGGATCATGATCCCAATTAACCGTGTAAAGTGAGGGATCCCTGTATTTCCTAACTTCATGTAGAAATACATGCAATTGAATTTTCTTTCACACGGTTTCAGGATTTAAAATTGTTACAAAAAAAAAAAAAAAAGAAAGAAAAGATTTCTGTTCACAAATCAAAATGTAATCGTGCAGTTTAAAAAAATGAGAACGGTGAAAGCTTGTGTAATTAACGGCAGATGCCCCACTTCTCCTTAGTTAATTACGTCGAGCACAAATTAGGTGATAAAACACTACAGGAGGCAAACGACAGATGTTTCTATATACATCATACAGCAGCCATGAAATTGTTGTAAATATAAAAATTATCCTTTCAATGTCAAGCCCAGCACATTGAACAGCAATCAAATCCTCCCTGGCATAGATTAATAATAAAAACTCCAACCCACAGAAACAGTCAAATATTTACTAAAAGAAATCAACTCCAGCCCTTATAAAACCCTTCAAAAACACTACGGCTTTTTTTTTGCGCTCAAATCTTAAGATTAATGTTTTCTGATGAATAAAAAATATGGAAGACAATAAGAGTGTCGGCGTATCCAGTCCAAACAGAACATCAGGCATGCAAGCACACAGAACTTTACAGTCCACCTGGCTCTCATGCACATCAAAATTAGTACACATACGCTAAACGTGGTACTAATCAACCATAAAAAGAAAGATCATCTGAGAGACTCGACCAACCCTTCACATTCGCTCGAGCCAAGATTCGATTTACGATATGAGGATGTCACGTGTGCCGTTCAGTCGCACTGGAATTATAACCAACCATCAAAGCATTCAGCATATCTGGAACCAGTTTTCAGAATCATGGGGATAATCCGCCATAATCGATGTCATGGTTACCAAAAAAATATTAACATTCTGTTCATCAGTAGAAAAATGCACAGGCAAAAATATTTGATATAGAAAATAATTCACACGTCTAAAAATGTTAGTTTGAAAAAAGCAGTGAGAGAGTTAGTGTAAAAAAAAAAAACACGTCTCAACAGCTCATCACATTCAGTTTGTCCAAAATTACTGAATCATATCACACTACAATTATGTTCTTATTAATGTCCACAGAAAATTAAAATAATAAAAAAATGATAATTATTAAGAAATAACAGTAAAAATGGAGCACACTCTAAAGCAAAAGCAAAAAAAAATATAAAAAAGTATTTATGCTTATTTATGATGCCTTAAATGAACTTAAAAAACTACTTTAATTTTTATTGACAATAGTTTTATTCAATATTAATTTTACAAGATATAAAAATCTGTGATACAATATTATTACTACTATTATTACTGTTACTATTATTATTATTATTTCTATTATTATTACTATTAAGAGACCAGATCATCATCACTTCTGGACACATGAATAAATTTTTAATAAACTTTACTCATAATTAAAAATAATTGATATTAATATACTAATATAAATAATATATTTATATTCAGATTAAAACCAATTATAAAAAAGCGGAACACAAATCCTGGACCTTTTATGAACATCAGGATCAGCAAACAGACAAAAATATTTGATTAAATCATTTCATATGAGACTCAACTTCGGGGTCGAACAAATAAATAAAGAACTTCTTGTTGTGGAAGTCATGTGATCATGAACAACCGTAGCGCAATGACATCGCTTTGAACCAATCATGGCATCATCATGGTGCGCTGTTTCACTATTTTCATGTTACACAGGAAGAATTGTTTGGGGGGGGGCTCGCATTCTGATGACATCACAACCATGACGAGTAAATCGAGTTCAATACTGATAATTTTCCTGAATTAGATCACAACATTTGTTTATTTCAGGTGCTTCTATAACACTGAGTGTCTGTATTGTTTATTTAATAAAGAACCTCTATATACACATCAGTCAATTATTCTTTCCTCCTCCATTCTCCAGGTTGATTGTATATGTGGTATTAAAAAAAAAAAATTTAATCGAAATACTGTGAAAAATAGAAAATAATATAGAAGCGATTTTTTTCAAGTTGTGCTTTTAAACCACAAACTGCAGTGATCGAAATAACAACCTTCAAAGAGCGTCTCGGAAATGCATCGACCTCAAGTGGTTTTAATGTCATGTTTATCAGTCCAAGAATCGCATCATGACGGCTACATAACTGCTATTAATAACGTTTACTATCAAAAACACCCAAAACATACATTAATTTATTAAAACCTTCATTACAAAAAGGAATAAGTACTCAAAGGCAACGTCTGCATGACTCGAAGTTTATGCGCTGGTGCTGAAAGCGAGCACCTCGTAACGTTGTATTCGAAGATAAGTACCCTGTTATGGAAAGTTAGTTTATTTTAATGACTCTCAGGAAAAAAAAAAAAGAAAACAAAAACAAAGCAATAAAAAAGAAAGAAAGGAAATACAAAGACAGCACAGAATCAAAAATATTCATCTGTGCTCGTTCTGTTGCGAGTGCTCAGATTCTTCAGAAAAGTAAAAGAAAAAAGAAAGAAGTTGGAATACGGTACAGAAGACGTACCGGAGAGACGGTGCTGAGCTCCTCCTCTATCAATTTTCACTCTGACTTTATTTAACTCTCTCTCCCTCTCTCTGTCTCACAGCCTAGAGGTCAGTTAGAGGTCTTAGAACTTGAAGGCGGTCAGACCTGGAGCAGGCTGCTGCTGTTGTGTGAGTGTGGCAGCCATGGCCACAGCGGCGGCGTTTGGGACAGAACCGAAGGGTGTAGGCCCAGTGGTGACTCTGGGAGCGCTCTGCAGTTTCCGGCTGGCGCTTCGCTTAGACTCGAACACATCCGTCGAGTCATCCAGGAAAACTCGCCTGTAGTTCAGGTATTGGTATTTTAACGTCTGCAGGGGGAAGAAGAGAGCCGGTCATGGGGAGGGAAGGGGGGGGGGGTGGAAACCTGAGCTGGATTCAATTCTTTATTAATTTATTTTCGTAAATTGTCAATACTAAAGTAACAAAAAAATACCAGAAGTCAGTTAAACAATAAAATGAATCCATCATTGTGAAACTCGAGATGGTGCTGATCCAACAATCATGGAACAACACTCATCACTTCCATTTTATGGAAAACAGAAAGGATTTCATTTTGTGTGATGTGATATTTGCACAAATTGGATATTTCTTCCTGTCATTTTACTTTTCTGTTTATAATTTGTAAAGATTTTTTTTTTTTTTAATTGTAATTGCTTTAATTAAACAAGTTCAATTCAACACCAAACATTTACCACAAAAATCACTAACCATGAAAACTTCTGCAACCCCCTGGTGTCTCTGCGCAATATAAACCCCCATAGCTTTCCCTAATGTGGATACTGGAGCGTTTCCCAGAGTGTGAGATCCAGTTTAAAGAAGCACCAGATTTTTCAGTAATGTGACTTTGATGCCTACCTTTACATTCTCATGAACAGCTTGTAGTTGGGCAGCCAGAGCCACAAATGTCTGGTGGAGCTTCTGCATGGCCAAAGACAGATCTACATATACACAAAAACAAGAAATAACATCAAGACCGTCCTGTACACCACGTTCTAACAATCAAAGAAGGGGGTGCGCTAATGCGCTGACTTTTAGAGCAACAAAACCTTGAGGGGTGATGTGAGAGCCACTGCTCTGTGTGGTCAGGTGGTTCTCCAGTTCCTCGATCTGCTGGCGGTACTGCTGTAACTGTACCTCAAACTGTTCCACTAGAGCCCGGAAATAACTACACACACACACACACACACACACACACACACACACACACACAGAGACAAATAAATAAATAAAATCCACAATCCAGATACATAGAACAGACATAACGAGTTTTCAAGGTAATCATAGAGGTTTCTTTTTTAAAACACCCAATCCTAATATGGTAGGGGGAAGGCTGGAGCCTATATCAGTCAAGACTGGGTGAAGGCAGGGTACGTCCTGAACAGCTCGCCAGTCCATTGCAGAGCAGCACGCATAACGAATCACACTTTTACATCGGACTCAATTTGGAACCCCTGGTATCCAAAGGTGCATGTCTTTGGATTGTGGGAGGAAACCCACAAATGCACAGGGAGAACATGCAAAACCCACACAGGAACTTCTGAGCGTGGGAATTGAATCCAGGACCTTCTTGCTGTGCTGCGGATGTGCTCATCTCTATGCCACTGTGGCACCCCTTTTAAAATTTAAATCCTGATTGTTTGTGTACAATTACCATCTATACGACTTTTCAAAAATATTACCACTGAATCTGCTATCTTCATTATTATTGAAAACATTTATGAAAGAATTAAAACCAAAAGGTATGACTGCGCATTCTATGACTACATCTCCCTTCATCTTATGACAAATTTCCCTTCATCCGTTTTGTTACCTAGCAACTAAAGCTCACACACACACACACCTGTCTCTCTCTATCTCTCTCTCACACACACAATACAGTACGCATAAAATGTGTATTGCATACACATTAAATGTTTATTGTTGCACTGCAGCCCACACCCACAAGCAAGACGCTGGAGCATTTTAAGACGTGGAATTCAAAGCGCATTCCATGCTTGACAGATGGAAGGTCCAAACTCAACTTTAACTTGATTTCTTGAGGGATCGGAGGTCCAGATGAGCCGCATTTTGCTCACATGCTAAAACTAAACTAAAAACTCAAGAGTCAAGCCTCCTTCTGTCTCTATCTATCTCTCTCTCACACGCGCGCACACACACACACACACACAAACTCTCTCTCTCTCTCTCACACACACACACACACACACAAAACTCGGGCCAAGCGCACACGCAGCTGACGAAATAATTCTATTTAAATGTTTAAATGGATGGGATGTTTTATTTAAAGTGGAATTACAGTTCCTGTTTGAAAGATCAGAGGTCCTCATTCAATATTAACTTGCTTCCTTGCGAGATCAGAGGTCTTCTTCCACGGAGCACTCTGGTTTAATATTGTGCCGAAATAATCGCCTCCGTCACTGTATTTCTGCTTTAAGGTCCCACATTCTGGTTCAATATCGTCCCGATTGTAGATGGGTTTCGGTGATAACAAAATATAACGCTGCATGATCAATCTCAAAACAAGCCAACAGTCAACTCTCCTTCACGTGTGTGACAAACAGGAAGTATGGGTACAGGAAGTATGAGTAACGTTCAGCTGCGTCATCCCTCCTAGCCAATGAGAGGCCAGCGGGGTGGGATGTTGGGAGACAGCCAATGAGAGAGCAACTCGCGCATCGTGTGAAATTTTGATTGGCACGTTTAAATTTTGAATGGTGCATTTGGCACTTTTCGTAAGAGGAGGTTGTTTGTGTATCCCGGGGACGAAAACTTAGGAAAATGTTTTTCGTAACCCGGAATTTTTGTACCCATGGGTTTTCGTAAGTAGGGGGCCGACTGTATTAGAAAACAAGCTTATAGAAATACAGATGTATTCCCGCAAGAGAAATCTCCTAATTTACGGAATTCCAAATGAAAAGACTGATTTGCTTGATGAATGCAAGAACAGTTTCAGGAATGTTTTGGGTTTAAATCCTGACGTTGTTGACAAGATGTTGTTTGTTAACTACCATAGGCTGCCGAGGAGACCAGGGAATGTTTCACTGAATGATTCGAGCTTACCTATACCAGTCATTATGAAATTCATTGCTATGTTGGACCGGAATGCAGTGCTAGAGGAGGCCAGAAGAAATTACAAGAACTTAAGCAAGAATAAAGTTATGACCAGATCAGATCTCCCTCCACCCCTAAAAACAACTCCGTGTTTTAACAACTTCTTTCCTAGGCCTATGGTCTGCGACAGAAAATCAAGAACCTGCAAACTAGAGTCAGGGAGAGAGGTTCTTTGATTGTTTTGCAGTACCGACTGAGCACAAGTCACGTGTCGAAATCGCTTGGAACCGATGAGGACCTAAACCCTGATTTGCTGTAACAGTCCTTGAGTGCTAATACATGCCTATGTGATTTGACTGGTTTTCTGTTTGTGTGTTTCCAAAGAAGATTGGATGTGATATCTCACTAAAACCTAGGGCTTCGACGGGATTGATGTGGAAAATACTTTTCTTTGGACGTATGGTTGGTAAAAACTTCATTCGTGAATTAATAGCTTGTGCTCAATAACATTTATTTCTGTTTAACTGCCGATTTTTCCATGCGTGATTTTTTTAAATTTTTTTTTTTTACAAAGGAGAGCCGGCCTGGTTTGGTTGTGTGCGAATTTTGATGCTTTAGTGGAAGTTAACGATTATTTTATGTGTTATGTAGTCAATGAGTGTATGTGTGATTTTGATATTTTGCTCTACCTGGTTTATTATGCAATATATCCAAACTGCTTGTAAATTACTGAATTTCATATCTTGCTCCTTTTCACTACCAGCATACTGTGTGTGCAGGAGACCAGGTGTAAAGGTAGCAAGGCTAGAAGCTTAGGAGCAGGGTTTAGGTTGTTTTATCATGGTGTGGATGGGAAAAGAAATGGAGGAGGAGTCATCTTGAAGGAGGGGTTGGTCAGGAATGTTCTAGAAGTGAAAAGAGTGTCAGACAGAGTGATGAGTCTCAAGTTGGAAATCGAAGGCGTTCAATGTTGTTAGTGCTTATGCCGCACAGGCAGGATGAGAGCTAGAACAGAAGCAAAGATTCTGGAGTAAGTGAGATGAAGTGATGCAGAGCACCACCAGAGGTGAAACAGTGGTCATTGGTGCAGACTTCAGTGGACATGTTGGTGCAGGCAACAAGAGGGAACGAGGAAGTGATGGTCAGGTTTGGTATCCAGGACAGGAACACAGAAGGACAGATGTTGATATATTTTGCAAAAAGGATGGAAACGGCTGTGGTGAATACTTTCTTCCAGAAGCGACAGGAGCATAGGGTGACTTATAAAAGCAGAGGCAGGAGCACTACATCTTGAGCAAGTAGACTACATCTTGTGTAGGCAAAGTAATTTGAAGGAAGTCAGTGACTGCAAAGTAGTAGTGGGTGAGAATGTTGCCAAACAGCATAAGATGGTGGTGTGCAGGATGATGCTGATGGTACGAAAAGTGAAGAAGGCAAAGGCAGAGCTGAAGAAACAGTGGTGGAAGCTGAAAAAGGAAGAGTGTCGTGTTGTCTTCAAGGAGGAGTTGAAACAGGCTTTTGGGTGGTCAGCAAGTGCTTCAAGATGACTGGACAACCACAGCTAATGTGATCAGGGAGACAGGTAGGAGAGTTCTTGGTGTGTCCTCTGGAAGGACAGTAGATAAGGAGACTTGGTGGTGGAATGAGGAAGTGCAGGAGTGTGAAAAAAGGAAGAGGTTAGCTAAGAAGAAGTGGGACATTGAAAGGATCGAAGAGAGTAAACAGGAGTACAGGGAGACACAGCGTAAGGTGAAGGTAGCGGTGTCAAAGGCCAAACAGTATGATGACTTGTCTGAGAGATTGGACAGTAAAGAGGGAGAAAATGATTTATACAGGTTGGCACAGCAGAGAAATAGAGATGGGAAGGACGTGCAAGTTAGAGTGCTTAAGGACAGAGTGGGAAACATATTGACTGATGACAGAAGTGTGCCCGGAAGATGGAAAGAGTACTTTGAAGAGCTGATGAATAAGGAAAATGAGAGAGAGAAAAAAAATAAAAGAGTAGAAGAGGTGACTGTTGAGGACCAGGAAGTAGCAAAGATTAGTAAGGGTGAAGTGTGGAGGGCATTGAAGAGGATGAAGAGTGGAAAGGCAGTTGGTCCTGATGACATACTGCTGGAGGTATTGAAGTGTCTAGGAGAGGTAGCAGTAGATTTTCTGACAAGAACATTCAACAAGGTCTTAGAGAGTGAGCAGATGCCGGAGGAATGGAGGAGCAGTGTGATGGTGCCCATTTTTAAGAACAAGGGAGACGTGCAGAGTTGTGGCAACTACAGAGGGATAAAGTTGATGAGCCATACGATGAAGTCATGGGAAAGAATAGGAGAAGCTAGTCTGGAGTGGCAGAGAAGTATGTTAGAGTGGTGCAGGACATGTATGAGAGATATAACACAGTGGTGAGGTGTGCTGTCGGTGTGACGGAAGAGTTCAAGGTGGAGGCGGGACTGCATCAAATGTCAAATCTGAGCCCCTTCTTGTTTGCTATGGTGATGGACAGGCTGACAGACGAGGTTAGACAAGAATCTCCATGGCCTATGATGTTTGCAGAGGACATTGTGATCTGCAGTGAGAGCAGTGAACAAGTGCAGGAAAATCTAGAGAGGTGGAGGTATGCCCTGGAAAGGAGAGGAATGAAGGTTAGCCTCAGTAAGACAGAATACATGTGTGTGAACGACAATGATCCAAGAATAACGGTGAGGTTACAGGGAGCAGAGATAATGAAGGTGGAGGATTTTAAGTACTTAGGCTCAACCAGTCCAGAGCAATGCAGAGTGTGGAAGAGAGGTGAAGAACCGTGTGCAGGCATGTTGGAATGGTTGGAGAAAAGTGTCTGAGAATGAAAGGAAAAGTGTACAAGACTGTGTTGAGACCAGTGATGTTGTATGGTTTACAAACAGTGGCACTGAGGAAAAGACAGGAGGCAAAGCTGGAGGTAGGAGAGATGAAAATGTTGAGGTTCTCTTTGGGAGTAATGAGGATGGAAAGGATCAGGAATGAGCACATCAGAGGGACAGCACATGTAAGAGGTTTTGGAGACAAAGTCAGAGAGGCTAGATTGAAATGATTTGGACATGTACAGAGGAGGCATAGTAAGTATATTGGTAGTAGGATGCTGAGGTTGGAACTACCAGGCAGAAGGCCGAGAGGAAGACCAAAGAAAAGATTTATGGATGTGGTGGAAGAGGACATGAAGGTAGTTGGAGTAAGACTTGAAGATGCAGAGGATAGGGTGAGATGGAGGCAGATGATTCACTGTGGCGACCCCTGAAGGGAAAAGCCGAAAGGAAAAGCAGCAGCAGCTCCTTTTCACTACCAACATACACAGTCAAAATGGAGAAGAAGAATAGTTTTATTTGTAGCTCAATTAACTGCTGGGGCCTTGGAGACTTTAATAAGAGAAAAGATGTCTTCAATTTTCTGAAAGCAAAAAAAAATTTCTGTACATGTTGCAAGATACTCATTTTGCTACCAAGAATGAACGACTGTTGCGTTCAGAATGGGGTTATAATTGTATTTTTAACTGACACAATGGTCAATGTAGAGGTGTGGCAATTCTGTTAAATAACAATTTTGAATACAAACTGCATAATACTTTCAAAGATACCAACGGTAATCTTTTACTGTTAGATACTAATATTTGTGGTAAGAGAATGCCCATTGCAACTATTTATGGACCGTGACTTCAATCTTGTTCTTGATCCTTCACAAGATTGTGACAACTCTCAAAATGTTAATAATCCCCATGCCTGTAATTCAGTTTTGGATATGATTGCAGAACTTAATGTTGTTGATATTTGGCGGGATTAGAATCCAGAATTACGTAAATTTAGTTGGCGAAGAAAATCACCAGTAAAACAAGCTAAGATTGGATTTTTTCTTGTGTTAGAAAATTTGTGTCAGTTTGTTTTTGATACTGATAGAAAAGCTGGATGTAGATCAGACCATTCTTTGATTACTCTTAGCTTGAACTTGACCGACACATCAAGAAACTTAACATACTGGAAGTTTAACAATTCTTTGCTTCGTGATTACAGATATGTTACCAAAAGTAAAATCAGTTATATATCAGGTTAAGAAACAATATGCTTCCCAATTTTATGACAACATGGAAGTAAATGATATACCTAATTCTGAGCTTGAGTTTACTATTAGTGATCAATTGTTCTTTGAAACTCTTTTGATGTAAATCCGAGGTAAAACTATTTCTTATTTTCTACAGGATTGAAAATAAAAATTTTATGAGCAAAGTATTAGAAAAGCCTAGCTTAGAAAAGCAGGATGGTTCCTTATTATCAAACCCAGAAGATATCATGAAGGAAGCAGAATCTTTCTACCAAAATCTTTACTCTGATATGACCCCTTATCAAAATAACATTAATCTTAAATATTTTCTTCCAGAAGATATTCCCAGACATGACCAGGAAACTGCAGATTCTCTTGAGGTTCCATTAAGAAAGATGAACTTCTTAAGGTATTGAAAAAGACCAAAAATAACCAAAGTCCAGGTTCTGACGGTTTCAGCTATGAATTTTATAAGTTCTTTTGGGTTGATATAGGAGACTTTTTGCTGAGATCGATTAACTTTGGCTTTGCTAATGGGGAACTTTCAGTGACTCAGAAGCAAGAATTAATTACTTGCATTCCAAAAGGCAACAAACCAAAGCGCTTTATTAAGAACTGGCGACCTATTTTTTTGTTAAATATTTCTTCCAAACTTATGTTATCTGTTATTGCAGAGAGACTTAAAACAGTTTTTCCAGTTCTTATTAATGAAGATCAGACTGGCTTCATGACAGGAAGGTATATTGCGAGAATATTAGAACAATTTACGATGTTTTAAGTTTTGCTGAACGTAACAATATTCCAGGATTGCTTCTTCTTGTTGACTTTAAAAAAGCCTTTGATTCAGTGTCATGGTCTTTTACTGATAAAACTTTTGAATTATTTGGTTTTGGAAAAGAAATGGTTCTCTACCACTGGTTCTCTCTCAAAAATGGTTCTCTACTTTCTATAATAATATTTATTCTAAATTGATTATTAATGAAAATCATCACAGATATATATTCAGAGGGGATGCAGACAAGTAGACCCTCTTTCCCCTTACATTTTTTATCGTGCTCTGAGATCCTAACTTCTCTTGTTCGATCTAATCAGATGATTAAGGGCATCAATATTGGAAATATTGAATATCTTATTATCACCATCATTAAGTCGTGGTTGATATCCAAACTTAATTATCTCTTCTTGACTTTACCAAATCCACGTGGTTGTATCTTGAAAGAGCTCAACAAAATTATCTTTAATTTTATCTGGAATAACAAGCCAGAAAGGATCAAACAAACTTTCATGTAAACCTGTCTCAGAGGGAGGGTTAGGTATGGTTGATATTTTTGCACTTGTTAGATCCCTAAAAATTACTTGGATTTGAAAAATCTTAAGAGGATAGCGAGCATGGGACGTCTAACTGGAAAAAATATTTTACTTATAACATCCTGATAACCACCATGTAGCTGAATTTGGCAATTTATTTCCAGCAATATTGGCCAACAAAGTTAATAACGCTTTTTGGAAAGACTGTTTGATATCTTATGGTTATTTCCATGATAAATGTTTGCCATCATGCTATGAAGAATTCCGAGCTGATAGTCTTTTTCATAATAGTAATATCATGGTTGGTACACATTATTTTTATATTAAGAAGTGGGTAGACGAAGGTATTGGTCAAGTTTCTGATATTGTTAATGATAATTAATTCATGTCTCTCAGAAAACTTATAATATGAATATTCCATTTACACAGTATTATGGGATTGTACAAAGTGTTAAAAAGCATCTCAAAACAGTAGGTGTATCTGTCAATTCTCCCCAAACAACAGGGAGAAAGTCTGTTTATATATATAAAAAAAAACACTCATGGCAATTTTGAAAGTTACAAAATACTATTATTGTACTCTTGTTTCATCTAGTCTTCCTACAAAGTCACAAATCAGGTGGAATAATGAATTTACAACTGTTCTTCCTTGGGAGTCAATATACCTGAAACCTTTCAAGACAGCCAGGGATACAAAACTAAGATGGTTTCAATATTGCCTACTTCACAGACTAATTCCAACTAATGACTATTTATGCAAAATCAAACTCTGTTCTGATGATATTTGTAATTTTTGTAATTCAGAAAATCAAACTAACTTATTCTGGGGATGTCAGGAAGTGCATTTGTTTTGGATGTCTTTATTATGATGGCTCATTGTTCACATCTTTACAACATGTCCCTTAGTTCTGAACTTGTACTGTTTGGCCTTAAAGATAATATTGTTACAGATGATGTGTATGATCGCATTCTTTAATTGGCCAATTTTTTTTTATCTACAAATGTAAATGAGAGGATGATAAGACCAGTCTGAAAGCATTCAAACATATTTTACTAAAACGTTATACCACTGAGCGTCATATGTATTTCAACAAATCAAACCATAATAAATTTATTTTGGAAAGGAGGTCAAGAAGCGTGTGCAGGCAGGTTGGAATGGTTGGAGAAAAGTGTCCAGTGTGATGTGTGATAGGAGGGTATCGGCAAGAATGAAAGGAAAAGTGTACAAGACGGTGTTGAGGCCAACGATGCTGTATGGGTTAGAAACAGTGGCCCTGGGGAAAAGACAGGAGGCAGAGCTGGAGGTAGCAGAGATGAAAATGTTGAGGTTCTCTTTGGGAGTAACGAAGATGGATAGAATTAGGAATGAGCACATCAGAGGAACAGCACATGTAAGACGTTTTGGAGACAAAGTCAGAGAGGCTAGATTGAGATGGTTTGGACATGTGCAGAGGAGGGATAGTGAGTATATTGGTAATAGGATGCTGAGGCTGGAACTACCAGACAAAAGGCCTAGAGGAAGACCAAAGAGACGATTCATGGATGTGGTGAAGGAGGACATGAAGGGCGTTGGTGTAAGAGAAGAAGATGCAAAGGATAGGGTGAGATGGAGGCAGATGATTCGCTGTGGCGACCCCTGAAGGGAAAAGCCGAAAGGAAAAGAAGAAGAAAGCCATAATAAATTTTATGTGAAGTGGTTCATGTACAATCCACTCTTTGGTGAAATGACTGATTCCACTTGATGTAATTTGACAACAGTAGCTTTCTACTACTGCTTAGGTCAATTTAGGTATTGCACAATTATATTACGTATTCTCGCTGTGTGTGTGTGTGTGTTTGTTTGTGTGAGTTGTAGTATGTTTAAAAAACCTGAATCCTATATCATGTCTCTTGCTTTTTCTCAAGCATGACAAGGAATTCCCTGGCTCCTTGTCCTCACCTGTAACAGGGATTGAGTAATAAAAAAAAAAAAAAAAAAAAAAAAAAATTATTGTGCCGACTATGTATTTATTGATATTATATACACATACAGGTGGTCCTCACTTAACGACAGACTTGGTTAACTACAATTCAGAGTTACGATGGCTTGTTAAAAATTGTCAAAAATGATAAAAAAATAACTACTTTTACCGTTATAACGAGTCACAGCAGAAATAAGCTGAGATGTGAGTGTATGCTCACTCATAACTAGTGTCAGCAGCATCTCCCATCCCGCCTTCCTACTCTCACATACATACATACACAAACACACACACACACACTCGCTCACTACTCAGTCGGAAGTCTACCACGCTGCTAGGTAAGAGAGGTCAAGTGATTGCTAGCAGTTATGGCTTCTCACATTCAACGGTCTATATCAGGGGTCGGCAACTCGCGGCTTCCGGAGCCGCATGCGGCTATTTCACTTCTCTGGTGCGGCTCCGTGGCATTTCAAAATAATGTACTTTACGGTGGCTGACGAGTGCACCACAAGGTGCTTATTTACTCATATCGTAAGCACTTCGAACTTCCAGGGGTTAGAGAGTTAAACCAGCTTTCACCTGAATGATGTGGGTACCATTCCAAAAATGCTCGTTTATTAGGGTTGAAAATTATATAGATGAAAATTAAAAGTCACGGGTGTGGGCGGATATTTATTTGGTGTGGGTGGGGTGATTTTGTGTGTGTGTGTCCACAAGAATACAAGAACACACACACACAAAATAACCCCGCCCACACCAAATCAATATAAAAGAGCAATAAAGAAGCTCATGGTAAGCAGCAGTGCGGCGAGCGAGAGATTTTTTCCGCCGTAATGTTGTAATCCAGCAACGGAAATCACAGCTGAAGTAACAGACATTAGATGAGTTCATATACAGCAATCTCCGGATTAAATAACTCTCCTCCCACGGACAAAATAAAAGACTGGGTGTGGTTCAGTCTCCACTCTGAGAATGGGGCGGTCAGTACAGCATTAAGCATTAGTAATATTTAAAAGAATGTTGAGCAGGCTCCTTCTTAAAATAAGTCTTCATATACTTTTCTGTGTTGCTGTAGTTTTTGTAAATTAAAACCATGACAAAACAACATTAATATAACGAATAAAGAAAAAAGATCCCACGAAGGGAAGGTGAGGTATACTACCCAACCCGTTAACACATCTGGCTGCAGCCCGTCACACGCTTCGGGGGATAGATATTCTTTTTCTTTATAAAAATACAAGACGGACTCAAACACATTCATTCATTTTCTGAACCGCTTAACCCTAATTCGGGTCGCAGGGAGGCTGGCGATTTTTTTTAAATCCAAATATTTTTGTTGCAAGCAGAATTGTAATTTAATTGTCTCTGCAGTCATTTAAATCAAGGCAACACATTGTTGTTTTATGAAGGAAAAAGGGGAAAACATTATATGCGGTGCTATTTGATTTTCAATGTCAAAAAAGGATTTGTGGCTCCCAGTGTTTTCTTTAATGTGGAAAACGGGTCCAAATGGCTCTTTGAATGGCAAGGTTGCCGACCCCTGGTCTATACGTATGCAATGCAGTAGCCTACTGTACAAATACAAACCAAGCAAAATGTCTATGAAAGCAGAGTTCGTTTTAACGATGGAATCGCTAAACGACAGGGTCTACAGAACGTAACCCCGTCGTTAAGTGAGAACTAGCCGTATACATGTACGTATAAGTCAGTCAGGGGGGTTGAGCCTACTTCATGGAATTTGGCGGTCATGGGGGGATCTCGGTCCCAATTAACTGCAGAAAGTGAGGGATCCCTGTACTTCATTTTGGCGGTTCAATCATGACAACCGGAGGTCTGTTATTACATCTTTAAATGAATAGAAAACTTATAGTTTAGTACAATGCAGAAAAACTTCGATATTTTTCAGATTTAATTTAATCCACTAAACAAGCAAAGGTGTCGTGATTTGCACTCATGTTTGCAAAATAATGTTACATTATCTGGGGAAATTAGTGACACTGAGAAAAGGTGAGTATTCATTTGTACATTTGAGAGGGCAACAGAAAAAAGAGACAGCGTGCGACTGATTGAAAATAAAAATAAATGAATACATATATCGATACATCACGCAGTGGAATAAACAAAATTTTTTTCCCACAAAACTTTGGACTCCTGATCTGTAGGTGTACATTCTGTGTTATTTTGGTGTTTTCATGTCCTTTTATCCCTCCCCTTTCTACAAATTTATATCACATCCTAGCCCTGTCCCCGGTATCACCATTTATTATTTAAATTAAAGAAAGAATTAACGTTTTTTTCCATAAAAATCATAAACTAAACTTCAGGATGACAACAGCGAATGTATAAAAAAACGACTAATCATTTTATGATGAATTTTAAGTTACTTCTATTGGGGGCGGTTCAACATTTTCCCAAGCGTACAGAGAGTACGCTTTTTTTACCCCCCCCCCGAAAGTGTACAAATAAATGTTGATGATCTCTCAGAAGGATTTTTAAATAAGATATTAAACAAAGCAATGGTCAAACCTCTTTTATAAAATAAAGCAATGTATTTCCTTGATCAATACTTCTTTTGTACACCAGTCAAATAAATAATGAAATCAATAAAAAAAATATTCTTTTAAAGAATTATTTTTAATGACCCCTGCTTTAATATTAATATTAAGACATTTGGTTTCAATAATAAAAATGACATTGTTTTAATAATATTTTATATTAAAATATAATTCAAAATGTCTGCATTTTTTATTGGTCATTGGCTTTTGGACGACCACGCTTCAGTTTGTGATTAGCAAGGGCGTAGGCTGGTCTGACCGTGGGGGGTGCACATCTCGGGTGACCGGAGTCTAAGCCTTAAAGGGGAAATGAAACGCCGACTAAATAAGTTGGCGGTAGCTTAAGTATAGTTTATTGAAGCGATTGTGGCTTAAATTTTATATCATAAATAAACCATTGCATACACAGCGGTTCTGTTTTATGTGCTTGTCGTATAAGTTATCGACCCGAAAGCCGCCATTGCTAAGTGCCCGCCTACACAAAGTTACCGTGACGTTACTGAGTTCATACAAAGTACAAATATAGTGCATGCATGTCACAGCATATGATATAAACAACATGGAATCTCACGCCAACAACACGCACAGTTTTTCAGCAGAAGACGATTCATCTATTACTCTCAGAAGACGAATCAAATATAGTTCAACCAAAAACATTCTCAAATATATTTCAAACTACATCTGCAAGTACATGTGCTAAATACATTTACAAATTGAGCTAAAGTTATTTACCTATTCCAAGGCACAAACAAATATTAAGACATATTGACAGATTTAATAAATAAAAACATTTTTATAAAAGTACTGAGCATTAGGCTTGCAGATCCAGGCTGGATGGCTTATGATTATTTTAGCCATTCATTCTTTGTGCGTCAATGTTTGTGTTCTAACACATGTGCAGAAGCCGGAGGTGGTATCTCACACTGTTTGATTGACAGTGTTCAGCTATTATTGCTTACTAATGTTTGTTGATCGGTCAGCTCGGGTATGCACATGCGCAGTGCCCGTTACACGTTAACTTCCGGTTTACTTCCTGACTCTAGTCATGCGGAACTTATCTCCGACTTTCTCTTCAGGAACAGTCATTAAGTTTATTTATAATATTATGAATACACATAATTTCTTGTCCAGCAGAACTCAACTCCTGCTGTGGGGGGGTGCACCCCCAAGCCTACGCCCTTGATCAGCTGCCTTCTGATGTTTCAGCAGCTGATACCGAGTTGGGTAGTATTTATTATTGCAGACTTTGCAGATATACAACACCGCAGGTGGTTGGTGAATCGCGCATCGAGAGTTTCAAATGTACACGCACAAAAAAAAAAAAAAAATCATGAGCGCATGTATCATTGTTGATTGACATTTTTATATTAAAAAGCGTGCACACATCTTACCCCCTCCCCTAGCGTACGTTTTGTACGCTTAGGAAAATGTTGAATGACCCCTTACTGTTATTATTATTATTATGATTTTTAACTCACTCCGAAGGTGCTGTGTTCTCATGCTGAAGTCCTGGAGGAGTTTTTTGGGTCCTCAATGCAATGTCGGCATTCTTCAGCTCCTTAGGGACAGAAGAACAATATCATTAAAAATAGATTTCAGTCGGATACAGCAGAGAAGAGCGCGCACCGATCACGGAGGTTCACACGCATAACATGTGGCTCGTCTCTAAAATCTAACCCGAAGGCAGCGTTTTAAAACATACATAGAACTGAAAATACTGTGTTGACTGAGCAGAGGTGAAAATGAATCGAGAGAAAGTTTCCTGTGTTAACAGATGAAGCTGCGTGAAAAACAATAGGTTTTAATCAGAGTAAGCAAGAAAAATTTCCCTCCACACTTTCCACTCCACAATGTTTATTCTCGCTTTCACTCAGAACTCGGAGAAAATTACAGCAGGTTATTTCTATCTTGAGAAAACAACCTGGACTCCATCTGCTGAGTGAAGAGGACTCCGACTGCTTGAAACCACAGGATTACAGACAGAATGAAGTCTGGATGGAGTCACTGTCAGTCAAGGACCATACAAGGTCGACACTAGAGCCAAATTCACTTAGCAGTCAATTTAAAGAACACCCAGAAACTTGTGCCCAAAATCTTCACTTCAATCACTACAGAAGGAACACACACACACACACACATACAGTTTGAATAAACAGTTTTTTGTTTTGTTTGTTAATATGCAGCCGTGGCCTATTAGTCAAAGGAGTGTATTTGGAGCCTGAAGGATGCTGGTTCTACCAGGATCCCACTCTCCATGGTTAATTGGGACCCAGACCCCCACCCCACGACCACCGATTTCCGCAGAGTAGGATCGACCTCCCTTCCCGAATGACGTACATATATATATATATATATATATATATATATATATATATATATATATATATATATATATTCAAAGCTATAAATGCTTATAATAACAAGTAAACACTCAAAAATAATGCATAAGATGTAAACAAAATATAAATACACACATACAGATGCGCACGCAGGAATTAGCAATTTGAGATAAAAACCGTGGAATTGCACGGAAAATTGTCAACCCAGTTAATTTTCTTATTTTTCAATGAATATTTTTGAAAAACCCACGATGCACTGAAGCCGCAGAAACTGAAGCACGAGGGATCACTGTAATTCTGCTTGTCATAATAATGAGACCTAATTTCACATATTTGTTATTTTTACACTCACAATCACAAGAGGGCACTCTAGGCTTGGGTACCAGTACCTGCTCATCCACCGCTGAAGAAATTACCCCAAAAATAAAATCGTATTCTGCGGATTGCAAGCTGCAAGTAGTGAAATATGCAGCAGAAAATGGTAATCGAGCAGCAGAAAGCAAGCTTGGAGTGAACGAGAAACTTGCGAGGGACTGGAGAAAAGCAGAGATTATTACTGCAATGAAGAAAACAAAAACCTAGAGGAGGAGTTTGTCAGGAATGTTCTAGAAGTGAAAAAAGTGTCAGACTTGTCAAAAGTCAGAAGTGTTAAAGAGTGATGAGTCTCAAGTTAGCAATTGAAGTTGTGATGTTCAATGTTGTTAGTGCTTATGCCCCACAGGCAGGATGTGAGCTAGAATAGGAGAGATTCTGAAGTGAGTTAGATGAAGTGATGCAGAATACCCCCAGAGGTGAAACAGTGGTCATTGGGGCAGACTTCAATGGACATGTTGGTGAAGGAAACAGAGGGGACGAGGAAGTGATGGGCAGGTTTGGTATCCAGGACAGGAACGCAGAAGGACAGATGCTGATAGATTTTGCAAAAAGGATGGAAATGTCTGTCTGTCTTCCTTTCGGCTTTTTCCCTTTTACTCGGGAGTCGCCACAGCAAATCATCCGATTCGCACATTTGATTTGGCAGAGGTTTTTACATCGGATGCCCTTCCTGTCACAACCCTTTTTAGCAAGGGACAGAAACACGCTGACGACTTTGCAGCCTACTCTTTACGAAAGTCTGCAATGGTTCTTTTACTTGCCTCTCGCCATAGACAGTGAGAGACATGGTCCGCCTTTGATAACCCAGTTAGCTGCACTGGGGGGGACAGTGACAACCTTGTGGAGAGTGGGACTCGAACCCCCAACCTTTGGATCAGCGATCCAGCCACGTATACCACCACTGCCCCCTTGCAAAAAGGATGGAAATGGCTGTGGTGAATACTTTCTTCCAGAAGAGACAGGAGCATAGGGTGACTTATAAAAGCGGAGGTAGGAGCACACAGGTAGACTACATCTTGTGTAGGCGCTGTAATTTGAAGGAAGTCAGTGACTGCAAATTAGTAGTGGGTGAGAGTGTTGCCAAACAGCATAGAATGGTGGTGTGCAGGATGATGCTAATGGTGAGGAACGTGAAGAAGGCAAAGGCAGAGCAGAAGACAAAGTGGTGGAAGCTGAAAAAGGAAGAGTGTCGTGTTGTCTTCAAGGAAGAGTTGAAACAGTCTTTGGGTGGTCAGGAAGTGCTTCCAGATGACTGGACAACTACAGCAAATGTGATCAGGGAGACAGGTATGAGAGTACTTGGTGTGTCCTCTGGAAGGAGAGGAGATAAGGAGACTTGGTGGTGGAATGAGGAAGTGCAGGAGTGTGTACAAAGGAAGCGGTTAGCTAAGAAGAAGTGGGACATTGAGAGGATCGAAGAGAGTAAACAGGAGTACAGGGAGACACAGCGTAAGGTGAAGGTAGCGGTGTCAAAGGCCAAACAGAGGGTGTATGATGACTTGTATGCTCAGTTGGAAAGTAAAGAGGGAGAAAATGATTTATACAGGTTGGCACAGCAGAGAAATAAAGATGGGAAGGACGTGCAGCAAGTTAGACTGATTAAGGACAGAGCGGGAAATGTGTTCACTAATGACAGAAGTGTGCTGGGAAGATGGAAAGAGTACTTTGAAGAGCTGATGAATGAGGAACATGAGAGAGAGAAAAACAAAGTAGAAGAAGTGACTGTTGAGGACCAGGAAGTAGCAAAGATTAGTAAGAGTGAAGTGAGGAGGGCATTGAAGATGATGAAGAATAGAAAGGCAGTTGGTCCTGATGACATACCGGTGGAGGTATGGAAGTGTCCAGTACAGGTAGCTGTAGATTTCCTGACAAGAACATTCAACAAGGTCTTAGAGTGAGAGGATGCCAGAGGAATGGAGGAGAAGTGTGATGGTGCCCATTTTTAAGAACAAGGGAGACATGCAGAGTTGTGGCAACTACAGAGGGATAAAGTTGATGAGCCATACGATGAGGTCATGGGAAAGAATAATGAAAGCTGGAGAAAGCATATGACAGGGTGCCAAGAGAGGAACTGTGGTATTGCATGAGAACGTCTGGAGTGGCAGAGAAGTATGTTAGAGTGGTGCAGGACATGTATGAGAGATGTAAGACAGTGGTGAGGTGTGCTGTCGGTGTGACAGAAGAGTTCAAGGTGGAGGTGGGACTGCATCAAGTCTCAGATCTGAGCCCCTTCTTGTTTGCTATGGTGATGGACAGGCTGAAAGACGAGGTTAGACAAGAATCTCCATGGACTCTGATGTTTGCAGATGACATTGTGATCTGCAGTGAGAGCAATGAACAAGTGCAGGAAAATCTAGAGAGGTGGATGTATGCCCTGGAAAGGAGAGGAATGAAGGTTGGACTCAGTAAGACAGAATACATGTGTATGAATGCCAAGGACCCAACAGGAACGGTGAGGTTACAGGGAGCAGAGATAAGGAAGGTGGAGGATTTTAAGTACTTAGGCTCACCAATCCAGAGCAATGGAGAGTGTGGAAAAGAGGTGAAGAGGCGTGTGCAGGCTGGTTGGAATGGTTGGAGAAAGGTGTCCGGTATGATGTGTGATAGGAAGGTATCGGCAGGAATGAAAGGAAAAGTGTACAAGACGGTGTTCAGACCAGCAAAGTTGTATGGTTTAGAAACAGTGACCCTGGGGAAAAGACAGGAGGCAAAGCTGGCGGTAGCAGAGATGAAAATGTTGGGGTTCTCTTTTGGAGTAACAAGGATGGATAGGATCAGGAATGAGCACATCAGAGGGACAGCACATGTAAGACGTTTTGGAGACAAAGTCAGAGAGGCTAGATTGAGATGGTTTGGACATGTGCAGAGGAGGGCTAGTGAGTACATTGGTACTAGGATACTGAGGTTGGAACTACCAGGCAGAAGGTCTAGAGGAAGACCAAAGAGACAATTCATGGACGTGGTGAAGGAGGACATGAAGGCAGTTGGTGTAAGAGAAGAAGATGCAGAGGATAGGGTGAGACGGAGGCAGATGATTCGCTGTGGCGACCCCTGATGGGAAAAGCCGAAAGAAAAAGAAGCAGCAGCCACTTTCTCCAGTTCTTCTGGGAGGACACCATGGCATTTCCAGACCAGCCGAAACATATAATCCTTCCAGATCTAGAACACGCTGGAGGGATCATGTCTCTCGGCCGGTCTAGGAATGCCTCAGTGTCCTCCTGGAAGAACTGGAGGTGGTGGTTGGGGAGAGGAATGTCTGGCTCTCATTGCTTAGGCTGCTGCCTCCGTGACCCGACCCCTGACTAAGCGAAAAAAGATAATGATGAATATATTTAGCCCCGTCAGTGTTGATCGTAAACCCCAGAACTATGGGTTCTTCACCTGCGCCGTCTCCATCTTCAGCTTGTCTATCGAGAGTGAGTTCCTCTGCAGGCCGCTGGCACTGACAGACAGAAGTTGCTTCAGACTCTTGATGTCGTCCTGTACCTTCAGCATGGCTTTAGAGGACATGCGACTGATCTCCTCCTGAACCTGCTTCTGCTCCTTCACAAACTTCCTACAAACACAAACACAGACACCATCAACCAACAAAAGAAAAGGATCCTCCCAAAACAACAGCTATTCTATTCATTTTCATTTAATATACAGTGATCCCTCACTATTTCGTGCTTCAATTTCAGCCAACACTCACAACTGGGAGTGATTTGAAACAGCTAATTAGCCCAACCTGTATGTTTTTAGACTGTGGGAGGAAACTGGCACACCCAGAAGAAACCCATGCAAGCATGGCGACAGCATGCAAACTCCACACAGAAACACCTGAACTGGGAATCGAACCCAGGCCTTTTTGCAGTGAGGTGCAAAAACCACTACACCACTGTGACGCCCAGGTTGAACATATTCTAAATGCTATTTGTATGATAGGGAGATATATTCAGATCTCACGCAGTGTTAACTTTGGCCTTCAACTGCAGCAGATATAAAAGCCCCTTGATTGTCATAATTCTTCGTTTCATTCAATGATTGCTTGTTATTCACCTCTCAGACTCGGGAGAACACTTGAATCAACGTAGCATCCAAAAACGCTATGTGATGGTCACTAATTCGGAAATTCTAGAAACTCAATAAAAGCGTTGTTCCAAAATATATCAGGCAATGTACAAAAAATGGACTTCTTTTTCAAAGTGGAAAAAAGCACTTGAAAACTGTGACCAGCAGTTTAAACAAAAATGTGCAGATGTCCTTCTCCCCAGCCACTTCTTGGGGAAACGAGATCTTATGGCCACCAAACCAAAGAAAATGAAATAAACAGCATTATGTTCGGACTCACCCCCTGTAAAGCAACAATTTAATGATGGAAGAAACACTGATGACTTTAATGCTTTAAAGACTTGAGTTTTATATGATGAGAATCTCAGCTGCAAAGGGAAAACCATGAAAATGAATAAAATGTGTTTTTAAATAAAACTTGGGACAAAAAAAAGGATGGAACATACTGGAAGTTGTCCACATCCTGACAGATAGGAGCTGGCAGGTTTTCATCCTTCAGCGCTTTACTGTCCCTATGAGTGAAGAAAAGAAGAAAAAAACACAATGTTGGAATGAGGTCGAAATTATTAATTTTGTTTTACAATGACTATTTCGTAGCTTATGTTTAAGGAGCAGCCCTATGATTCCAATCAAACGCCCTACATCATCTCCAGCTTCTGGTAAGGAGCCTAAGCGCTTTATTCATTCATAAATATCACAGTACAAAATTAACAAATTTTACTTGATCATTACTATATTTTACGACATTAATACTGTACTAATGAGTAAAACTGTCTAAGAAGCATATTTTAGCGCATGTAATATACATAGGGTTTTAAAACTGCATCAATAATTCACGGATTTCCAGGATCCGCAGGTGGGGGAGGAACGTAACCCTGGCGAATAATGGGAGCTTTTTGTATATTATATATATAATATTATACAAGAAATTTTGGCATAGCCTAGGCTAGCTTAGAGACCAGCTTATTTGAGTTAAGTTGTTTTCGACTTCCGTTGTCTCTCCTGGAACCAATTAAAGATGTAAGCCGAGGTACCATATTTTTACATTGTATTGCTCCGGAATACAAGTCGCATTGGCCAAAAATTGCATTGTTGTGGTTCTGAGTGTAAAAATAACAAACATGTGAAATTCTGTTTTTTATGATGACAAACAGAATTATCTGTAATAATTTCACACAAGTCGCTCTGGAGTATTAGCTGCACCTTCAGCCAAAGTATGAAAAAAAAAAAAAGTTTATATAGTCTGGAGAATATGATGTACACAAATATACTGAATGTGCACTTTTCCTTTTTAACTTATTAAACTCACTCTGGACGTGCGCTTGAGGATTTATTGCTCTTCTCTGATGACGCGCTAAAGTCAACACCGCCCAAACCCAAACTGGGCGCCATTGAAACAGGAGCAGTGGCCGCTGTGGTGGACGAGAGCAAACCCCCAAGAGTTAGCCCGCCACCCAGAGTCGACTGTCCAAGACCTAAAAACACAGAAAACAACACAAAACATTCAACACACCATCGTATTAAAACAATACAAGACCAGAAATATTTCACTTGGTGGGCAATGAATCTAAAATATATGAAAGTTTAATTTTTATCAGTACATTACAGAAAATAATGAACTTTATCACAATATGCTAATTTTTTGAGGAATATATATATATATATATATATATATATATATATATATATATATATATATATATATGCGGTCTTCATTAGCATTTAATAATTGGTTACGTTAACATTAGAAGCTCATGTTAATTGCTGAATTTTTAAAATTGAAATATATGAATTTTAATTTATAAAACTAAATTTAATTTTTTTCCAAAATTAGCTATTGAGAACCGAGCAGCATGTTTTAAATATATATAAGCTATAGCATGTATAAAATATTAATAAACAAAAACTGTATATATAAGTAAACTATTTACAGTAGGCCCTTGACTAGTCACGGTTTTGCACTCGCGGTTTGAGTACACGCGGTCTGCCCAGCAACTGGCACGTGATTCAAATTCAGCCAATGGCTGTCCTCCTTTCTGCTGATTGGTTGAGCTGATGTCCTGTCCCTTTTTACTCATTCGTGCAAACTTTGTGCACGTGTTGTTGGTTTTTTTTTTTTTTAATTACAGTAAGCACAGTTAAGCTCAGCCATGCCACCAAAACGCTGCACAACTTCTGTGGCTTCTGGTAAGGCACCGAAGCGCATTAAAAAAAGTAATGATGCTGCATGATAAAGTTGAATTAAGATAAGATACAGCTTTATTAATCTCACAATGGAGAAATTCACTGTTACAGGCTCTTGAGGTACTATCAGTAGGGGGTGCAAAAATAGATACAAGTACAAACATACACACATACATATATTATATAAGTAAATAGATACATAAATAGTATAAATTACTAAACAATAAAAGAAAAGAAAAGAATGGAGCAACTTTATAGACTGGCCTATATTAATGTGTACATGTATCTGAGGGCAGAGTAGATGGGTTGATATGGTTCACAGTGGGGTAGATGTGGGTGATTAAAGTGCACGGGGTTTTTATTGCACATAACCGGTATTTTCACAGACAGTTACAGTGTGGCGTTGTACAGTCTGACAGCGGTGGGAATGAACGACCTGCGGTAGCGCTCCTTCCTGCACTGAGGATGCCTCAGTCGTCCACTGAAGGAGCTGCTTAGCTCCTCGACAGTCTGGTGCAGTGGGTGAGAGCTGTTGAACAGGATGGATGTGAGCTTTGCTACCATCCTCCTCTCACTCACCTCCTCCACAGAGTCCAGTGGGCAGCCGAGGACAGAGCTGGCCCTCCTGACCAGCTTGTTCAGTCTCTTCCTGTCCCGCTCTGTGCTGCCCGGGGCCCAGCAGATGGCAGCGTAGAGGATTGCAGAGGCTACCACAGAGTCATAAAATGTCCTGAGCAGAGGATGTTTGATATGTTTCAGGAAGGGAAAAGTTTTGCCGCAGTAGGGCGCCATTATAAAGTAAATGAGAGTACAGTCCGCTATATAAAGAAGAAAGAGAAGGCCTTCAGAGCTACCGTAGCATCGAGCTATCGTGGAAGTGCTAAGAAGGTGAATGTGGGAAGAAACAAGGAAATCGTCAGGATGGAATCCGCCTTGGTATTCTGGATACAAGACTGACGGAGGAAACATATCCCTTTAGACACAAAGATGATTTGTAAGAAGGCACTGAGTTTATATTCTCAATTCAGTGGAGGCAGCGAAGGTGAACCACAACCAGGACCATCAACAGTATCAGCTGCAGAGACTTTTCAAGCCAGCAAGGGCTGGTGTGATGGTTTTGTAAAACGTTACCAGATTCGAATTGGAAAATCAGATGGAGAAACTTTAACTTTATTATGCTTCATGTCCTTTTACATTGAACTTGGAGTGACGTGTCCAAGATGGCGCTGCCTAGAGGGCAACCTCGTGGAGTTTTCAGAGTCAAATTGTTTCTTTGTTCATTTTAATTTGTTTTATTTGTTTGTTTATGGTTTGCACGATGCTCATCTATGATCGGTCGACCCTACTACAGCATGAACAGCTTCAGCTTCGGGCAATAACTTGTATCTTGAGCAGCTATGCTATGCCCAGGCGGAGTTTTGAGATTTTCCGGCGCTTGGTTAGCATGCTTAGTTAGGAGCTCAATGCTAGCGGTTAGCAGTTAGGCCCAGGTGGAGCTCTGAGAGGCTTGGTTAGCACTTCCGGCCATACTACGTACTTGAAAATGTTCATTCCCTTCGAAAAAAGATGGACGAGCTTCATGCTCAGATTGCAGCGCAGAGGGATCTACAGGACTGTGTTTCTGTGAAACATAACTCGAGGAGAGTACACCCGATAAGGCGATTATACCAGTCGGCTACACGGCCTTCATCCCCTGCTATCCCAAGCGCCGGAGTCATTGTTCGGCCCCTTCCCGCCTTGGCTTCTTTGTTAGCCGGGATGTGGCTAGCAGAGCTAGTATGCTATGGAGCCGCATCCCGGCGAACAAGCCAAGTTGAGCGTGCTTAGTTATAACAGCAGTGTGTAACTAAGCAGAGCTGACATGCTATGATAGGAAGAGTACTGTTAAATATACTACAGAACATAAAATCTCACGCATAAATATGAACTTGGAAAAACATTTTAATACAACAGTTCAGAGAAAGGAGAAAGTATTATTTCTTCAGAAGAGACATCCAGTGTTTTCTATCGCTTAGCCAGAGAAGACAGTGTTTGAGTGGTATCATAAAGCTTAACTGGTAATTAAAACACAGAAAAAAAGAGGCTCATTGACAACTTATGCTCGAATGAGTAAAAAAGGGGCGGGACATCAGCTCAACCAATCAGCAGAAAGGACAGCCATTGGCTGAATTTGAATCACGTGCCGGTTGCTGGGCAGACCCAAACCGCGAGTACAAAACCGCGAATAGTCAAGGGCCTACTGTATTCAACTTTAACTCAAGTTGGATAACTTGTGCCTAATCCTTTTCTTGAAGGAATAAAAGACTGTATGTTTCAATCCATCAGGTATTTAACATGGACGAGACAGGGTTGAACATTCCTCATGAAGGACGAAATTAGAGACCCAGGTTTCAAAGTGCAAAAGGACAGAGTAACATTTGTTATGTGTGGTAATGCTGCTG
Organism: Plotosus lineatus; assembly: GCA_024760905.1. NCBI lineage: Eukaryota > Metazoa > Chordata > Actinopteri > Siluriformes > Plotosidae > Plotosus > Plotosus lineatus. The sequence continues at coordinate 19,929,186 of CM045734.1, read as the reverse complement.
GCTGGATGATGAAACCTGGACCTATTCATAAATCTGCAAATCCTAGATGTCTCAAGAACAAAAATAAAAACACCTTGCCTGTCTTCTGGATGCATAACTCCAAGGCTTGGATTTCGAAGGTCCTGATATCCAACTGATTTTATAAGTGCTTCATCCCTCAAGTAGAACAATACCTCCACGAAAATGGAATTTCACGTGTTGCTGTGTATGGACAATGCTGGTGGTCACCATGCGGATTTGCATCATGAGGGAGTACAGATAGAGTTTCTTCCTCCCAACACCACATCTCTCCTCCAGCCGATGGATCAAGGGGTGATTCGTGCCTTCAAGGCACTTTACACTAGGAATTGTCTTCAGCTATTAGTTGATGCTATAGATGAGGATGAAGACTTCCAGTTGAAAGTCTACCTGTGCAGTTTCACAATTGCATCTTCCCTGACAGTCATACACAAGGCACTTCAAGACATAAAAAAAACAAACACTAAAGGCATGTTGGAAAACAGTCTGGCCAGAATGTGGGCATGACTGCCAAGGATTCACACCTGATGAAATTCATCATGATGCTCTTATTAAGTCAGTGGAGCTGGCACAGTTAATTTGTGGTGATGGTTTTGATGATAAAATTCACGACGAGATCAATGAACTGACTGATTCGAACTCTCAGCCTCTTACTGATGACGATTTAGCAGAGATGACAAAACCTGCCAGTGAAGACAAAACAGAGGACCAGGAAGCCCCATCACAAGAGAACCAACAGGATGACGGTCTAACTCTAGAAAGGTTGACGGAATTCATGTAGTCAGCAAAGTTATTGCAACAGAAGATTAAATTATGAGACCCTAACATGGTTCGTTCACTCCAGTTCTCAGATGGACGATGGACTTGATTGTCTCTTGGCAACTTACAAAACCCTTTTCACCACTATGAAAAAACAACAAAGCCAGCTGGCAATAACCATGTTCCGAACAAAGGCCATGAAAACTACACAACCCACACTCGAAGAAAATACACCACCTCCTGTCTCTTCTGAAGTAATAACACTTTCTCCTGAAGAAACAACAGTTCCTTTTGAAGCGCTTGAAGATGATTAATCTGAACTGTTGTAAAGCTATATAATACTGTACAGTATTAAAATGTTTTAAGTTATTATTCCAGGACAGTAATGTACCTAAATTAATGTTTAGGATGTTTATGTGTTGAGATTTTATGTTCTGTAGTACAGTACAGTATGTTTACAGTAGTCAAGTTTCTCCTTTTGGCATCCAGTTTGTTAGTTACTATACACTTCATGTTTTTCATGTCCTCAACAGTTCAATAAACATTGCAAGGGTTCCCTCTAGTGGGCGTCTGAGAAACATTTTGAACCACTAATGTGAAAATACAGTGCTGTAACCGTATGATTATCCATATTATCAACCCATTTTATTACACTTCATCGCTGTGGTGAAGCCTGAAACAGGTAAAAAACCGAAAGGAAAAGAAGAAGTACAGTAGAGTTAAATATAATGTAATGCTTCCTTCTAGTGGGTGTCTGATAAGCATTTTTAACCACTAATGTGCAAATTCAGTACAGAACACAGTGCTGTATGTTTATCCAAATTATCAAACCATCCTACTGTATTACACTTGATATTCTTATATATATGCACACACACACACACACACACACACACACACACATATATATATACACACACACACACACAATAATAAATCATCTACAGTACAGTGTACTACATACATATATTATATATATATACACAATAATAATACGTATACAGTACTGTGTACTATATACACATATTTATATATATATATATATATATATATATATATATAAAGTATGCTGTACAGTAGAATGTTTATATATTTAAATACTAAATATCACAGTACAAAATTAAAATGTTTTCTTAATCATGACTACATTTTACTCCATTAATACTGTATTAATGAGTAAGATTGTCTGTAGAATGTGTTTAAGAAGCATATTTTAGCCATGAAATAAATACACAGTATTTTACTGCTGGCTGCTCATTCGCACATGTGACATCATACATGGGGTTTTACTTCAGCTTACAGAACTCGCGGATTATCTCGATTTCGCAGGAAGGCCCGGAACCGAATCCGGCGAATGTCAAGAGCCTACTGTATGTGAGTAAGAACCATTGCTGACTTTCGTCAAGAGTAACTGCATAGATGTCAGCGTGTTTCTGCCCCTTGCTAAAGAGTTGTCAGGAAGGGCATCAAACGTAAAAACCTATGCTAAATCGAATATATGAATCATTAATATGACTTAAATGAAGATGGAGGCAGATGATTCGCTGTGGCGAACCCTGAAAGGGAACAGCCGAAAGGAAAAGAAGATTTATATCAGGAGTCTTCAATCGTATCCACAAAGGGCCGCTGTGGGTGCAGGTTTTCACTTCAACCAAACAGTAGCCACACCTTCCACCTGTTTTCACCAATCACCGATCATCTCAAAAAAAAAAAAAAAAAAAAAAAAAAAAAAAAAAAAAAAAAAATAGATTGGACATTGCCCCACTTCAGAATTGAAACAGTAACGTCCAATCTATTATTATTATTATTATTTTTTGATGATCAGTTTTGATCGCCTTTGACGTGTTTTTCTGGTCAGCCAATCACTGCCTTACATGCCCACGTGACACATGACGCCATTTCCGCATACGTGTGTGTGTCTCAAACAGCAAGGTGGAGGAAGAAACAGAAGAGCAGAAAGCGGATCAAAATGGCGAGTGAAATCGGAAAAATAAATAGAGTCAAATACAATGGAAATGATGTGCATTAAACAAAAAGTAAAGTCAAAAGTAATGGAACTCAAGAAGCCAAATTTTCGAACTCTGTACATTGACTCCGATGGCGGCGTGACCACTTCAGGCCGCAGTAGTATGAAATGACGAGATATAAAACACGATGCTTCTGAGAAACATCGGATGGGATCGTTGGGATACCAGGTGAGTAACAACCACGCGAATCTTTAAAAACATACCTTTTAAAAATGATTGATAAAATCGACATTTGGTGACTAAACACGTGATAATCAAATTAATACAACATAAAAGTTGATTACAGTGACGCTGACTGCACAATACAGGAAGTAGATGGGAACGAGACTGATTTTGTGTGTGGGGGGGTGTTATTGAAGAATTAAAGCAATTTAAGCACAAAGACTTAATGAAGTGATGTGATAAATATATAAAGATGACAACACCCGTCCTTCAGCTTCACTCGTTCCAACACACACACACAGGTTTAAAGCTAACCTAGCCGACAACGAATCCTCTTCATCCGACTCCATTCCTTGGAAACATTCGGAATGCTTGAGTGTGAGAACTCAATATTTTACCAAGACACAGCAGGAAGCGTTTCACGCAGATTTGAAGGTGTAGTGATCATTTTCAAAGCACAAGTAGCAACACGACGAACAAGAGAATCCTGACAGGTGGAAAGATGTGCAGAAACAAACAAACAAAAAATCCCACTGGACAACAGTTAAATCATAGATCCAACCATTCTGGAATTATAACAGCAGCAATAACATAGAACAAAATTGAAAGAAGAGGAAGTTGGAGCTCGGTAGATCTCCTTTGTTAAACAAATATGCCATATGATGTCAGGAACAGGTGCAAATCACAGGCTCGGCCATCATAATCCAGGCAGCAACCTCCCAAAAAAAGCCTTGAGTACAATTGAACAGACTACATACAGTCAGGAGCTGGTCGCTTTTCGAGCAAACATGAAATAATGGGGAATCTCAGATTAGGGGAATCTCAGATCTCAGATCACAGGCCTTTATCCATGTCGCCACAGAAACTTCCAAACATAAAATAAATAAAAAAAGAAAAAACATGCTACAGCACAGTACATAAAATCACACACACAAACATTCTAAACATTAACTTAAGTACTGTACTGGAATAATAATTGAAAAAGACTTGAATACTCCAGTTCTTTACAACAGGTCAGATGATTATTTCTCTTCATTCAGGCACTTTCGAGGAAACTGTCGTTTCTTCAGGATAAAGTCTGATTTCTTCAGAAGAGACATCCAACATCATTACCTTTTTATGGCGATTAGCCAGAGAAGATGCAGTGTTTGAGAGGCATCATCGAGCTTAACTGGTAATTAAAACACACACACACAAAAAAAGAGGCTCATTGACAACTTTTGCGCGAATGAGGAAAAATGAGGGCGTTACATGACAACCAATCAGCAGGAAGGAGGACTGGCTGAATTTGAGTGATGTGTCAGTTGCTTGGCAGTCCGCGAATACTCAAACTGTGAGTGCAAAACTACGAAGAGTCAAGGGCGTACTGTCTCTCTGCTTTTAATGCCTCCTTCTGTTTCAATATCGTTCCGAAATAATCACCTCCGTCACTGTATCGTCGCTGTTAAGGTCTCTTTCTGCTTCAATATAGTCCCGATTGTAGAGGGGTTTTGGCCATACTCCTTTGCAATTTTGCTCAACCGCATCCCACTTTCGTTTTTTATCATCTCCTGCTTCACTTTGATTGATAACAGAGCCTGCCTCTTCTTTTCTGTGTCACCGGGAATCACTTTCTTGGGGTCCATAATGGATAACGAAACATAACACTGCAATGATCAAACTCTCAAAACTCACAAACCAAGAGTCTTGTTCAACTCTCCTTCACGCGTGTGACAAACAGGAAGTATGGGTCCAGTTCAGCTGCCTCCTGGCCAATGGGAGACCAGCAGGGCGGAATGTTGGGAGACAGCTAATGAGAGAGCAACTCGCGCATTGTTTGAATTTTTGAATGACGCATTTGGTGCATCAAAAGAGAGGTTGTTTTCATAAAAAGAGAACAAAAATTTAGGAAAATGTTTTTCATAACCTGGATTTTTCATATTCAGAGGTTTTCGTAAGTAGAGGGCCGATTGTACTACTTTTAATAGTGTATACAAAAATCCGAATTTCGATAAAAGTGGAAAAATTTTACTTTTCTGGCCTTTATCTCAAAAGCGGTCTGTGCGACAAGCGCCGACTTTCGGTGGAGCGCCTCACAAATATATAATTATACAGCATTATATCTATATATATATATTATATATATATATATATATATATATATACACACATATACACACACACACACACACACACACACACACATACAGGCCAAGAAGTATTGGGCAACGTAAAAATGTGCAAGTTCATCCATTTAAAAAGATAAGAGAGGTTTGTTATTTTCATCATTGGTACACATCAAGCTTGAGAGACAGAATATAAAAAAAAAAAAATTCAGGAAATCACATTGTATGATTTTTAAACAATTTACTTGTGAAAATGGGAGGCCGATAAGTATTAGGCAGCCCACAAAAGTTACTTTTAATACTTTGTAATGTAGCCTTGGTTGGCAATGACAGAGGTCAAACGGTTCTTGTAGTTCTTGACCAGGGCTACACACACTTTAGTTGGTATTTTGGCCCACTCCTCTGCACAGATCTTCTCTAGAGCTGTGATGTTTGAGGGCTGTCGCTTGGCAGCTCGAAGTTTGAACTCCCTCCACAGGTTTTCGATAGGGTTGAGGTCTGGAGACTGGCTTGGCCACTCCAGAACCTTGATACGCTTTTTACGGAGCCACT
>CM045734.1:19853563-19918563 GCA_024760905.1 Plotosus lineatus | reverse complement strand
TAATCAGCTGCTCTGCGGGTTGAAGTTTTTCCATGTCTGTCCATTTGTGTTTGTTTGCCAGCTGTGCTTGGCTTCGTGGAAATGAGCCGATCAAAACAAGGGAAATTTCTCTTTATACCCAAACAACACGCACAGTCTGTGGCTGTTGTTATAATCCAATAAAATTGGAGTTTGAAGCTATGGGACCCACCCACACAGTAGAGTACAGAAAAGATTGTCTCTCCGCTGCGTGTCACAGTGATGTGGAATTGAAAATAGATGTATAGATTTAAATGTGTGTTTTATTCATCTGTTTTTGTTTCGCGTGAGTGTATTTGGATGGAAAGTCGACATACGACCAGATCGGGTTACGACCAGTCTGCCAGAACCAAACGCGGTCGTAAGTTGACGACTCATTGTGTGTGTGTGTGTGTGTGTATATATATATATATATATATATATACATATATATATATATATATATATATAAATAAAAGTCTGTTGGGTTTTTACACCCGAGCCTAGTGGCTTAGCCTCGTGGCTCATCAGGCCGGTACTTATCCCCGGTTTCCGTAGCGTGAAGCGACCAGGAGTTCAACTCCCCCTGGATGGGACGCTCGTCCATCGCAGGTTACCTTCCCAATATATTTTACTGGTACTCATTTATACTGCTGGGTGAACAGAGGCACACTTGTGGTTGAGACCTTGCCCAGGGGTCTTTCATCAGTGTGTTTCTGCTCCTTGCTCAAGGGGTGTGTCAGGAGGGACATCCAACATAAAAACTTATGCTGAGTCGAATATGCGAATCATTAATATGACTTTAATGAAGATGGAGGCAGATCATTCGCTGTGGCGACCCCTGAAAGGGAACAGCCAAAATAGGGAAAAGATTTATATCAGGGGTCTTCAATCTTATCCAAAGGGCCAGTGTGGGTGCAGGTTTTCACTTCAACCAAATAGTAGCCACAAAATAGATTGGACGTTACTGTTTCATTTTCTGAAGTGACATCATCTTGGTGACATCACCTTGCTTTTGGCACTTTTTTTGTTCAGCCAATCACTGCCTTACATGCCCACGTCACACATGACGCTATTTCACGCATGCGTATGAAACGGGAAAAGCCACTGCAGAGCATACGTGTTTCAAACAGCAAGGTGGAGGAAGAAACAGAACAGCAAAAAAGGCACCAAGAGCGTGAGTCAAAGCGAAAAAATAAATACAGTCGAATACAATGGAAGCGATGTGCATTAAAAGAAAAGTAGAGTCAAAAATAATGGAACTCAAGAAGCTAAATTTTCAAACTCCGTCCGTCGAATCCTTTATCAAGCTGGCGGAGAGACCACTCCATGCCGCGGCTCATAGTATAAAACGACGAGACATAAAACACGATACTTCGGAGAAACATAGGATGGGATCGTTGGGATACCAGGTGAGTAACAGCCACGTGAATCTTTAACAACATACCTTTTTAAAAAGATGATTAATAAAATCGACAATTGGTGACTAAACACGTGATAATCAAATTAATACAACATAAAAGTTGATTACAGTGACGCTGATTGCACGTTACAGGAAGTAGAAGGGAACGAGACTGATTTGGGTGGGGTGTTATTGAAGAATTAAATCAATTTAAGCACAAAGACTCAATACTTTACCGAAACCTGGCAGGAAGTCTTTCACGCAGATCTGAAGGTGTAGTGATCATTTTAAAAGCAAAAGTAGCAACACGACGAACAAGAGAATCCTGACAGGTGGAAAGATGTGCAGAAGCAAACAAACAAACAAAAAATCCCACTGGACAACAGTTAAATCATAGATCCCACCATTCCGGAATTATAACAGCAGCAATAACATAGAACAAAAACACCAGATTGAAAGAAGAGGAAGTTGGAGATCGGTAGATCTCCTTTGTTAAACAAATGTGCCATATGATGTCAGGAACAGGTGCAAATCACAGGCTCGGCCATCATAATCAAGGCAGCAACCTCCCAAAAAAAGCCTTGGGTACAATTGAACAGACTACATACAGTCAGGAGCTGGTCGCTTCGCGAGCAAACATGAAATAATAAGGAATCTCAGAGACAGGCCTTTATCCACGTCACCACAGAAACTTCCAAACATGTTATACTGCAGTCTGTCAGAACAAGTCCACCCTGTCCGTTCACAGAAACCGACAACACTAAAGCCGTAGTTGATATACGAGAGAAAATTCGTGAATAATAAACTCCAAGGCATAACATGAACGAGACCAGGAGGAAAATCTGATTTATTTAATCAGGTGAAAGATCACCACTGTTTCTGTTCCCCTCTGACCTACGTCTTCTCCTCCCTGGCCGTTCTATCTTCAACATTCTTCTACTAATACAGGGGTCCCTCGCTACTTCGCGCTTCAATTCATGTGGTTTCAGTTCATCGTGTTTTTTTTTTTTTTAAATATCCATCAAACTAAAAAATGTGAGGTGCTCCACCGAAAGTAGGCGCTTGTAGCACAGACCACTTTTGAGATAAAGACCAAAAAAGTAAAAATGGTCCATTTTTATCGAAACTTTTAAATTTTTGCATAAACTATTAAAATTCAAATATCACCTATTCAACCATCACTTGCTCATGTGCAATCAACTAAAACTCACAATCAACCCCCCCACACACACACACATTTTTCTGACGAGTACCCTCATTAAACTAGATAAAAACAGCGGCAAACTGACTGGTTTTTGTTGCAACTATTCACCAAGTTTGGTGCAAGACACACTATAAACCATACACCAGAAGAACGGTCGAAGTCATCTCTCCATTTTGGATACTGTTTTGATATTAAAATTCCATTTCAGTGAATAAAATAAAGGTTATAAAGACGATATGCACGTAAACAATGCAGGCTAGTTGCTCAGGAACATCTGAAACGAGCATACTTATTGGTCAGCTCGGGCTTGCACATGCGCAGTGCCTGTCACATGTTAAGTTCTGGTTTACTTCCTGACTAGTATACCGCATGCGAAACTTACCTTCACTTTCTCTTCAATAACAGTCATTAAGTTTATTTATAAGATTGAGATTACACATAATTTCTGGGAAAGGAGAGTGAAATGTCAACTGTGATGTCGAGCAGCATTAGTATCCATGTTAAATTTGACGCTAGAATTCGGCTTTGAAGAGGGCGGAATGCTTGGCGTTCTTGATTATTTCTCTCTTTCTCTCTCTCTCTCACTCACTCACACACACACACACACACACACACACACACACACACACACACACACACACACAGAGAGTGTGCAAACGGCTAAATGAGCAGCATCCAGATGAACTAGTACAATTTGAATGGAAAAAAAATATATGAAGGGAGTGGGACAAATGAGTGCAAATGGTGCGATAGATGCACAAATGAGCAGTCACCCACTGCTTCTGTGTGTGTGTGTGTGTGTGTGTGTGTGTGTGTGTGTGTGTGTGTGTGTGTGTGTGAGAGAGATACCTCAGGTCTGCTGGAACATTAAGAAAAAGACATGATTCCATTGCAATTCACTCAAAGAAAATCCCATATGCTCAGTATTATGTACTTTAGAAACTTAATATGAGTATTGTATGAGTATTGGTATTTTTCTCTGCATGCAAAATTCGATTATGGAATTTTTTTTGATTATTTGATTTGTGTGTACAGTGAACCCTCGTTTTTCGCTGGGGTTACGTTCCAAAAAGAACCCGTGATAGGCGAAATCCGTGAAGTCGAAACCTTTATTTATTTTTTTATTTTTTTACAATCATTATACAATTAAATGCTCTATTATACATTGAAACCAAAGAACAAACCTTTTTTATAGGCCCAAGCATTTGTTTAACAAATAAGAGTACTGTATAAACGTTTGTTTGCTTTTTACAAATAACTACTGTACTGTCAAATAATAATTTTAATCATCAATGTGAACTAATTGCGGAGATCAGCACCGCCCCATTGCGACCGAGTAATTGGATTGAATGGGAGAAAATGAAAAATAAAAGTACAGTCGGACAAATTGTGACTCACATGTACTGTTTTTACTACTCTTCTGAGTGAGCCGCTGCATCCTGACTCCGCTCTGCAGCGTTTTCTTCTTCTGAAGCCCGAGGTGCAGGTGTGTTTTTCGTGAGAAGAACATAGTGATAGGCAGTTGTTGGCGCTCTATTTTCTTCTGGGCAAAAAGAGACTTATACACAGACATGCCACCACCGATTATGTTGGAGAACTGTAATGAACGGCTCATCAAAGGGTCCCAATCGTGAGCTGCTCGCTGAAGTTCAGTGGCCATTCTCAGAATGGTTGCTAAGCGACCAAGTGTTAGTCCATCCTCCTCATCTTTATCCACACTTGTGTCCTCTTCTTCCTTTTCTCTTTCATCATCACTTGGTGGCTTTGTCATTTGGGCCAGGTCTGCATCGGTTAGCGGGCGTGCTTCAGCATCAATCAGTGCATTAATGTCATGCGAAGTCATGTCATTAAAGCCGTCTCCTCCAAGCTGTTTTGCGAGAGTCACCACAGTATCTATGACAGAGTGATGGGTCTCGTCGGGCGGGCCCTGGTTGGGTTTTGCACTGCCTCTGGCCACAGTTTTTTCCAGCAGGCATTCAAAGTTTCAGTTTTCATCTCTTGAATGGCCCTCTGAATATTTTGGAGACATGATGCGATGGTGTATCCACGCCAGTAGTCCTTTAGTGAGAAGTCTTGATCCGAGTCCATAGCGTCAACAAGATGTTGCAGGGTGTTGCGTGTATAGAGAGCCTTGAAAGCACGGATGATGCCTTGGTCCATGGGCTGAATCAGGGATGTAGTGTTTGGCGGCAGAAATTCGATTTGCATACCATCATATACCAAATCATCGGCGTGACCTCCAGCGTTGTCAACGAGCAGAAGCACTTTAAAGTCTAGTCCCTTTCCTCTCAAATAACACTTGACCTCCGGGATGAAACAGTTTTTGAACCAATCCATATTGAGCGCTTTTGTCATCCAAGCCTTTGCGTTGTGCATCCAGTAAACGGGCAAATCATCCTTTTTTGTTTTTCAGTGCTCTGGGATTTTTAGACCTATAAATGAGCCCAGGCTTAATCATAAAACCTGCAGCATTTCCGCACATAACCAGAGTCACCACGATCTTTTGGGCTTTAAATCCTGGGGCTTTGGCTTCTTCCTGCATGATGAAGGTGCGGAGGGCATCCGTTTCCAAAATAAGCCAGTCTCATCCATATTAAAAACTTGTTCAGGCATATATCCCCTTCCTCAATGATCGCTTTAAATGTATTGTTCACGAACGCTTCTGCTTCAGCGGTATTTGCAGAGGCGATCTCTCCGTGCAGAGAAACATTTTTAAGTCCAAAGCGTTTCTTAAATTTTCAAACCAGCCCTTGCTACCATCAAATGTGCTTGGTACTGCGTGAACAGCACTTGATGATGGCCCGGTATCTGCATCCTCCTCCTCTTCCCTGTCACTGTCGCCGTCAGCAAAGGCTTGATACAGTGTTCTAGCTTTTGTGCAGATAACATTCGTATCCAGCGTAATGTTTTTTCTGCAGTCATTAATCCACAAAGCTAATGCAGACTCCATCCTTACCATGGTCTTGTTGCGAACAGTTGCAACCCTTTTGCATCTTTATTAAAACTTATTGCTGCTGTAGTCCTTATGTTATTTTCCTCCTTCTTTATAGAACGAACGGAAGATTCATTAATTCCGTAATGCCGACCTGTAGCCGCATAGCTTTTACCTTCCTTTAGCATGTCCAGAAGTTGAACTTTTTCTGCAATAGTTAGCATCTTCCTCTGCCTTTTAGGCCCGACCGCAGGTGCTTTTGTCGGTGCAGAACGTTTTGTCGACATAATGGGTTTTAGGGAGACTTGAAATTGCAAGAGAATTTGCACGTAGGGAACATAAATGGCAAGCTGTTTTACGTACGTGTACGTATTAAACCGCAAGCTTATTGACTAACACGTAGAGAAGAAGCAGAGAGACTGTTTAGCCAATCAGAATGCAGAACACAATGCACTATGCAAATCCGTGAAGTAGCGAGACCGTGAAAAGTGAACCGTGTTATAGCGAGGGTTCACTGTAATCTTGTCTGGACATGCTGGATCGAGGGTTGTTTAGTTTTGGACGAAAATTGGTCAAGACCTGAAAAATACTTAAATGCTTCATACCTTTTACATATAAACAAACTGATGATTTTGATTTTGATGAAGAGGCATCTGTTAATAAAAGTGTGATGACTGGTGTTTATGAAGAAGATGTGATCTTATCTGCTGAGCAGGATATAGATTATGATAATGCTGAGGGCAGAGTTGATGAAGCTTACTTGTATAAAGAGATCAGAGGGTTTTGTTATATCTCCCATCATCCCGCCCCGCTCGCCACCCATTGGCTAGGAGCGAGCTGCATCTCCATAATACCCAAGATTCAGCTCCCTCCCATTGGCTAGGAGGAAGCTGCATCTCCATAATACCCATGACGCAGCTCCCTCCAATTGGCTACTATGGAGCTGCATCTCCATAGTACCCATGATGCTTTTCGTGTGCCTTCGACCCATCGCGCGTCACGGAGTTCTAACACGCGTAAAGGACAGAGTAGCTGTTGTTTCATGAGTGTGCTCATTGCAACTTTGAGATAGGGATTTTGGATTTTCATGAGCTGTATGCCAAAATCATCAGTATTAAAACAATAAAAGACCTGAAATATTTCAGTTGGGGTGCAATGAATCTGAAATATATGAAAGTTTAATTTTTATCACTACATTACAGGAAATAATGAACATTATCACAATATGCTAATGTTTTGAGAAGGACTAGTATATATACACACACACACACACATATATATATATATATATATATATACACACACTAGTCCTTCTCAAAAAATTAGCATATTGTGATTAAGTTCATTATATTAATAAAAATGAAACGTTCATATATTTTAGATTCATTGCACAACAACTCAAATATTTCAGGTCTTTTATTGTTTTAGTACTGATGATTTTGGCATACAGCTCATGAAAACCCAAAATCCCTATCTCAAAAAATTAGCATATTTCATCCGACCAATAAAAAAAAAAAAAAAAAAAAAAAAAAAAGTGTTTTTCATACAAGAAAGGTCAACCTTCAAATAATTATGTTCAGTTATGCACTCAATACTTGGTCAGGAATCCTTTTGCAGAAATGACTGCTTCAACGCGGCGTGGCATGGAGGCAATCAGCCTGTGGCACTGCTGAGGTGTTATGGAGGCCCAGGATGCTTCGATAGTGGCCTTAAGCTCATCCACAGTGTTGGGTCTGGTGTCTCTCAACTTTCTCTTCACAATATCCCACAGATTCTCTATGGGGTTCAGGTCAGGAGAGTTGGCAGGCCAATTGAGCACAGTAATACCATGGTCAGTAAACCATTTAGCAGTGGTTTTGGCACTGTGAGCAGGTGCCAGGTCGTGCTGAAAAATGAAATCTTCATCTCCATAAAGCTTTTCAGCAGATGGAAGCATGAAGTGCTCCAAAATCTCCTGATAGTTAGCTGCATTGACCCCGCCCTTGATAAAACACAGTGGACCAAAACCAGCAGCTGACATGGCACCCCAGACCATCACTGACTGTGGGTACTTGACACTGGACTTCAGGCATTTTGGCATTTCCTTCTCCCCAGTCTTCCTCCAGACTCTGGCACCTTGATTTCAGAATGACATGCAAAATTTGCTTTCATCCGGAAAAAGTACTTTGGACCACTGAGCAACAGTCCAGTGCCGCTTCTCTGTTGCCCAGGTCAGGCGCTTCTGAACTGTTTCTGGTTCAAAAGTGGCTTGACCTGGGGAATGCGGCACCTGTAGCCCAGTCCACTGCTTCCACAGGTCCCCCAAGGTCTGGAATCGGCCCTTCTCCACAATCCGGTCACCTCTTCTGGTTGTGCAGCGTTTTCTGCCACACTTTTTCCTTCCCACAGACGAACTTAAAAAAAGTACTTTAAAGTACTTCAAAACTTATGCCCACGTGGCACGCCATTACGGCCTAAACGAGTTGACCGTGCGGTACATCAAAAAAGACAAAGTAAACATTCGGAAAACGGCATCAATATCCTTTTCCAAGGACACTAAGTGAGTGGTAAGCACTAGGAATAGAAACATTGTTAGGATGGGGAATGCGCTATCGGTTTGGATCTCGGACTGTCGGGAGAAGAAGATCGGTCTTGATAGCAACATGATTCGAATCAAAGCAAAGGCTTTGTATGATAGCTGAGCTCTGGACGATGAAGATGAATCTCAGCCTAGGGTCGGGGACGTCGGAGGACGTCAACACACTGCTCGAGTGCCACTCAACCCCCCTAGCTGCTGAGGACTTCATTGAAATGACCAAATCGGGAAGTAAGGAAGAAGAGGTAGAGGACGACAATGAGGATGAAGAGCATGGTCTAACTTTGAGAAATCTGCAAGAGATTTTCAATATGGCACGCAGTTTGCAACAAAGGGTCCAGGAAATTGATGACAACATGGTTAGAGCCATCGAATTTGGCAATCGTCTTGATGGAAACAGCAGTCACAACTCCCCATCACCATGTTCCTTGTGCGCCGAAAACCTCCCGCAGAAGCTTGTCCTGCTGCCTCTACACCTCCTCCTGCTCCTACCACGCCTCCTGCTGCCCCTTCGACTTCCATCGATGATCCAATGCCTCTCGAATCTGACGAAAAGGCATGATTGGACTTGCAATAACCATCATCTTTATCATTTTCACTTCATCTTCGCTTCACCTTCATCGTACTGCACAGGTCTCTCGTCATCACATATCAAGTGAAGAAGCGTTTCTCAGGGGTGAGTACAGTACTTAAAGTATTTACACTGTACAGAAGGCCCTTGACATTCGCAGGGGTACGGTTCCGAGCCCTCCCGCGAATCGAGATAATCCGTGAGCTCTGTACGCGGAAGTAAAACGCCATGTATGACGTCACATGCGCGAATGAGCAGCCGGCAGTAAAATACTATGTATCTATTACATGCTCTAAAATATGCTTCTTAAACACATTCTAGAGACAGTCTTATTCATTAATACAGTATTAATGTAGTAAAATGTAGTCATGATTAAGAAAAACTTTTTAATTTTGTACTATGATATTTAGTAATAAAATAAATAAACCTTATACAGCATATACTGTTGTAAAGCACTCGTTTTAAAGTCTTTTTTAATTATTATTCCAGTACAGTACCTCAGTTAATTCTTGGAATGTTTGTGTGTGAGATTTTATATTCTGTAGCATGTTTAACAAATGATACCAAAAGGATAAACTTTATTCTGCTTCATGTCCTTTTACATTGAACTTGGAGTGACGTGTCCTAGAGGGCAACCTCGTGGACTTCTCAGAGTCAAATTGTTTTTGTTCGTTTTAATTTATTTGTTTGTTCATGGTTTGCACTATGCTCGTCTATGATTGGTCGACCCCACTACAGCATGAATAGCTTCAGCTTCGGGCAATAACTTATATCTTCAGCAGCTATGCTATGCCCAGGCAGAGTTTTGAGATTTTCCGGCGCTTGGTTAGCATGCTTGGTTAGGAGCTCAATGCTAGCGGTTAGCGGCTAGGCCCAGATGGAGCTCCGAGAGGCTTGGTTAGCACTTCCGGCCATACTACGTACTTGAAAATGTTCATTCCCTTCGAAAAAAGATGGACGAGCTTCATGCTCAGATTGCAGCGCAGACTGATCTACAGGACTGTGTTTCTGTCAAACATAGCTCGAGGAGAGTACACCCGATAAGGCGATTATACCAGCCGGCTCCACGGCCTTCATCCCCTGCTATCCCAAGCGCCGGAGTCGTCGTTTGGCCCCTTCCCGCCTCGGCTTCTTTGTTAGCCGGGATGCGGCTAGCAGAGTTAGTATGCTATGGAGCCGCATCCCGGCGAACAAGCCAAGTTGTGCGTGCTTAGTTATAACTTAGCAGTGTATAACTAAGCAGAGCTGACATGCTATGGTAGGCACCATATGGTAGACTGAACATTTTCAAGTAGTATGGCCGGAAGTGCTAACCAAGCCTCTCAGAGCTCCGGGCTTAGCAGGTTGCCGCTAGCTAACTGCTAGCATGGAGCTCCGTAGCATAGAATAGATAGAAGATAGAAGATTATTGCATTCTTAGTTGCCCGAAGCTGCTCATAGACGAGCATAGTGCAAAACATGAACAAACAAATAAAACAAATTAAAACGAACAAAGAAACAATTTGACTCTGAGAACTCCGCAACATCGCCCTCTGGGCAGCGCCATCTTGGACACGTTACTCCAACTTCAATGTAAAAGGACATGAAGAGTACTGTTAAACATACCACAGAACATAACATCTCACGCATAAACATGAACTTAGGTACTGTACTAGAATAATAATTGAAAAAGATTTTAATGCAACAGTTCAGAGAAAGAAGAAAGTCTTATTTCTTCAGAAGAGACATTTCATTAAGTTCCGGCGGAAGCGCCGGCTACTCTTCGTCTAGCGCCAGTTATATTTTATAATAGTAAATAATAATATTTAATAATATAATTATAATCTTTAATAAAAACATTTTCACGGCTTTGTTAAGCTATGTACTTGACAACATGATCACTTTTTTTGATAATTACTCAATCGGTTCACTTCCGATAGCCCATGACGCACTATGCTACCTCATTCAAAAGTGCGGCGCTTTTTATATACGTGCCGCCATTTGCCTGTGCTCCTGTGTAGATTTATTTCGTGATGGGTTGTACAAAACCAGGTAAAATATAGTCCAAACTGATGTGAGTTGTACCGACAAGCATGGCGCCGAAGCGAAGTAGATCTAAAAAACCAACATTAAATACATTGTGGAAGCAACACAAGGCCGATGATTCCAATGTTTCAGAAAAATCTGTAAATCATGAAATAGGTTTTATGTCCGAACACAAATTGTTTCTTGATTGCACTGAGCGATAATAGTGAAAACTAGCCCCCAACTAAACTAGCCTCATCTAATTCTTAATGGATTCACGCCACACTATACAGAGACGAAAATTCATGTGCTTGACTTGGTGCTTCTCAATTATTTTCTGTTACGCCCCCCCTAGCAAGAAGAAAACAATTCGCGCCCCCCCACCACCCACTTTCCGCCACAACTATAAATTATAACTTTTTTCTATAATATAGTTACAGGTATATCTCTTCATTATATCGTATCCTTGTTAACATAAATAAAACAAAAAGAAAGAGATATAGTTCAACTTACAAGAATAACTTTTTTAACATTTTTTATTAGTCTGTAAAAGAAAGTGCATCAATTTGCCTTAAATTTAAAAATAATAATATCCTTGTTACATTTTTGACCAACTTACCACACCATTTGCTGCTGAAAATAAAATCAATAAATAATTAATTCAAATTGACTTCAGAAACATTAACTCAGGAGCACAATATATAAACACTTTAACCTACAAAACAAGAACAAATAGAACAATTTGTGCTGATTTTTTTTTCTCAAAATGAGGAAGCCAAGATTAATGGCTACAATGAGCACGTTTTGCAGCGCACAGCTTCTCAAAGCGAGGTTTGAAGCATGACACTGCAACTCTCAGCTCCTGCTCAATGTTTAGCTGGGACCTGTACTTGCTGCGCACAATGGGCAATGAGGGCGCCACTGCCAACTACTGGAGTGGATGTGCAATTACACTTTCTTGTAGTACGGCGGAAAAAAAATCATGTTCTCCTGGGTCACACGCGCCCCCCTCAGCTTCCCATCGCGCCCCCCCAGGGGGGCGCGCCCCACTATTTGAGAAGCACTGGGCTAGGTTAACAAATAGATCTACATGACGCTCGTTAGGTCCTACATTGAATACGAGCATATTATGTCGATCTATTTGTTAACGTTAACTGGTTATCGAAAGAATGCACTGCTAACAGGAAAATGAAATTGCTGACAAAGCTACTACAACATGTTGGTTTGACAAAAATGCAGTATTTTCAGCACCATTCAGAAGGAGTTCACCAGGAAATCCTGCACACTATTGGTGATGTCATTCAGAATCAGATTACAACTGTAGCACAACAAGCAGGATGCTTTAGCATGCGAGTTGACGATTCATCAGATGTTGCTAATATAGAGTAGATGATCAGCTTCATTCAATTTGTTGAGGCAGAGACAGGTCTTGTGAAAAACTAGTTTCTCTTTATTGCTGACATACTAGAGAACAGTACTGCGCCAAATGCAGAAACTCTGTGTTCAGTGCTTTTGGCACATCTGGACAGACATTCCCTTGCCAAGGAAGGGATGTGTGGGCTTGTTACAGATGGTGCTAATACAATGATGGGCAAAAACAATGGGTCACAGTCAGAAGATATTTAAATTAAGAAAATCATGTGAAACTGATATTACATAAAAACAGGTTTGACAGATTAGGGTAGCAGTTTGATTCACAAATGTTATATATTAGTGCGGTAACTGTTAGATTTTTCAAATAAGAAGTTTTATGTACTTTCCTTTAAGCTAGTCTATTATTCTTGTAACAAATACTATTTTTTTATAATATAAACTTTTACTTTTATTTGCCTCTAGCTTGTCTGATTTTCTCAAATATGGGCCCAGAATGCACCACAGAGCACATGAATTTTAAATTTTTTTCTGGGGGTGGCCACCCAGACCCCCCAGCGGGAGGGGACACACCTCTCGCACCCTCCCCATGCTTGCCTCAAACAACTTCCATCCCCTACTTATCAATATCCTCCTTCTACTCTAAAACTTAATGAATACCCTGTATGTGTGTGTGTGTGTGTGTGTGTATATATACACACAAGTTAAAGCATAACAATAAAGATAAGAATTTTAACCTTTTTTGAAAAGTCTTCTTTTAAAAACCTTACGAAAGTGGCTCATGACCTCATCGTTAAAGGTGTTCACAGCGCTGCTAGTGCTTTAGCGTAACTTTAGCGCTTTATCTTAGCTTAGCCTACATACATCCTCTTCAGCTTTGTTCAGGCGGTTATGCCTATAAGCCAATCTGTGGGTTTTCTGTTTGGTACTCTAAATCATATTTGTCGCTGGAGGTGGTATATGGCGTTATCGGAGGCTCTGAATGAATGGAGTGATGAGCCAGATATGGACCTATCAGAAAGTGATGAGTATTTCTCACCCGATTCTCCTGCTCAAGAACTTCATAAATTTAAAGACGTTCCTGGCCATGTGCTTTTGGTTATGTTTGTGTTGATTGGTTCAACATTCCACGTGTTAAATTTGACATTTGTGTTGATTGGCTCGATTTTACTTCTGGGAAAATGTTTAAAAGAACAGCACCCAGAATTAAAAGTAAAGGGTTTTTTTAATAAAAAATTATGCCGTTTATTTTCAGCTTTCATGTAAGTAGTTTAGTTGATTCCACAAAATGAATAACACAAATACCAGCAAAACTCTTTTATTGTTCTGTTATTATTCATGTTTTCCACCTCGATGGTAATAAGCACTTACAGTTCCACTCTGCTGGTAATATTGAAAAAAGCGCCCATCCACTCCAATTTCTAAAGCACCCTGGGTGCTTACCACGTTGAATACGGTAATTATTAGAATAATAATTTGAAGAAAAATGTTTGATTCACTTCCTGTACAAGTCTGGTCAGATGGCTTTCAGTTCACTTGAGGAGGACACTGTTTAAACTGAAAAAAGGTGATTGATGCATGTTCTAGCATGCGTGTCCTCACCTGTTGTGCCCGAGCTGGAGAAGAGCGAAGAGCCGAGGCTGAGCCCAGTGGCAGAAGCGGAGGACACAGCTCCCCCTCCCAGGTTTAGTGTGAACCCGGTGGATCCGCTTTGAGGTGCCGACGAGGTGATGACAGAGCCCAGAGTCAGACCGGTGGCCACCGGAGCTGAGGTGGTGTTTGTCGCAGCCGTGTTCAGAGAAAACGGACTCGCTGAAGCAGCAGGTTTTCCAAAATTGAATCCGAAGCCAGTAGAGGCAGCAGTAGTAGAGACGGGTGCTCCTGAGAACCGAGACAGTCATAAAAATCATTCTCGTCAAATCCGCATCATTTGGACTCATTCAGTTATGAATCATCCCTACACGAGGTATATTTAAAAAATAAAATAAAAAAACCACAACTTTACCTAAAGTGATGCCAGTCGATGGCGCCGCTGCTCCTACAACAAACAGAAATAATAATCGGCATAAAAATAATTATTTAACAATCACAATTGAAGCTATAGTGATTGTCTTTTTGGATCTGTTTGTTAACTGTTGCGGCATGACCAGCACTCATACCTGAAGCAGGTGTGTTAAAAGAGAACCCAGATGCCGGTTTCTGGGTGAACAGGCCGCCGCCGAGGCCCAAAGTTGAGGTAGTGGTGGTGGTGCTGCTGCAGGAGGTCACGGCACCCAGACCACCTAAACTGAAGCCACTGGTCCCTGAAGCAGGAGTGCTGGAGAAAGTGGAAATGATTTCATGTCATAAATGTTTAATGGGTGTTACCCTGTGGAGACACTACACACAGAGTCGTTTGTTTGTGTGTGTGTGTGTGTGTGCATTAGGTAAAAAATGTGTCGATCATCATATTCCTTAATGTAGCACTTTCCCCCCGCCTGCGCCAGCATAACACAAAATTAAACATACTGAGATATTCATATACTTGGAAAGAGAATTTAATCTGCTTTAAAATGAGGTGCAATGTAGCATTACAGCATAAAAATGAACACTTTGTCAGACGCTAATCAGGAAATGTGACTTTTGAGAAAATAGTGATTGCAGTTCCAGAACCAATTTATGAATGTCCTAAAATGATTCCAGCTTTCAACCAATCAGCACAATCGTACTAGAGTCTTCCTAGCAACAGATGAGCACACACCCCCAATTTTTTTTTTACTAATTTTTGTCATGTCAAATTCCCACCCCTTAAGAATTGCCTTCCTGATTACTTGATCATCAACAACCATGAAGGGACATAAGCATACACACACACACTCTCTTCACGACATGCGATGCTGCCACCCGCCTCTTTACAAACTGCTGCGTGTGTGTACTTGTGGCCTAAATCGGAGGGACAGAGCTATCCACCCCTTGAACCCCCATGATTGGCTGGTGATCGCTGCAAGTGACAGGCAAGGGAGCGTATGCCATCCATCTCTTACATGAAAGCTCAGCCAATTAGCTTCCATGGACTCTCGGTCCTGGATGGTAATGGCACCAACCCGGATTGGAACTTGCGCTCTCCAAAACAGACAAGTTCTCTTTACACTTAATTGTGTCCGTTCTGAGGCTTCTCATTGTGCATCAGAAAAATACTCTGAGCAAATCACATCAGTCAACTGAATATCAGCAATAGGTGGATATTTCTATTGTTTAAAAACAACATGGACATGGAACTCTTTCTTCAGCAAGCATGTTCACGTGGATAGATCGTTTTATGTCTATTTGAACTTGGACATGTCAAAGATTATACTTTGAAAGATGTTATTTTTGGCGATATTGCATTTTCGTCCAGGAAAGACGTTTTTAGCTTTGGATGTTCATCAAAACACTATCTTACAACCTGGTCCGTTTTATGCTGGAACAGGTCACGTATGTAAACAGACACAAGCTACAAGCGGAGCCTCCATATAATTTCCCTTACTTGACAGGTTTTTAGCGGGAACGTCAACCCGTATACGTACCCCACGTATCTCACGATTAATTCACTCGAACTTGTTTATAGACGAGAATAAAAAAATGAGGAACCGAACACACAATCTTAGTAATGTAAAGTACGCCATTCAGAAACCTCAGGTTTCAAGAACTTTTCAATCACACAAGAATATCATTTGTTGCTTAATTATTTCACATCATTTGCGATGACATCACCTCAAGTGAACTGACGATTACACACTCCCTGTTCTGAATATTATGTTTTTCCTTTTTAGAGATATAAAATCTGGATTTAATCATGATAAATAACATTTTATGGGCGATCTTCACGTAAACGATGGAGTTACGTTCCGTAAACCCTGTCGTTAAGCGATTCCGTCGTTAAACGAACCCTGCTTTAGTAGACATTTTGCTTGGCTTGTATTTGTACAGTAGGCTACTGTATTATATACGTTTAGATCGTTGAACGTGAGAAGCCATAACTGCTAGCAATCACTTGAACTCTTACCTAGCAGTGTGGTAGACTTCTGAGTAGTGTGTGTGTGTGCGTGTGTGAGTAGGGAGGAGGGATAGGCGATGCTGCCGACACCGAGTATGCGCGAACATACGCACGCACTCACAACCCATCTGCTTTATTTCTGCTGAAGCTCGTTAAAAGTATACTTTGACAATTTTGACAGGCTATTGTAACTTCCAATCGTCGTTAACTGAGTCCATTGTTAAGTGAGGACTGCCTGTAATCTATCTTTATATTTATATTTGTATTTAATGACTTTGTCATCATCATCCGCTTATTCTGGGGTTGGGTCGCGAGGGCAGCAGCCTCAGCAATGAGGTCCAGATATCCCTCTCCCCAGCCACTCCCTCCAGCACTTTCGGGGGAACACTGAGGTGTTCCCAAACAAGCTGAGTAACATAATCCCTCCAGCGTGTCCCCAGGGTCTCTTCCCGGTTGGACATGCCCAAAACACCACACCAGGAAGGCATTCAGGAGGCATTCTGACCAGATGCCCGAATCACCTCAACTGGCCCTTAACGACTTGTTGGTTTTATTTTTCAAAACTGTGTTGGGCATATGTACTTACATTAGACATGTTGCTGCCCTTAAGGGGCAGTGGTGGTCTAGTGGTATAGGGCGCAGGATCGCTGATCCTAAGGTTGGGAGTTCGAGATCCCCCCTCCAAGTTCAGCTAACTGGGTGAACAAAGGCCGGCCATGTCTCTCACTGTCGATGGTGTGAGGCATATAAAAGAACCAGTGCTGACTTTTGACAAGAGTAGCTGCAAAGCCGTCAGCGAGTTTCTAATCGGGAGTCGGAGTCCCCTGAGGCAGTTCATTCACAGTAATGTTCTGGCAACTCCTGCAGCAGCATTGCAACCCAGTCGTATCGGCTTCTGCCCTTCCATTGGATCCTTCCTGTGGCACCGATAGGGGGGGACTTGCTGCTTGGGTAACAGCCTGTCATCCATACTTTCTACTCAGGCTCTGCGCACTGGAGAGTATCACCAGCCAGGATACCAGCCAGAGTGCAGCTCCATAGTCCTTCGAGACTGACGAAGGCCTACTACTAATATGTCTGACATCATATATGCACGCAACACTCCGCAGATGGGGCACATGCACTTTGTGTGCATTTTCTTGAGCAAAATGTGTTAAGTTGTGGAAGACTATTGAAAAAAGAATCAGACTTTTGAAGTACACTATTTCCATTGTTTTTACCGTCACTACTACCTGATAACATTTTCAAGGAATAAATCAGAGTTCCTTTGTGTAAATGTTCATCAGAGGAATGGATGGATGTACACAATGGGTTTTCTAAATGCCCCAAAAGGGCACTGTGGCATAGAGGTTAGCACGTTCGCCTCACAGCAGGGTCTCAGGTTTGAGTCCCAGGTTTGGACGGTTGCATGGAGCTTCTATTTTCTACCTGACTTGCTTAGGTTTACTCATGGTACTCAGGTTTCCTCCCACAGTCCAAAAGGTATGCAAGCTTGGCAAATTGACTGTCCCAAATTTCCCTCAGGTGTGAATGGTTATGTATGTTTGTCCTGCTATGGACTGGTGAGCTGATCAGGGTGTACCCCAACTTCACTCAGGGTCAGCTGAAATAGGCTTCACCGGTTCAGCAAATAAATGAGAGATTATTAGTACAGGCTCCCCAACTTTCGAACATTCGCTTTACAAACATCCAGAATACGAACAGGGCTGTCGAAAGTGAAAGTGAAAGTGAAACTGAAATGAAATTGAAAATAAGTAGAAACAGACATGGAATAAAACCTATAGAAAGATACATCATAAACATAAGTATGAAATATTGAGAAGCAGAACGATACATTTCTGAACTCCTGCCAACAGTTTCAAAGAATAAACAAACTGACTCCAGTATTATAATGAACTAGATAAAAGTGAAACTCTCTGTAAATCTGATCAGATCCGCTGTGCTATGCTTGAGAGGGCCAGCAGAGGGGCGTGGCTGACACGTGCTTTACACCATGGAGGTCCTGGAAGAGAAGCAGAACGATACATGTCTGAACTCCTGCCAAAACTTTCAAAGAAGAAACAAATTGATTCCAGTATTATGAACTGGATATGAGTGAAACTCTCTATATATCTGATCAGATCCGCTGTACTTGAGAGGAACCAGGAGTTTAAATGCACGACACAATGACATTGATTATGTACAGATGATTATGTCCAGAGAGAGAAAGAGAGAGATTGTATACAGTAAAAACTCGTATAAGTTACTTATACAAGGTTTAAACATAGGTTCCCCTCTAAAGAACGCCCTGAAACAACCTACGAACAAATTAATCTAACCAACAGTCGTCTGGAACCTAACTCGTTCGTTAGCTGGGAAGTGTCTGTATGAGAGATGTCCTTTTGGCTTTTTCACTTTATCAGGGGTCACCACTGCGAATGATTCTCACATTTGATTTGGCATATGTTTTTACATCGGATGCCCTTCCTGACACAACCCTTTTAGCAAGGAACAGAAACACGCTGACGGCTTTGCAGCTCCTCTTTATGAAAGTCAGCAATGGTACTTTTGCATGCCTCTCACCATAGACAGTGAGAGACATGGCCTGCCTTTGAGAACCCAGTTGGCTGCACTGGGGAGCATCTGTATATGGTATTTAAAAAAATAATATATTACAGAATTATAAAATGTACATTGCAATACCTTTAAAATATATGGATAATTTTCTGTATATTTAAAAAAAAAATCAATGAACTTCTATATTGACACACAGGTTATAATATAACTTCTATTTATTCTTGATGTGTATTCTGATGTCTACAAAGTACAGCAGTTTGTTCTGAAGGAGATCCCGATGAGTTGAGAGTTCATGGAGTAAAACACTGGTTAGTTACATGTTCCTGAGCTCCTCAAGAAAGTTCTACATCTTCATACCTGGTCGCTGCTCCAAAAGAAAAGCCCCCTCCGGTGTTTGTGGAACCCAGGGCACTTGTTCCAAAATTAAACCCCGACATTTTTAAATTTTATAAAATTGTGTATTTATTGATTTCAGATTAAGGCGCGAACGGGATAATATATAAAAGCAACAGGAGCCAAGGGCGAGCTAACAATGCTGGCTGTCCCTCATTGCGTCCTCGTGGAGGCCAAAAAATTCAACTTGGGTACTATTTATACTTTTCGGAAAAGGATAAAACCACAAATTAAGGGTGAAATTTACGAGCTGGAGTCCTACAATTCCAGAAGCGAAAACATTGAAAAAACGAAGTGTTATTGTTTAAACCGTAATAAAATATACAAATTTGTTTGCGCGCCCAACGTTCGTTTGCTTCTGTCTTGGAAGAAAATATAACATCATAAGCACGTATTTCCGTTTCCGGGTTGTTTAATATATATTTATCCATTTTTATATAAATATATATATAGACACACGTTTAGATATGTGGGCATATGTTCTTACCTTTAACACAAATGCAAATATTTTTTCTAACATTTTTTTAAAAAATTGATAATTGTTTATTTTGCAAGCCCCGCCCAGCTACCTGATATGCGACCTCCCTCTTTTCTCAACCCGTATTTTTAACACCTCCTACGAGGTGACATGCAAGGACAGTATCATCTCCGATTGGACAATATGTTCAATGATTAACTTTTCATCCAATCATAGAACAGATGCCGAGATACGGATAGGGAAAAAACAACGTTTGAGAAACACTCGAACAGTCTATCATTCGATAGAGAGGCAGCTGAAATTTCATTGCTTTTTCATGCACGATTTTATCGGTTTACAGCATCTTTTGCGTCTGGTTTTATCGCTTAATACGTGATAAAACAACAACAACAAAAAACAACAAGAACAACACCACCCCAGTGGGCTGATGGAGCACATACGGACCCCGAAGGTAACGAGATGAGCGAAATGAGAAATATCTTTAACGGGTGTTTATTTAACCTTGACAGCACTGACAGTTTGTTTCTAAATGAGTAATGATTTAAGTAAGTCCATTCTCAGCTTATGTTAATTGAAATTATTGTTCAGGATGTGCAGAAATGTCGCTATACACTTTACAACATTAAACTCGACGGCTAACAGGAGCTAGCTGTTATTAGCTCTTAGCATCATTTATTCTACTTCAACTTTACTTTTTCAATTTAAATCTCCCCTTTATGTAAGAACCGTCTTTCTACTACTTACATGCATTCCTTTTCGTCTTCTCGCTGTCTGTCTGTTGTTATTTTTGGTGAAAACCGTGTCAAAGGCCGAAATCCAGGCTGCATTCCAAATTAATGTCAACTCCCTTATACTGAGTGCACTATATAGACCAAAGAAGTGAGATTTTAGACATTTTATAGTTGACTAGATCTTGTATTGGGTACAAATTTGGTTCTGAATGCACTTGGATGGTTGGATAGCTGATGTTTAATAATTTCAGTACAGTACTCCAATAATCACCTAAATTTCTATACTGGTTTGTGATAACATTCTTCTTTTCCTTTCGGCTTTTCCCTTCAGGGGTCGCCACAGCAAATGATCTGCCTCCATCTCTCCCTATCCTCTGCATCTTCTACTCTTACTCTAACGACCTTCATGTCCGCCTTCACCGTATCCATAAATCTTCTCTTTGGTCTTCCTCTGGGCCTTTTGCCTGGTAGTTCCAACCTCAGCATCCTACGACCAATATACTCACTATCCCTCCTCTGTACATGTCCAAACCATCTCAATCTAGCCTCTCTGACTTTGTCTCCAAAACATCTAACATGTGCTGTCCCTCTGATGTACTAATTTCTGATCCTATCCATCTTCGTTACTCCCAAAGAGAACCTCAACATTTTCATCTCTGCTACCTCCAACTCTGACTCCTGTCTTTTCCCCAGGGCCACTGTCTCTAAACCATACAACATTGCTGGCCTCATCACCGTCTTGTACACTTTTCCCTTCATTCTTGCCGATACTCTCCTATCACACATCACACCGGACACTTTTCTCCATCCATTCCAACCTGCCTGCACGCGCTTCTTCACCTCTTTTCCACACTCTCCATTGCTCTGGATTGTTGAGCCTAAGTACTTAAAATCCCCCACCTTCTTTATCTCTGCCCCCTGTAACCTCAAAGTTCCTCTTGGGTCCTTGTCGTTCACACACATGTATTCTGTCTTACTAAGACTAACTTTCAATCCCCTTCTTTCCAGGGCATACCTCCGCCTCTCTAGATTTTCCTCCACTTGGTCTCTGCTCTCACGACAGATCACGATGTCATCTGCAAACATCATAGTCCATGGAGATTCTTGTCTAACCTCGTCTGTTAGCCTGTCCATCACCATAGCATGATGCAGTCCCACCTCCACCTTGAACTCTTCTGTCACACCGACAGCACACCTCACCAGTCTTACATCTCTTATACATGTCCTGCACCACTCTAACATACTTCTCTGACACTCCAGACTTCCTCATGCAATACCACAGTTCTTCTCTCGGCACCCTGTCATATGCTTTCTCCAGATCCACAAAGGCACAATGCAGCTCCTTCTGACCTTCTCTGTACTTCTCTATTAACATCCTCAAAGTAAACACTGCATCTGTGGTGCTCTTTCTTGGCATGAAACCAAACTGTTGTTCACAAATGCTGACCTCTGCCCTTAGTCTAGCTTCCACTATTCTTTCCCATAGCTTCATTGTATGGCTCATCAACTTTATCCCTCTGTAGTTGCCGCAACTCTGCACGTCTCTCTTGTTCTTAAAAATGTGGCACAAGCACACTTCTCCTCCATTCCTGTGGCATCTGCTCACTTTCTAAGACCTTCTTGAATATTCTTGTCAGAAAATCTACTGCTACCTCCCCTAGACACTTCCATACCTCAACTGGTATGTCATCAGGGCCAACTGCCTTTCCACTCTTCATCCTCTTCAATGCCCTCCTCACTTCTCCCTTACTAATTTTTGCTACTTCCTGCTCCTCAACAGTCACCTCTTCTCTTCTTTTTTCTCTCATTTTCCTCATTCATCAGCTCTTCAAAGTACTCTTTCCATCTTCTCAGCACACGTCTGTCATCAGTCAATACATTTCCCTCTCTGTCCTTTATCACTCTAACTTGCTGCACGTCTTTCCCATCTCTATTTCTCTGCTGTGCCAACCTGTATAAATCATTTTCTCCCTCCTTACTGTTCAGCCTATCATACGAGTCATCATACGCCCTCTGTTTGGCCTTTGACACTGCTACCTTCGCCTTACGCTGTGTCTCCCTGTACTCCTGTTTACTCTCTTCGGTCCTCTCAATGTCCTACTTCTTGGCTAACCTCTTCTTTTGTACACACTCCTGCACTTCCTCATTACACCACCAAGTTTCCTTATCTACTTTCCTTCCAGAGGACACACCAAGTACTCTCCTACCGGTCTCCCTGATCACATTGGCTGTGGTTGTCCAGTCCTCTGGAAGCACTTCCTGACTACCCAAAGCCTGTTTCAACTCCTCCTTGAAGACAACACGACACTCTTCCTTTTTCAGCTTCCACCACTTTGTCTTCTGCTCTGCCTTTGCCTTTTTCACCTTTCTCACCATCAGTGTCATCCTGCACACCATCATCCTATGCTGTTTGGCAACACTCTCACCCACTACTACTTTGCAGTCACTGACTTCCTTCAAATTACATCGCCTGCAGAAGATGTAGTCTACCTGTGTGCTCTTACCTCCGCTTTCATAAGTCACCCTATGCTTCTGTTTCTTCTTGAAGAAAGTATTCACCACAGCCATTTCCATCCTTTTTGCAAAATCGATCAACATCTGTCCTTCTGTGTTCCTGTCCTGGATACCAAACCTGCCCATCACTTCCTCGTCCCCTCTGTTGCCTGCACCAACATGTCCATTGAAGTCTGCTCCAATGACCACTCTTTCACGTCTGGGGGTACTCTGCATCACTTCATCTAACTCACTCCAGAATCTCTCCTTCTCTTCTAGCTTACATCCTGCCTGTGGGGCATAAGCACTAACATTGACCATCACGCCTTCAATTTCTAACTTGAGACTCATCACTCTGTCTGACACTCTTTTCACTTCTAGAACATTCCTGACAAACCCCTCCTTCAAGATGACTCCTACTCCATTTCTCTTCCCATCCAAACCATTATAAAACAGTTTAAACCCTGCTCCTAAGCTTCTAGCCTTGCTACCTTTCCACCTTGTCTCCTGAACACACAGTATGTCCACCTTCCTCCTCTGCATCATGTCAACCAGCTCCCTATCTTTTCCTTGCATAGTTCCAACATTCAAAGTCCCTACTCTCAGTCCTAGGCTCATGCATTTCCTCTTCTCTCTCTGCCTACGGACACGCCTCCCGCCTCTCCTTCTTCGACGTCTTCGACCAACAGTAGTCCAATTTCCATCAGCTCCCTGTTGGTTGACAGCACTGATGGCGGTCGTTGTTAACCCGGGCCTCGACCGATCCGGTATGAATTCTGTATTGATCATTTGCATTTTTAAATGTGGCAGAAGTTTTACGCCGGATACCCTTCCTGTTGCAACCCTCTGCATTTATCCGGGCTTGGGACCGGCATAAGGGTTTGTGATAACATTATTCGTTCATTTTTAAGGCACTTAATCCTAAATAGGTTTGCAGGGGGCTGGCTCCCATCTCAGCCGACTCTGGGTGAGGGTGGGCTACATCTTGCACAGCTCGCCAGGTCATTGCAAGGAAACACCCATTCACATTCACTCTCACAATCTCACAAATCGTGGTGATTTGGAACAGCTAATTATCTCCTCTGTTTTTGTATTATGGGAGGAAACCAAAAGTACCCAGAGAAATGCCTGAGTCAGGGGTTCAAAAACACAGGTCTTTCTTGCTATGCATGCTGATCTGTGATCTCTGTCATGTCTGTCTTCCTTTCGGCTTTTTCTCTTTTACTCGGGAGTCGCCACAGCGAATCATTTGATTCGCACGTTTGATTTGGCAGAGGTTTTTACGTCGGATGCCCTTCCTGTCACAACCCTTTTAGCAAGGGACAGAAACACCCTGACGCCTTTGCAGCCTACTCTTTACGAAAGTCAGCAATGGTTCTTTTACATGCCTCTCACCATAGACAGTGAGAGACATGGCCAGCCTTTGATAACCCAGTTAGCGCACTGGGTGGGGGGGGGACAGTGACAACCCTGTGGAGAGTGGGACTCGAACCCCCAACCTTTGGATCAGCGATCCAGCGCCCTATACCACTAGACCACCACGGCCCCCTCTCTATGATCTCTATCATGATTCTCCATATATATTTTATTACAATAAGTGTATAGTATCAAACATACAGCGAAATGTTTCTGTTCTCCTGTCAGGCTTAACTGTAATTACTTTTTTTTTTGTTTGTTTAATGCCATCTGAATGCTATCTTAAAATCAGGTTGCAAATATGATCACTCTCTCAGACGAACATATAGAGAGGGGGTTAAAAATGCAATGTGTGTTTAAAGATATCTACTGAATGTCTCGTTCATTTTCTGTAACCACTTAATCCTAATTAGGGTTGCGGGGAGCCTTTTGCCCATCCCAGCCGACTTTGGGTGAAGGCAGAGTACACCCTGGATGGCTCACCAGGCCATCGCAGGGCAGAAACACACTGATGGCTATGTAGCTACCCTTGTCGAAAGTCAGCAATGGTTCTTTTACATGAACCTCTCACCATAGACAGTGAGAGACATGGCCGGCCCTTGATAACCCAGTTAGCTGACTTGTGGAGAGTGGGACTCAAACCCCCAACCTTAGGATCAGTGATCCAGCACATATAGCACCAGGCCGCCACTGCACATCTACTGACTTTATAACAGGTGAATAAAATAATCAAATAAATGTAATAAAGTGTTTAAAGGACATGTTTCATTGCAGTCTGGCCAGCTGTGCAGGGTGTAGCCTGTTCTCACCCAGAGTCGGCTGAGATGGGAGCCGGCCCCCTATGAACCTAGTTAGGATTAAGTACCTTAAATTAACAAATGACATCATCACAAACCAGTATAGAATTTTAAGTATACTCTGGGCAGAGCAGACTGAGATGTGCAAGAACCTCTCCTCGATCCTGGTTAGGATCAAGTCACTTAGCATATGAATGGATGACATTCATAAAAAAAAAAAAAAAAAAGATTGAAATACTGTACTAGATATATTTTACAGTCAGATCATGTTTAAAGTACTGTACAGCGCATTAATATTAACTTTCAGGATAAAATGTATTCTGCTTTCAATCAGGGTTTGCAATAAAATAATGTTTGAAAAAGTTACGGCAAAAGGCCCAGAGGAAGACCAAAGAGAAGATTTATGGATGCGGTGAAGGCGGACATGAAGGTCGTTGGAGTAAGAGTAGAAGATGCAGAGGATAGGAATAGATGGAGGCAGATCATTTGCTGTGGCGACCCCTGAAGGGAACAGCCGAAAGGAAAAGAAGAAGAAGAAGATCATGATACTGACAATGGTTTGTGAGAATGATTCACGATATCAATTCGACATCATTGTCACCTCGCGCTACATCTGAATGATGTCATAGTCATTATTATTATTAGTTAGAAGCTTAGATTTTCTTTGAAATTTATTTTTTATGAAAGAAAACCTAAAAGTAGGCTTCCTGAATTCTGCTAACCCTTTCGTAAACAGATAAAACTGCAAGGATAGATTATGCTGCCAAAAATACTCGTTATTTATTGATTTGCTTTCGGGAGAAGAAATGATATGAATATAAATTGATGGTGGTTCCTGTTACAGAGTTTCATCTTTTTTGTTTATGTAAATATTATTTGTCATGTCCGCTGGTTGTACAGTTATAGTTTGCATTCATGTCGTTCACCGTCATTGTTCTACCTCCGAGTGCTTTGTTTCTGACCAAAAACAGTCCAGAGATTCTCTTGCGTTCCTTCTTCTGGCTCGCAGCTTTTTGAACATATTCTCGAGTTTATGATATAATGGGGAGTGACGTTTTTATTTATTTTTTTTCTTTTTCATGCACCATAAATGTCATTGTTTATGAGCACCTCGGACATGTTACTATGTGATGTCTCTACCACGGTTCCTTTTACATGGCCAAACAATACCAGGATTCGAGTCTAGTCATGACAGAGTGAAGTAAGGTATTGTGCAAGGTTTTGGAAGTGGATTGTGGATGAGAGAGATGGCTGTGTTTATGATGGTGTTACTTCCTGCATCTATTTTACAACTTTTTTTTGTCATGAAAATATGCGTACAGTCTGAAATACAGAAAATGAACAGAGCATGATCAGGAGGTCTATTTTACCTCTTAATCAGCTGCCGTGTGTGTGTGTGTGTGTGTGTGTGTGTGTTCCTGAGCTACACATCAGTGTCTGTGGAATGTCAGTAAGAAATAAAGAGTAGTTTTAATCACATTGGTCTTCTGTGACAAATCCAGAACAATAATCAGCTCAGGACAGTCTGCGCAGCAGGGTGTGGTGCAACGTCTTTTTTGCTTTGTTTATTTTATGCCGAGCCAGGTGTAGGAGGAGAAACTCTGTCATAGGTTATCAGCAATCTCAATGAAAAATAGAGCGGGACGAGGAAGTCCCTTCACTAAATATTTCAGAAGGACTACTGATAACAGTCCCTCATGCTTAATGACTGTATTCACACATAGGACACAGGCAGGGGTGACAGAATTTAAAATTTTATGCTCACTGGCAGCTTCATCAATAAAAATTGGCCACATTCATTAATTCATTTTCTGAACCACTTCATCCTAATAAGGGTCATGAGGAGGCTGGTGCCCATCCCAGCTGACTTTGGGCAAGGGCAGAGTACACCCTGGACAGCTCGCCAGGCCATTGCAGGGCAGAAAAACGCTGACGGTTATGCAGCTACTCTTGTTGAAAGTCAGAAATGGTTCTTTTACATGAATCTCTCACCATGGACAGTGAGAGACATTGCCGGCCTTTGATAACCCAGTTAACTGCACTGGGGTGACAGTGACAACCTGTTGAGAGTGGGGCTTGAACCCCCAATTTTAGGATCAGTGATCCAGCACCTTTACCACCAGGCCACTACTGAAATGGGCCACACATGGACACATATACAGGAGCAAATATTAGCCATGCACAGGGTGACCAAAAAAAAAAACCTTGGTTAAAGATAACCATAAATCGCCTCCAAGCTTGTATCAACAATGACGGCCACCATTTAGAGGATCACTTGTATTCCAAAAGGGCGGGTGCTCAACTCCAAATCTTACACGTCTTTGGTAATAAATGTATAAAATCCATACAAAAAAAGCGCATTCATTAATTTTTTTCTTCTTCCTCTTCTTTTCCTTTCGGCTGTTCCCTTCAGGGGTCGCCACAGCGAATCATCTGCCTCCATCTCACCCTATCCTCTGCATCTTCTTCTCTTACACCAACTACCTTCATGTCCTCCTTCACCACATATATAAATCTTCTCTTTGCTCTTCCTCTAGGTCTTCTGCCTGGTAGTTCTAACCTCAGCATCCTATTACCAATATATTCACTATACCTCTCTGTACATGTCCAAACCATCTCAATCTAACTCATTAATTTTTTTTAAACTACTTTTTTGCACAATTTGGAGTTGCGCCTTTATGGAATACGAGTGACCTGAAACGTGCAGTAAAGTAATTAAAAAATTTATTGAGTGTGGTTTTCTTTTATGATTTTATACAACGTTTGGAGGATTTCATCACGTTTTAAACATTAAATCCTCTCAATGGTGGCTGTTGTCTCCACGTGATTGGAGGCAATTTGTGAATGCTGCCATGGCTCGACGGGTCATGTCGGGTGGAACGATGGCGATCTCTTGTCGAATAGCAACCTTAAGGGTTTCGAGTTTAAGGTTGATGAGAATGCACTTGCGATTTTAATATGCATCACAGAAAGAAATTACAAGGGTTGTGGTCAGAGCACACCCAACATCATCATGCAGTGAGGTCACATCATCTAGAAACATTTCTCTCAGCACTTTCAATGATTTTGGAGCTGTGTGAAACCACACATTGAGTTCTTCAAGTGCAACATGTTGAAGGTTAGGCTGGGCTACCAGCAGACCATTGCACCGTCTCTGTGCTGTTGAAGTTGTTTATAAATGTGTGTAAATAATTTGAATCTTTAATCCTTTTTGTTTTATTTATTTATTATGTATCACCCTGCACTTTAATCCATAACTAACAACAAGGAGATAAAATGCAGCCTGATGTGGCTTGACCTTGATCTTTAAACAGCCCAAAATAAAATAAAACAAAACAAAAAACCCCAAAAGGTCACCTAATGTTAGCGTCCATAAGGTGACACAGCTGAGGGTGCCAAAACTTTAAGATTTAACCTGAGAATGGACCATGAGGTAAATACAAAGGAATAAACCCATGTATAATGATGGCCCATGCATCCTAAAACAGATGGGGTGCCAATA
This sequence comes from Plotosus lineatus, assembly GCA_024760905.1. Taxonomy (NCBI): domain Eukaryota; kingdom Metazoa; phylum Chordata; class Actinopteri; order Siluriformes; family Plotosidae; genus Plotosus; species Plotosus lineatus. The sequence continues at coordinate 19,890,126 of CM045734.1, read as the reverse complement.
CTTCAATAAACCTGGGGGAAGGGGGGGGGGGGTGTTGTAAATGTTGTAAATAAATAAACACACTTGCTAACTAATTTTCAGGAGTCAACGGCCATTGCACAAATGCAGCCTGAATGCATAGGGGGAGCAAATACTTTAGCCCCAAAACACAACACAGAGGAGTGGAGGTTTATGGCACAACTGTGTTCTACATATGTATATATGTATGTATGTATGTGTGTGTGTGTGTGTATATATATATATATATATATGTGTGTGTGTGTGTATATATGTGTGTATATATATATATATATGTAGCGGCACGGTGGCGTAGTGGTTAGCACGTCCGCCTCACAGCAAGAAGGCCCGGGTTCGATTCCCGGCCTGGGCGTTTCTGTGTGGAGTTTGCATGTTCTCCCCGTGCTTGTGCGGGTTTCCTCCGGGTGCTCCGGTTTCCCCATAATCCAAAGACGTGCACTGTAGGTTAATTGGCCGTTCTAAATTGACCGTAGTTTCTCTCCTGCAGCGGCACTGGAACCCAGTCGTATCGGCACTTGCCTTTCCATTGGATCCTTCCGGTGGCGCCGAGACAGGGGGGGACTTGCTGCTTGGGTAACAGCCTGTCCCTCATTACTCCCTACCCAGGCTCTGTGCACTGGGGAGTATCACCAGTCGGGATACTGGCCAGAGCGCAGCCATAGTCCTTCGGGACTGACGGAGGCCTACGCTATATATATGTGTGTGTGTATGTGTATATATATATATATATATATATATGTGTATGTATGTGTGTGTGTGCGTGTGTGTGTGTATATGTATGTATGTGTGTGTGTGTGTGTGTATGTATATATATATGTCACATGGTAAATACATCCTGGATGCCAATACTTGAGCAAGAATACTGGGAATGTCTAAGTGAAGTGTTTCCTGTGGATGAAGCACACCATGAACAAGGGCACTAGGTAGGGCACAGTGCTGCATCAGTGAACAAGAAGTAATCTGAAAGTACAAATTTCACTTGGATTAGAAGGAAAATCAAGTGGAAGCTAATGTGTGTGTGTGTGTGTGTGTGTGTGTGTGTGTGTCAGGTAGAGCAAGTGAGGCTTTTGGATCGCTTCAGCAACAAGTCGATGACGGGAACACTCTACCTGACAGCGTCGCACCTCATGTTCATAGACAGTAACACACCCACCAGTCAGGAGATATGGGTAAGTCAAAAGTTTTGGTCCCCTCCCACAGAGGTGCCAGGTGTGTGTGTGTGTGTACACTCACTATCCGTGTTACAATGTACGTGAGTTACGACCACGTCTAGCAGATGCCTTTTATGGGTTTACTGTATATGTCCGGCAGCGCAACACGTAAGATAGTTGTGGCAGCCCAGCATCTCGCACCCACAGCATTCTTCCGCTACACTCAGTGAGTAGATCCCGTCGCAGTAACATCTCTTTTACAGAACAATTTTTCATTCATTTACTGTACACTGTTACCATGGCCCCCGAGAGGAAGTCCAATCCATCAGATGACAATTCTACCAAGAAAGCAAGGAAGGCGCTGTCATTGGAGACGAAGATGAAAGTGAAAGTGAAATCTCCATCTCTCCAACTCCACAGTGTTTACAATTTTGAAGGACTAGGACCGCATTAAGGAAGCAGTGAAAGCAGCAGCCCCAATTAAGTCAACTATCATCACAAAACAGCGTGAAGGACCGATTGCAGAGATGGAAAAGTTGCTGTACACGTGGTTGGAAGATAATAGGCAAAGAAATGTGAAAGTGATGTTGCGAGCAGTGCAAAGTAAAGCTACAAGTTTATTCCGCATGTTGAAAGAACGTACAGGTGAAGAATAGGCTTCACACAAATTCATAGCGAGTGCTGGATGGTTTCGGTTTCGTTGTGTTAAATATCTGACTCACGACTGGTTGGTTGGAACCGATCTAGGCTGCAACTCTAATAGTGACTGTGTATATGTATATGTGTGTACGTATGTATGTATGTCTTCTTCTTCTTCTTCTTTTACTTTCGGCTGCTCCCTTCAGGGGTCGCCACAGCAAATCATCCGCCTCCACCTCACCCTGTCCTCCGCATCTTCTTTTCTGACTCCAACGACCTTCATGTCTTCCTTCACCACATCCATAAATCTCTTCTTCGGTCTTCCTCGAGGCCTTCTGCCTGGTAGTTCCAACCTCAGCATCCTACTGCCAATATACTCACTATCACTCCTCTGTACATGTCCAAACCATCTCAATCTAGCCTCTCTGACTTTGTCTCCAAAACATCTTACGTGGGCTGTCCCTCTGATATACTCATTTCTGATCCTATCCATCCTCGTTACTCCCAGGGAGAACCTCAACATTTTCATCTCCGCTACCTCCAGCTCTGCCTCCTGCCTTTTCCTCAGCGCCACTGTTTCTAAGCCATACAACATCGCTGGCCTCACCACCATCTTGTACACTTTTCCCTTCATTCTTGCTGACACTCTCCTATCGCACATCACACCGGATACTTTTCTCCAACCATTCCAGCCTGCCTGCACACGCTTCTTCACCTCTTTTCCACACTCTCCATTGCTCTGGATTGTTGAGCCTAAGTACTTAAAATCCTCCACCTTCGTTATCTCTGCTCCCTGTAACATCACCGTTCCTCCTGGGTCCTTCTCATTCACACACATGTATTCTGATTTTCTGAGGCTAACCTTCATTCCTCTCCTTTCCAGGGCATACCTCCACCTCTCTAGATTTTCCTGCACTTGTTCTCTGCTCTCACTACAGATCACGATGTCATCTGCAAACATCATAGTCCATGGAGATTCTTGTCTCACCTCGTCTGTCAGCCTGTCCATCACCATAGCAAACAAGAAGGGGCTCAGAGCTGACCCTTGATGCAGTCCCACCTCAACCTTGAATTCGTCGGTCACACCGACAGCACACCTCACCACTGTCTTACATCTCTCATACATGTCCTGCACCACTCTAACATACTTCTCTGCCACTCCAGACTTCCTCATGCAATACCACAGTTCTTCTCTTGGCACCCTGTCGTATGCTTTTTCCAGATCTACAAAGGCACAATGTAGCTCCCTCTGACCTTCTCTGTACTTCTCTATTAACATCCTCAAGGCAAACATTGCATCTGTGGTGCTCTTTCTTGGCATGAAACCAAACTGTTGTTCACAAATGCTGACCTCTGCCCTTAGTCTAGCTTCCACTATTCTTTCCCATAACTTCATCGTATGGCTCATCAACTTTATCCCTCTGTAGTTGCTGCAACTCTGCACGTCTCCCTTGTTCTTAAAAATGGGCACCAGCACACTTCTCCTCCACTCCTCCGGCATCTGCTCACTCTCTAGTACCGTGTTGAATGTTCTTGTCAGAAAATCTACTGCTATCTCTCCTAGACACTTCCATACCTCCACAGGTATATCATCAGGACCAACTGCCTTTCCATTCTTCATCCTCTTCAATGCCCTTCTCACTTCACCCTTACTGATCTTTGCTACATCCTGCTCCTCAATGGTTACCTCTTCTACTCTTTTTCTCTCTCATTTTCCTCATTCATCAGCTCTTCAAAGTACTCTTTCCATCTTCCCAGCACACTTCTGTCATTAGTCAATAGAGTTCCCTCTCTGTCCTTTATCAATCTAACTTGCTGCACGTCCTTCCCATCTCTATTTCTCTGCTGTGCCAACCTGTATAGATCATTTTCTCCCTCTTTACTATCCAACCTATCATACATGTCATCATATGCCCTCTGTTTGGCCTTAGCCACTGCTACTTTCGCCTTATGCTGTGTCTCCCTGTACTCCTGTTTACTCTCTTCGGTCCTCTCAATGTCCCACTTCTTCTTGGCTAACCTCTTCCTTTGTACACACTCCTGCACTTCCTCATTCCACCACCAAGTCTCCTTATCTACTTTCCTTCCAGAGGACACACCAAGTACTCTCCTACCTGTGTCCCTGATCACATTTGCTGTGGTTGTCCAGTCATTTGGAAGCCCTTCCTGGCCACCCAAAGCCTGTTTCAACTCCTCTTTGAAGACAACACGACACTCTTCCTTTTTCAGCTTCCACCACCTTGTCTTCTGCTCTGCCTTTGCCTTTTCACCTTTTTCACCATCAGAGTCATCCTGCACACCACCATCCTATGCTGTTTGGCAACACTCTCACCCACGATGACTTTGCAGTCACTGACTTCCTTCAAATTACATCGCCTACACAAGATGTAGTCTACCTGTGTGCGCCTACCTCCGCTTTCATAAGTCACCCTATGCTCCTGTTTCTTCTCAAAGAAAGTATTCACCACAGCCATTTCCATCCTTTTTGCAAAATCTATCAACATCTGTCCTTCTGCGTTCCTGTCCTGGATACCAAACCTGCCCATCACTTCCTCGTCCCCTCTGTTGCCTGCCCCAACATGTCCATTGAAGTCTGCACCTATGACCACTCTTTCACCTCTGGGGGTACTCTGCATCACTTCATCTAAGTCACTCCAGAATCTCTCCTTCTCTTCTAGCTCACATCCTGCCTGTGGGGCATAAGCACTAACAACATTGAGCATTACACCTTCAATTTCTAACTTGAGATTCATCACTCTGTCTGACACTCTTTTCACTTTTAGAACGTATATGCATGATAATGCCAGGGGAGCCATCAAATAAAATTGTTGTGCACCTGTAACATCTGTAACACCAAATCCACTTTTACTATGTAATAATTACATGTGGATGTGATCAGGAAACTGGTACATTTTCCAACTACCCAACTTCAAACTTGAATAACTATTTCCATGTTCAATTTTATTTGTGAATCAGTCTATCAAAATCTTTAGTACAGGCCTGGGAGATAAAAGCACATCAAAATATGTACATCTGTGAACACAGTTTTTGGAATAACGTGTCCATTCCTCGTTTACACCTTTTTCACGCTCTAGTTTGTGACAAGATAGACCTGATTATTTTCGTGTCCTGCTGAGCCTAGGTCTCTTCAGGTCTAATAACCAGATGAATCGGAGCACAGATGAACCATGAACCAGAGAATTTTAAATGTGTGCAGCAAAATTGGTAAATAAGCACCAGACTTAAATGAGAGAGATCACCAATGTAAATTTTCCTGTCCATGTTACTTTTAAAAGTTACTTATGCTCCCACCAATCACTGATGGATTGGCATTTACTGACTTTAGATAATAAAGAACAGTTGAAGATATCCAGCACCATCAATCAGCACAGCGTCACTAATTACACGATTATTATTTAAAGCTATTATTAGTGAATCGAAGGCTATTCATTCTATCCATGATACTGACTTTTTGATCGTCCTATTGATAATTTGATGATGCTGCTTCTCCAAGGAATATTATCCTGCATGTATCAGGCTTTAATGTGTATTATCATAATACGTTTTTAAAAAAAGTGAAGGAAAAAATATATATATATATTTTTTTAATTTGCAGAAAATGTAAAAGGTCAGTGTAACACATTTTAGTACCAGTTTCATGATCAGACTCATATAATATATATAACACTGTTATGCGGGCACCTCTTATAAATAGTAGCACTCTATCTCAGTATCTGTATTGAAACATTGCATGTGACAAGGTGTCAGTTTTTTTTTTTTTTTTAATTTATTAAAATTGTGAGGTAATGTCAGTTGAAGGTTTGTTTTTTTTTTGGTTTGGGTGACGGTATTATTGTAATTATGACTATCTCCCATTTGTGAATTAATCTCACACAGTTAATTTTTTTTTTTTTTTTTTTTTTTTTTTTTAAATGTACTTCTTGAAACATTCGGCTATAGCTGCTCCAGTTATGACCTTTTATCTTCACTATCATCACTTTTTAACTTCATGTGCCGAACCGCTGAATCCTACTTAGTTCACAGGGCGGCAGAACACTGAGCTGACACCAGGCAAAGGTGGAGTACACCCAGGTTTGAACAGCTCGCCAGACCATCACAGGGGCTTTCTAAGGTTGGAAATGTGAAAGATTTCTAAAAGTAAATAAAAGCAGTCTGTTTACATGAAGGGTGCCCTGCGATGATCTGGTGAGCTGTTCAGGGTGTACGCTGCTTTCTCTCAGTGTTGACCGAGATATTTTTTTAGCCTCACCACGACCGCAGCAGGATCAAGCAGTTTGGCAAGTCCGTGATTGGGTGATCAGGGTTTTCGTGAAATTCATTATTCAGCTGTGTTCAGTGTTTCTTTATGTCCTTACAAAACTTTCACACAGATCGAATTTATTTTCATGTTTGACACTGCAGAGAATCAGGTTTTTTTTCCCCTGCTCAAACTAAATGCTCCTAAATCGGATTTGAGCCTCCGCCTGACTGAACAAAGAACAATAAGATTACAGAGACATTTATCTTGACTGTGTTTATAAAACACGTTCTGTTTTTGCTGAGAGACACGCCCACTGTTTTTGTAAGGTGTGTGTGTGAGTGTGTGAGAAAAATGAGCCCTGCCAATTATCAGGTTCATCACAGCGGTGTAAAACGCTCACAAAACATTTCAGGCTGTGCAGGTCTGGAGTGAGTCAGGTGCCATTATTTTTGCACTTTATTTATTTATTTCACTTTTTTTCTTTTTTTTATCGTCCACAGATTTTTATATTCAAGGTCAAACAGGTCACTTTGTGCAAATAAATGTGCATATTTAATGGTACCCCCTGGAGTGATTTTTCTAAACAATGACTTTAATTACCTAAATTAGCGAATTTAAATGAAATTAGTGATGTACAAGAGCGTCCTGATTACACTGGTGTTCTTTGGATGATGCATGCAAATTTGCCTCAATAATATGCGCATATTTAAAGAAAGAAAGTGTGCCAGCTCCTCAGTCAATCACTTATTTACTTAGATAATCACATGATCATGCAATGCATTTAACAATGTGGAACACTTAACAAAGGCAGATTTCACTCGGCCTCACTGTATATACCGGTATGTTTTGAGTCCATGCAGTTTTTTTATACTAGACAAACTTCTGAGTCACATGACTATCAACCAGGAGATCACTGCTTTGACTCCAGGTTGATGCCACAGCCGTGTGTGACTGGGTGCTAATTGGCTGAGCTCTCCGAGGATAGGTCCACTTTCCTGTTATTCACAGTGATCTATAGCCAATCATGGGCATCTGTGAGCTCATTTGTACCCGGGGTGGATTGGGCTTTCCCTCGGAATGCTTTTGGCATTCAGAACGTTTCGTAAAAAGGTGGGTGGCAGCATTCCGTGACACGGAGGTGACGTGCGCATGCTTACGGCCTTTCCTGAGTGTTGGTGGTCATACAGAGGACATTTAGGGATGGGAACAGGATACAACTACAGGGATCCCTCACTACTTCACGCTTCAATTCATGTAGCTTCAGCACATCGTGTTTTTTAAATTTATTTTAAAAAATATTCATCAAATTAAAAAAATAAGGAAATTAAGGAAGAATAGGGGAAAAGTTAAGGAAAATGCCGCAAAACAAGGCCAATTCTGCAAAAAAAAACCAAACAAAAAAAACAAGTCCTCCTATCAAAACTACTTACATTTTTTTTGTGAGGCGCGGATCTGCATGCGTGCACGTCTGTATGTGTGTATTTATATTTTATTTGCATCTTATGTATTACTTTTGAATGTTTGTTGAATATATATTTATTGATATTATATGATGATGATTGGGGTATTTATTTACAGTATGTATGTATTTTTAATTTGAATGGTAGTCAGAATATTTCTTATTTGAATTGAATTAAATGTAATTAGGTTCTCCCCCAGTGCACACTAAAGCCACAGTGCTGGTATATAAGTGGAAGGTTATACCTCACACAGGAAACATGATGCAATTAAATAAACAATAGTGTTCTGTTATCGGAGTGTAAGGACCACGCCCTGTCTTGGATTCTGTGTGCATTCTTTCTGCAGATTCTTCACCACCACATCACATCCGTAGAGAAACTTTCTCTGACCGCCAGTGGATGCCCGCTTCTCATCCAGTGCCGGAACTTCCGAGTGGTTCACTTTGTGATCCCACGTGAAAGAGACTGCCACGACGTCTACAGCTCGCTGCTCCGGCTCCTCCGACCAGGTCTGGCACTTTCTCAGAAAAATCAAACTAGCTAACAGCCATGTGAATACAAGGGAATCTGGGTGTATGAGTGAGGGTGGCTAAGAGTGTGTGTGTGCACAAGCGAGCGTTGGTAGTTGAGGGTGTCTGTGAGAGAAAGATGGGGAGAGACTTCCAGCTCAGATGTCCACTCAGGAGGCGATGAGCACCACACTTTCCATTGAGTGGCACATGAGATCACTGGGCGAGAGAGATGAATCACTTCACCTCTTAGTCCACGTTACCTCATGTTTTATGCTTCGGAATCTCTTCGAGGGCAACTGTGAGTAGCGCGGCACTTCCCCAAAGCAGATCCGTGAGCGTTTTCTTTATCATTATTCGTTATCTTTTATTGTTTGTTTACTCCTATCATCATCATCATCATCATCATCAAATAATTCTCATTGTTATTATCACACTGCGAGTATAGAACCTAGACTCGTGTGCATCATGAACAGGGAACAGTGCTCTCTACTCACCGTCTCTTTGAGAAAAAGCGCCACAACTTCACTACTCCTGCTGGGTTCACCCAGCGATACAAGCCTGGTGCAGTGGTACTTCACCTTACCATATTCCCAGAATACGAAAAATTTAGTTTACGAAAAACATTTTCCTAAATTTTTTGTCTCCATATACGAAACAAGTTCTCCTTATGAAACGCACCATTCAAACACTGCACGACATGCTCTCCCACTGACTACATGTCCCAACATCCCACCCCGCTGACATGGACAACACGCACGTGCACGCGATTTCCGGTGTGAGTGAAAAAAAGAAGCGGGCTCGTGGCATGCGGTTGAGTGATATCGCAAAGGAATCTGGCCAAACCCGTCTACCATCGGTATGATATTGAAGCAGAAGGAGGTCTTAAAAGATATGCTTTTATAATCTGTAAAGGATTTAGGGGTAGTATTGGGGGCCTTGGAACGAATCACATGTTTTACATGTAAAGTGCGGTGCAATTTACAAAAAATCCAGGTTAAGAAAAAGGCTCTGGAACGGATTAATTTCGTAAGATGAGGTACCACTGTATTATCACGGGAGAATCAGAGGTTCAGAAGCACCGGTTTAACCAGGGGCGTCCAGTCTTATCTGCAAAGGGATGGTCTGGGTGCAGCTTTTCTGTTCACCTGAGCAGGAGCCACACCGTCCACCTGTGTGAACTGCTGACCTCACAAAATGTTTGGACCATGTATCCTTTTGTTTAATTGGGCAAAACCTGATGCCAGACTGGTGTCATTTTGGTACGAACACTTCACTGTTGAAAGCTATACTTTATTCTGAACTGCGCACAGATCATAACTTACCAATTCGTTTGCATATTTGCAAACAATTTGGCAAAATCCATGTATGGTATGATCTGTCAATCAACAGTATCTTAAAGCTCTGATTGGTGATCACTCAACTTGTATCGCATGAAAGTTCAGCTCAATTGCTATCCACGCACGCCCACTTCATATCATGTGAGAAAGTTTCCTCTCTTTTTGCCATCTCATTGCACGTATTGCATGCGATCATTGACTTTCAGTGGTCACTTGCTGCTTCCTGTGTGAACGAAGGCTTTAGTCAGATGGCGACTTTTGCTTGACTTTGCAACTCTGTTTTTTTTTTTTTTTTTTGTGTGTGTGTGTGTGTGTGTGTGTGTGTGTGTGTGTGTGTGTGTGTGTGTGTGTTTTCTGTGTGTGTATGTGCACGTTCGCACTTAGTGTCATACGATGAACTCTACGCATTCTCCTACAATCCGAAGCAGAATGAGCAACAGAGGGAGGAGGGCTGGCAGCTGATTGATCTGGTGGCAGAGTTTGAGCGTATGGGTGTACCATGTGACCAGTGGCAGCTGACGGATGTTAATAGAGAATACAAGGTGAAGTCCTTCCCTCTCTCCTTCCTCCTTTCCTTTTTTCTTTTGATCTGTTGTTCTTTGGTTCTGCGCCTTCGTAAACTGTCTAGCCCTGTGATACTGGTGACGTGGTTTAGTTAAGCCCCACCTCTCACCCCTCATCCCACCTCTTTAGCTGGCATTGTCTCCAGCTCACCTGTCCTGTGTCCACAGAGGAGTAGGTGATGACTAGTTGTATGGTTATTGGATGGATGTAAGCTACATGGTGTTGTTGTTCAGGTGTGTGAGACGTACCCCAGAGACCTCTACGTTCCCATCACGGCCAGTAAACCCATCATCGTAGGAAGCTCCAAGTTCAGGAGTAAAGGACGCTTCCCTGTCCTCACCTACTTTTATCAGGAAAAGAAGGTAAGAACAAAATGTGTGTATGTGTGTGTTTGATGGTGTTGAGGTGAGTGTGAGGGAGAGAGAGGGTGACTGTATGAGAGAGGGGATGTTAGATGGTGGTGTGGTGGGTAGGTGTGTGTGTGTGAATGAGAGAGCAAGAGTGTGTGAGTGAGTGAGATAGAGAGGTTATGCTAGATGATGTGAGGGGTTGTTAGATGGTGTTGTGAGGTGTGTGTGTGTGTGTGTGTGTGTGTGTGTGTGAGAGAGTGATCGAGGTGGTGGTAGATGGTGTTGTGTGTGTGTGTGTGTGAGAAAATGAGTGATTAGAAGGTTTGTAGATTGTGTGTGTGTGTGTGTGTGAGAAAATGAGTGATAGAAGGTTTGTAGATTGTGTGTGTGTGAAAATTAGTGATAGAAGGTTGGTAGATTTTGTGCAATAATAGTGTGTGTGTGTGTGTGTGTGAGAAAATGAGTAATAGAAGATTGGTAGATGGTGTTGTGAGGTTTGTGTGTGTTTGTTCTTGTTAGTGAACATGCTGGAGTTTATATCATCCTGATTTTTTGTGTGTGTGTGTGTGTGTGTGTGTGTGTGTGTGTGTGTGTGTGTGTGTGTGTGTGTGTGTATTAGGCTGCAGTGTGCCGATGCAGTCAGCCACTCTCGGGCTTCAGTGCTCGATGTCTTGAAGATGAGCACATGCTGCAGTCCATCAGCAAAGCAAACCACAACAACCGCTGCATCTACGTCATGGACACCAGACCAAAAGTACAGCCCCTCCCCCTCCACCCACACATACACCATACACTGTGCAAGCCCTCTTAAAAATTATGAAAATAAAAAGAGTTTCCTTCCAGTGATGCCACATAAGAGCCTCAATAAAGTTTTGGCTCCTCACCAAACCCCAAATCGTATTTCAAATTTCCTCCAGAATGTTCTGAAGCACTTTTCATGATACTGAAAAAGTGTGAATGTTTCAGCATGTTGTCTGGTTTTTTTTTTTTTTTTTTTTTTTTTTTTGGGGGAGGAAAAAAATCCTTATGGAGAGTAAAGGATGAAATGTCTGCTCTGAACATGTTTCAGTTAAACGCGTTGGCGAATCGGGCGGCAGGGAAAGGCTACGAGAACGAAGACAACTACTCCAACATCCGCTTCCAGTTTGTGGGCATCGAGAACATCCATGTGATGAGAAGCAGCCTACAGAAACTTCTGGAAGGTCTCAGCAAAGAAAAGATATATATATATATATATATATATATATATATATATATATATATATATATATATATATATTTTTTTTTTTTTTAATTAATTCAAAAATGTTGTATTCTCATATGTCACCCCCTCCCTCCCTCTCAGTGGTGGGTACACGTGGTCTGTCAGTGACAGAGTTCCTGGTAGGACTTGAAAACAGCGGTTGGTTACGTCACATCAAAGCAATTGTTGACGCCGCCATCTTCCTCACAAAGGTCATATAACCAACTCCCAGATTACAAATAACATTTACAGGCATTTACAAAATATTTCTTGATTAACCTGCATTCAATTAATATGTTTAGCTCCTTCAATAAAAACAATAACTCATCAGGATGGTTGATATCGTTTGTATTTAATGTTGCAGGCAGTGACAGTAGAGGGTGCCAGTGTGCTGGTTCACTGTTCTGATGGTTGGGATCGCACGGCCCAGGTCTGCTCGCTGGGCTCGTTGCTCATGGACCCTTATTACCGCACCATCAAAGGCTTCATGGTACAAACTCAACTCGACTCTGTAGAAATATTCAGAAATTTCCTGGAGAAAAACTGTTCTATTTAAAGGTGCAGTCGGTGTTTTTGATATCAGGATTATAACGCAACTGCGTAACTCATGATTGATTTGATTGATCTTTTAATATGCGATACAACCAAAAAGGGAAAATAAATAGGTAGCTGTGACTTGGTGTTTGCTTTTCAGTCCAGTTTTTCCTTTTATCAGCAATTTTTATTATTATTTTTATTATCCACTCCAAGGTGCTAATTGAGAAAGACTGGATCTCCTTCGGACACAAGTTTGCAGACAGGTGTGTGTGTGTGTGTGTTTGTGAGAGTGAGAAGCTCCATACATTATCTCTCTCTTTCTCAATCCTCTGTCTTTTTCTCTTTACCTGCCTCCCCATCCCTGATGTCTCCTAATGACCACCACAGGTGTGAACAGTTGGTCGGTGACCCGAGGGAAGTATCTCCGATTTTCACGCAGTTCCTGGAGAGTGTGTGGCAGTTAACAGAGCAGTTCCCACAGGCCTTCCAGTTCACCGAGTGGTTCCTCATCCAGATCCACGAACACGTGCACTCGTGTCAGTTCGGAAACTTCCTGGGGAACAGCCAGCGTCAGAGAGAAGATCTGCAGTGAGTGTGTGGAAATGCTTGAGGATAACAAATAATGGCGGGATAATACTGAAGCACTTGAATGAGACGTGTGTCTTTAAAGCGATATTGCATGAACAACTGGAGTTCGGTTTCAGGACTGAAGCCCAGCAGTGTTGTGCTGTAGTGAGTGAGTTTATAGTGAATCAGAAGCAGCTGGGTGGTTTTACCGGCTGTAAAAAGCTGCTGAAGTGGATGTTTCGGTGATTGTATATTTTGTGTATATTTTGATTGCAGGTTAAAGGAGAGGACCTATTCTTTGTGGGCTCATCTTTTAAGTGAGCAGCATAATTTCCTCAACCCGGTATACAACCCAAGTTTGGAAGAATCACACCCGGTTCTGGAACCTTCAACACAGTCTTGGAACTTTAAGTACGCTACTTACATCGTAATTCATCATTTCATTTTATGAACCGATTAATCCTAATTAGGGTGCCCATCTTGCCTGACTTTGGGGGACAGCAGAGTACACCCTAGACAGTTTGTCAGGCCACCGCAGGGCAAAATCACACTGCCGGCAACCCAATGGCCTACTCTTTATGATTGACATCGTAGTTTCATTTCACTAAAAAGTGTGTACATTTTGAGTCAGTTTACACTTCAGAGTATTCGCAGTGTGTTCTGTTAGTTTTTATGTAAAAAGATATCATGCCTAGGTAACCCTCCTGCATGACTCACATTTTAGATGTTTCCAAATGCAAACCTATGTGCAGTATAATTAGCTTATATTATTTTATTTTTGTATTATGATGAATAGCTTAATGTTATCAATGTTATCATGCACCAGATATCGAATGATGAATCAAGGTGTGTGTGTTTGTGTGTATATATATACTATATATACACAGGTATACCTCACCCAACGTTGATAATCGGTTTCAGGGGAGACGACTCAAGTCGAAAATCGACTTAAATCGAATAAGCTTGTCTCTAGGCTAGCCTAGGGTAGGCTAAGCGAAATTTCCTTGTCAAGGCTCAACTAAAAATAACCATTTCTAGTTCTGTACTTTACTCATGAATGCAATTTTCAATAATGTATGGTTAATTAGAATCTATTTTATTAAACTTTATTCAGTACCTTTTTTTTTTTTTTTTTCCATATATTTTTTTGAAATGGGACATATAATCTAGAATGACTTAACTCGAAAGACTTGAGCCAAGGTATACCTGTGTATACATACGCGTGCACACACACACACACACACACACACACACATACATACATACACACACACACACACACACACACATCTCACAGAAAATGCAAACCATTTCAGAAAATGAGACCAAGCACAGCATTTGTGTTTAATATCTGTGCAAAATTTCTGTGTGTAGCCGTAAAGCACGCGGCAGTAGTGAGCTGCTCTTTAATGTAGATGTAGGCGGGATCATTAAGTCAAAATATTTTGTGAACATCTGTCAGTCAAGGGAATTTTTAAACTCTGATTGGTTAATCGCTCGAATCGTGTTGCGTGAAATTTCCGCTCAGTTGAGTTGTGTAGCCACCAGCTTGAGAAAATTGTGCCTCTCTTCACTCATTTTGCTGGTTTGCTCACTTGTTGTTCATCACTTACTGTGTGGACGTCCTTTTAAACAAATAAAATAACAGGTGTTTTGATTTAACTAATATTCAAATGCGTTGTGAACAAAATAGTGGGTGGAGTCAGTGCATATTTGATTGATTAAACACTGTAAAACAGGGGTGAGAAAACTTTTTGACTTGCGGGCCACAATGGGTTCTAAAACTTGACCGAGGGGCCGGACAAGGAGCACTCTCCACAAGGTTGTCACTGTCCCCCCCCCCAGTGCAGCTAACTGGGTTATCAAAGGCGGGCCATGTCTCTCACTGTCTATGGTGTGAGGCATGTAAAAGAACCATTGCTGACTTTCGTAAAGAGTAGCTGCAAAGTCGTCAGCGTGTTTCTGTCCCTTGGTAAAAGGGTTGTGACAGGAAGGGCATCCGACGTAAAAACCTCTGCCAAATCAAACGTGCGAATCAGATTATTCGCTGTGGCGACTCCTGAGTAAAAGGGAAAAAGCCGAAAGGAAGACATACTATAGTGTTGTGCACAGTAATCACACCTAAATAAATGTCCAACCCGATTTACTAGCCGCGTGCACTGAGGACTGCATCTTTCAAATGTGCAAAATGGCCCCATCCAGGTAGTATGTTATATCCAGGTAGTTTGAATATGCAGGATGTGATGTTTACACACTATCTGGCACAATACTGAGAGAAGAAAATGTCAATGGAATGAAATTGCACACACACTGTGATCTATCAGACCTGGAGATTGCATCGGGCTTTTAATGTTTCAATCAAAGGCCAAAGTTAAAGAAACAATATTTATTGAAAAAGATGAATATCACTTTTAACCTTCAAAACATATTACCCAACAAAATACTCGATCTCAATCATTTCTGCTCTGCTCATTTCCTGTTCCGCTGCTGCGAGTAAATGCACTTGATTAAAAAACACACTCTCAAACTTCCCGTATGCGTTTTTAAATAACACAGCAGAAAAACTGTCCAATTTCAGTGGGAACAGTGCTGTTCCTCTCTTTTTTTTTTTTTTTTTTTTTTTTTTTTGCCAGTGCATCAAAGTCTGGCGCTAGTTTTATTGTGGCAATTCTCAGGCTAGATCTGAGGTGTTGCTCAGTTATCTTGGATCTGTAATGAGCTCAAATGGCAACGGGAGAGTGTAAATGAAATAAAGCGTAATGCAGTACACTACACTCCAACAAAGGTCCACCAATGGTCAGTGTGCCATCTGTTGGGGAAACACGGGCATTGCAGGCACAAGATGAAATGAATACTTGGTGTATGATAATTTATTTACCGGTATTTATTTATTTTTTTAAATTGGACTAATTTGTTGGGTTGCATTAAAAAGCTTAACGGGCTGTAGTTTCCCATGTCTGCCGTAAAATGAATTTAATTGTCTGAAATGTATCAGTTTGCAAACCCATACCACTGAAGGGAAAATATTAAATGTAAGAAAATAGAATTAAGTTAAAGGGCAGTGGTGGTCTAGTGGTATAAGGCGCCGGATCGCTGATCCTAAGGTTGGAGTTCGAGTCCCACTCTCCACAAGGTTGTCACTGTCCCCCCCAGTGCAGCTAACTGGGTTATCAAAGGCCGGCCATGTCTCTCACTGTCTATGGTGAGAGGCATGTAAAAGAACCATTGCTGACTTTCGACAAGAGTAGCTGCAAAGCCGTCGGCGTGTTTCCGCCCTGCGATGGCTTGGTAAGCTGTCCAGGGTGTACTCTGCCCTCGCCCTGAGTTGGCTGGGATGGGCACCAGCCTCCCCGCGACCCTAATTAGGATGAAGCGGTTACAGAAAATGAACTGAACTGAGAATGAAGTTAAAATATTTAATGAATGTTTAATGTGCCTCAGGTTTTGGAGGCGCATGTATCACCAGTTTGACCGCTCCATGCACCCGCGCCAGTCAATCCTCAAACAAACTTCCGCGCTTAAAGAGAACAACAAGGAACTGGAGAACACCGTGCGAGGGCTGCAGGAGGTGAGTAGTTCTCTCCTGAACTCGATAAGTTTCCCGTTCTGTGTATCTCAAAGCTTTCTCTCTGCAGAAGCTGCAGCAGTTCGGCGTGAGCACGTCTCCTCTAAACCACCCGAAGGAGCGCAGTATTCCTCCTCGGCCGCAGTCTCTCATCCTCGGAGCCCCGGTTAGCAGAAAAGATGCACAGCAGGATGAAGAGCAAGAGGCGGTTTATGGAGAAGAGGCACTTGAGGAAGATGATGAAATCCTACCCAGCAGTGGTGGGGAACGGACTGTAGAGGGCAGCAGTGCCTCAGAAAATGGCTACACTGAGCTACAAGGTTCGTTTGGCTCCAAGAGCGAGCCAGCGGTCGTCAGCCTGGAATTCGGAGTGGCCCGGATGACTTGCTGAGACTTGCTGGAGGACTGAGATGTGTATATTGTTCAGAGTCACTGATGAGTGATGGTGTTTGAGATGTATGTGTGGCTGAACGTCTGGCCACCAAGTGTAAAAACATAAAATAAAATAAAATAAATGGATGTGTTGATGTAAATCTGGGATAGAGGAGCTGTGTGTCAGAGTCCAGAATGAGAGAAAGGCTTTTTTAAAAGAATGTTAAGCGCACTAAAAAAAAAAAAAGGAAAATTAAATATTTAAAACAAGACATGACAAAGTATTAATCTTTTTTGTTTTATTTTATTTATTGCAGACGAATCTGTTTACCAAGGCTCAATAATAATCAATATTCAGGGATTATATGATAAGGGGGCGAGGCCTGTAAAAGGAGTCATTAAAAAAAGGAAAAGGCTGGAACCACAATACACCTTGCAATACTCTTCAACAGTTCATTCATTCTTTTTCTGAACCAATTAACGATAATTAGGGTCGCAGGGAGGTTGGCACCCATCTCGGCCGACTCTGGGCAAGGGTGGGGTACACCCTGGACAGCTCACATTCACACACCGAGGGTTGAATTAGACTCGCCAATTAACCTCCTGTGCATGTTTTTGGACTGTTGGACGAAACCGGACTACCCGGTGGAAACCCACACAGGCACGGGGAGAACATGCAAATTCCACACAGAAACACCCGAGCTGGGAATCGAATCCAGAACCTTCTTGCTGTGACATGCTGCTCATTACACCACCGCCGCCATCTGTTCAACGGTTTAGGGTAAAATCTAGATTAAATTGATCAGAAAGATAGTCTAGACCAGGGATCTCCAATCTTATCCACAAAGGACCGGTGTGGGTGCAGGTTTTCACTTCAACCAAACAGTAGCCACACCTTCCACCTGTTTCCACCAATCACTGATCATCAAAAGAAAAGTAAAAAAAAAAAAATAGACGACATTACTGTTTCAATTCTGAAGTGGGACCATCTTGGTGAGATCCAATCTAGGTTTTTTTTCTTTTTCTTTTCTTTTGATGATCAGTGATTGGTGGAAACAACTGGAAGGTGTGGCTACTGTTTGGTTGAAGTGAAAACCTGCACCCACACCGGCCCTTTGTGGATAAGATTGGAGACCTCTGGTCGACACTGTAATCCAAAGGCCTATTTCCAATAAGTGTCCTACTTGCAGTGCACATTGTTCGTTAATCCGTGTTTGTCATGTTAAACGGGTAATTGTTGATTACAAACCCCTTTCACAATTACATTCGCACAGATGAAAGCTGAGAACGCAGGCGGGTAGTGGTGGCCTGGTGGTGGCCTGCTGGTAAGGGTGCTGGATCGCTGATCCTAAGGTTGGGGGTTCGAGTCTCACTCGTGTGAAAACAAGGTTGTCACTGCCCCCCCCCCCCCCCCCAAGTGCAGCTAACTGGGTTATCAAAGGCGGCCATGTCTGTCACTGTCTATGGTGAGAGGCATGTAAAAGAACCATTGCTGACTTTCGTAAAGAGCTGCAAAGCCGTCAGCGTGTTTCTGTCCCTTGCTAAAAAGGGTTGTGACAGGAAGGGCATCCGACGTAAAATCCTATGCCAAATCAAACGTGCGAATCAGATGATTTGCTGTGGCGACCCTTGAGGGGGAAAAAGATGAAAGTGGGTGTGCTGCTAAAAGAAGCAATACATTTGCCCTTCTTTAGATTAATTGAGTATCTGGAAAAGCAGCATTTGTGGGTTTGATTGTCTGTCTTCCTTTCGGCTTTTTCCCTTTTACTCAGGAGTCGCCACAGCAAATCATCTGATTCGCACGTTTTTGATTTGGCAGAGGTTTTTACGTCGAATGCCCTTCCTGTCACAACCCTTTTAACAAGGGACAGAAACACGCTGATGGCTTTGCAGCTACTCTTTACGAATGTCAGCAATGGTTCTTTTACATGAACCTCTCACCATAGACAGTGAGAGACATGGCCCGCCTTTGATAACCCAGTTAGCCGCACTGGGGGGGACAGTGACAACCTTGTGGAGAGTGGGTCTCGAACCCCCAACCTTTGGATCAGCGATCCAGCGCCCTATACCACTAGACCACCACTGCCCCCATTTATGGGTTTGATTATAGACTTTAAATGGAAAGATCTGAAATTCATCAGATTATATTTGTTCCGAGATATAAATGCTACTCCATAGGGGGGTAGAAACTGATAAGAGAATAAAGATGGCGTGCAGTGCCGTGTACCACTCCCCGCACAGAGCAGTGCAAACTGGTTACAAGGATGGAAGGCGAAGTCTGAGCTCTTGGTGGACAACTCGGCAAGACGGCGAGTACACGAGCGTCTCTTGTTTGAGAAACAGACATCTGGCCGGTCCTTAATTAGTGGCTTCTTTCAATAGTCCCCACAAAACTCCAGTATCGACTTCAACAGTGAAGTCCTGGAGTTGCAAAGACAGCCATGTGTGAGACTGGTCAGAAAAAGGAAAAGATGAAGATGGGCAACAACGCAAAAATTGTACATGAATATTGTTGAAAAAAAAAAAGTTGTCTAGATAGATAACATCAAGGTTTAAGATGTTTGGTAAAAAAAAAAGAACATTTGCGAAGTGCAGAATAAAGGAGTACTGCATAAGTGTTTGATGCTATTTGATTTTAAACATGGTGGGGGAAATGTGATGGTCTGGGGGTAGTAAAACGTGAGGCTTATACAAAGTAAAAGTGGATCTTCAATAAGGAAGGCGGTCATTTCATTGTGCAGTGTCATGCCATATCCTGTAGATGGCGCTTGATTGGAGCTACCGTCCTCCTACAACAGGACAATGGCCAAAAACACAGCTCCAAACTATGCAGAGACTGTTTAGAGAAGAAGCAGTCAGCTGGTATCCTGCCAGTAATGGAGAGGCCGGCACAGTGACCGGATCTCAACCTGACTGGGCTGTTGTGGGAACAGCTTGACTGGATGGTACAGAAGAAGAGCCCATCAAGTGAGTCCAACTTGGCGGGAAGTGCTTCAGGAAGCCTGGGGTGAAATTTTATTCCTCTCACCTCAACAAAGTAACAGCGAGAACAATAAAGGTCTGCATGGCTGTAATAGCCGCAAATGAAGGATTTCAGGCAAAAGCACAATTTGAAGGACAAAATTATCATTTTCATTAAAAATTAATATTTCTTAACATGTTGATGTCAACTGCATTTCATATTAATTTTGCCACTCATTTGATAGATATACTGTATGTTTGAATTTTTATGGAAACCGTGAAATTTTCTGGGTGATCCCACATTTTTTGAACAATAGTGAGCATGTGTTAAGGGGCGGTTGAGGGGCTCGTCCTGTTCTCTGCCTGTTTAAAATGTTTCACTTATTTTTTATTTTTTTTGCGGTGTGTATTGAGTATCTTGGGGCCGGTGGTGTAGTGGTTAGGGTTCTGCGCTCATGATCTGAAGGTTGTGCGTTCAAATCCCAGTTAGCCCCCCACTGTGCTAAGACCCCTGGGCAAGGTCTTAACCACAAGTGTGGCTCTCTTCACCCAGCAGTATAAATGGGTACCAGTAAAAATATACTGGGAAGGTAACCTGTGATGGACTAGCGTCCCATCCAGGAGGAGTTGAACTCCTGGACGCTTCACGCTATAGAAACCGGGGATAAGCACCGGCCTGATGAGTCACTATGGCTCGGGTGTAAAAAGCCCAACAGAATTACCTGCCTACCTGATGATCCACTTGGGTCGGGTATAAAAAGTCCCAAGTGGAGTGAGTGGTTGTTTTGCTGCATGATGAAGCTCCACCCAGTTATACTGAAGGTTTTTCTTGATAAATAGTCAGACAGAATATTTCACTAAAGTTCATCCTGCTGCACCATCATTGATTTTTTTTATCTTGATATCCAATACTATTATTAATCCCATAATATGAGTTATCAAAGGTCGGCCATGTCTCTCACTGTCTATGGTGGGAGGTTCATGTAAAAGAACCGTTGCTGACTTTCGTAAAGAGAAGCTGCAAAGCCGTCAGCGTGTTTCTGTCCCTTGCTAACGGGTTGTGTCAGGAAGGGCATCCGACGTAAAAACCTACGCCAAATCAAGTGTGTGAATCAGATGATTCGCTTTGGTGACCCCTAAAAAAGGGGAAAAGCCGAACGGAAAAGAAGAAGAAGAAGAAGAAGAAGAAGATACAATACTATTATTAATCCCACAATACAAATGATTTCAGGGCAGTGGTGGTCTAGTGGTATAAGGCACCGGATCGCTGATCCAAAAGGTTGGGGGTTCGAGTCCCACTCTCCACAAGGTTGTCACTGTCCCCCCCCCAGTGCAGCTAACTGGGTTATCAAAGGCCGGCCATGTCTCTCACTGTCTATGGTGTGAGGTTCATGTAGTAGAACCATTGCTGACTTTCGACAAGAGTAGCTGCATAGCCGTCAGCGTGTTTCCACCCTGCGATGGCCTGGCGAGCTGTCCAGGGTGTACTCTGCCCTCGCCCTGAGTTGGCTGGGATGGGCACCAGCCTCCCCGCGACCCTAATTAGGATGAAGCGGTTACAGAAAATGAACTGAACTGAACGAATGATTTCCTCGGTATTTAAGCCATCCAAATTGAGCACACACTCATGTAAACAGTGAGCACATACCCACTCAGAGCAGTAAACTGACACACACTGGGAGCACCCAGAGAGCAGTTCAGGGGTTAGGTGCCTTACTCAAGGGCACTTCAGCCATTTATGTGGAGGAAGGGAAGGTGCAGCTCACTCCTCCACCACCACACTCAGGAATCAAACCAGCAGCCTTTCAGTTCTCAAGCCGCTTCTCTAACCATTAGGCTTCAGCTGCCCGACACTAAACTCTCATGAGAATGTTCATATATACCCATAAAGATTAGTGAGAATGTTCCAGAAGCAGACACACAAGATCCAAGCATGATGCCACCGCCAGCATGTTTCACCCATCACACTTTGGTCTTCCTATCACTTTCCATATTGAGGTTCATCTCAGTTCCAGTACTTTTGTACTTCGTCTGCAGCCGTCTGGATGAGAATACACCAGTGACTTCTTTTCATTTTTTTAAGACGCTCCAGATCGTTGTTACTGGACTATGCTCACTTTTTGTCTTTCCTCTTTCCAGCTTAAAAAATAGTTTACTTTTGTCTCTAAGGCATCTTTCTGGTCCTCATGTTGGTTTATCCAGTTTAACAACAAACTCAGTCTGCACAAGTCAAACCCAGGACTCGATCCAAGAGGAGACATTCACAGCTATTAATCATTTAAACACTCAGTCTAACAGGATACACCCGAGTCACAAGAAACACCCGTCAGCCATGTGGTCCAATATTTTCGATGAATGAAAATGGTTGAAGTCTAACAAAAGGTGTTGTGTTGTAAATTCTGTTACAGGTTTAGATGAACACATTAGGAAAGTAATTAAAGTTTTAATTCTGATCCTGCATCTAATATTTCACACTTTTTATGCAACACAATTCTGTGTAGCGTGGAGCAGAAAGAACAGGAGTGGTCTTATGATTTCACTGCTTTTGTGAGTGACTGCGTATCCAGTACATGAAGCAACAAGCCACCATGCACTCAAATATCATCAGTGAATGAGGAACGAGGAATCGGAGGCTAAATATATTCAAGCGATGAGAACTGGGCTGGTGTTCTGAACTGAGTTCAACTGAGCTGAAACGTTTTGCAAGAATAATGACTGTAAATGCTGTCCTTGGGTTCGTGGTACTGAAACGGTTGGCATTTCATGAAGCACAAGTGTCTCAGTAGTGTACCTGCTTCAGATAGGAATAATAAGAATTATAAGCTATTTATGATGAAATGAGCTAAATCATAATATATGAGATTATTATAATTAACAGAGTGACACGGAATCTCGAAAACAAGATTTCGCACATGCGCGAGCTGATGTCAGTCACATGGTCAAAATGGCAACCGAAGAACATACTTTCCATGTCGGGGATAAATTTTAATCATTAGAAGTGCTTGAAAAATGCATTCATTTGTTCCAACAGCATCACTACATTCAATTGTACTGAATATATTTGTTGCGAATCGTACGGAACCGTTTTGCACACGAGAAATAATACTGGTAAAATGTATGTGTAACCAGTGGGATATCCACACGTCAAAGCATATGCCGTACACATGACTTTACGGAAGCCTTCAAAAGGGCCACTTTTCCTGTTGATATGGATTTGAAGTTTTTACCCCCATGGATGTAGTACAATTCTACTTCAACAAACTTTATAGCGGGATTGAATACCTGCTTAACCTGCTTCGCCGATCGTTTGGGAGTGTTTTCGATTGTCCGTGTCCTTCTTTTAAACAATTGAATGTTGTGATGCTGTTGGAACAACTGAATGCGTTTTTCAAGCTTTTCTAATGATGAAAATTTATCCCTGACATGGAACGCATGTTCTTCCGTCGCCACGTTGACCACGTGACTGACGTCTGCTCAACATACGGCAGAATGATTGACCTCATTTCCAGTAGGTGGCGCGTCAACGCACATGAGCAAAAGGATTGCCGTACGAATAGCAAAAAATAAATCCCGTACGGTGCCATACGGGTAGCCACAGCCTATAATTAAAGCTATCATGGACCTACTGTAGGAAACTCGCATGGTGCTGCTGACAGTTTCACTCATTTTTAAGTAGGAAGCAATTAAAAGGAATTTCATAAACAAGAAAAGCTGATGTCACTTGGATGGCGAAGGCGATTCGAGTGCAGTTCGTCTCTTGTGTAAATGCTGCTTAAAATGGTGTAGAAGGACAAGGTTCTTGAGAAGTACACAAAATATCTTTCGGTGTGTCGTGAGCTAATTGGCACAATAAATATTTAACTATTGAATTGAGGTCTACAAAGGGGCGGAGTTTGACATATTTAAAATATTTAAGTAAGCTGTCTGTAGGAACGGTGTGGGTGTATTTTTTTTTATTCATTTATTCATTAATTTTCAAAGCAACTTAATTCTAATTGGGGTCGGGGGAGGCTGGTGCCATCAGCCAACTCTAGGTGAGGGCGGGGTACACCCTGGATGGCTTGCCAGGCAACTGCAGGACTAACACACTGACCAATGCACCACCGTTCCTCGCTGGCTTATGTACCATTGAAAAACTTTTTATGCGGCGTGTTTTAAAACATAGTTCCAAAAAAAAAAAAAAAAAATCCTTGCAGCAATCATAGGATAGATTTTAGGTGTGTGCATAAAGGGGTGGAACCCAATAGAGAACATAGAATGCATACAGCATAAATAAGTGTTAATAGAAAAAGAAAATTATACATGCACAGCGGTGGCCTAGTGGTATAGGGCACTGGATCACTGATCCTGAGGTTGGGGGTTCAAGCCCCACTTGCCACAGGTTGTCACTGTCCCCCCAGTGCATATAACTGGGTTATCAAAGGCCAGCCATGTCTCTCACTGTCTATGGTGAGAGGTTAATGTAAAAGAACCACTGCTGACTTTCCAAAAGAGTAGCTGCAAAGCCATCGGTGTGTTTCCACCCTGCGATGGCCTGGTGAGCTGTCCAGGGTGTACTCTGCCCTCACCCAGAGTTGGCTGGGATGGGTGCCGGCCTCCCCGCAACCTTAATTAGAATTAGGCGGTTACAGAAAATGAACTGAACTGAAAATTTCCATTATTTTGTATTTTATAATAATCATGATTAACCGTATAACTGTTGTATGAAAGGCTCCCTAACTTGAGTCTCAGAAGAGCTGAAGATTGATATTTTTAATAAGCCCCACGAAATGCCTTCAACATCAAGCTGCTTGCTGAACCATGAGCCTCGACAGCCACGCATCATTAGCAAAGGTCACAGGTCAATGTTTAGGGTCATATTTTTCAATGATCATCCACATTCGCAATAAATCACACACAGTCCCGTCAGTATTGACCCCAAACAACTTACATCCATCAGCATCTACCCCAATGTGGTTAAGGGTCTCTGAGGACAGCGTAGTCTCCAAACCCAGACGGGGGTTTTCCGTCTAAAAGTCCCGAGAGTGATTATCGCTCCTGAACCCTGGAGACTTCAGTTTCAAGCTCCAGGAGGATTATAGGATTATGATGAAGGCATTATGCAGGATTTTAAAGGAAAACTCCAGTGTTTTTAACCTAATCTCTATAAGTGTGTGTGTGTGTGTGTGTGTGTGTGTGTGTGTGTGTGTGTGTGTGTGTGTGTCATTAACGTTTTTCTTATGTACAGTACAAGATACCAGCTCAACAATCCTGCTGTTGCACAGAAGCTCTATCAGAGAATGGCTCACACTTATGATTATTTTCCAGGTTTTCAGTCTCTCTAATATTTTGGAAAGGCTCTCCACTGCCAGCACTTTGTAACAGTTAATGTCACAACACAAATCGTAATGGACCAAGTAGATAAAATGAACAGAAAAATCTCTCTTAGAAATAAAAGCTCGAATTATTGTCAGGTTTCTATAGGAAAAACAAAACACTTTTTAATGGATTTTTTTAAAGATAACAATCCAAAACGGCGCGGTGACTATAGCGCCGTTTTATCCCGCCACACAACTATTGAATAATTTCCTAGAACCGTTCCAAAACATTGGGTCTTTGACCAAAACAGTATTTTGGTGGAGGCATTTTATTCACTGGTGTTGAACAAAATCCTGAGCAGACCCATGCACAGACTTTCACCAAGCTTGGTAGCAGTTATGTGCGGTGAGGTTGACAGCTGCTGAGGCACTGACTCTTTTCGAGTCAGATTTACAAACACAAATGAAAAATGTACATTATTCATCATTTGATTCACAACAGACATCAAATCAATACCAAAGAGAGAAGTAATGACACGACTGTCCACATAGTGATATTCGATGTTTGGCGTAATGCAAACCCATATCGTGTTCCCTTCCATTTTAGAACCTTGAGTACCTTTCAAAATAAATTAAATTATTTTCAGACAAAGCGTTGTGCTTTATATCGCATACCAGCATTCTTTACACAAACATGTAACAAATTTACTCCAACTGTGTTTGGTCTTTTTTTTTCTTTAGTTATTATCAGAATCACAATCATTAAAAACACACTCAAAAAACGTGAATTCACAATTCAAGCAATCATGTTGATGACGTGTGCGAAGAAGAATAAAAAAGGGGTGTACACATCGTCTGCAACCAATCAGCAGGAGGGAGAAACAAAAGCTCTCAACCATTGGCGAAATTTGAATCACATGCCAGTAACTTCCAGGTTTGCGGCGAATCTGCGAGTATAATAATAATGCTGTAAAATGTAGTAATGATGAAGTAAAAACTTTTTACTTTTGTACTGTGATAATATTTATGAATAAATGAAGTACTTAAGCTCCTTAGCAGAAGCTAGAGAAGATGCAGGGCGTTTGTGTGACATCATAGGCCTTAAATAACCATTAAAAACACACGAAAAAAATGTACTTCGCAATTTAGGCAATCATGTTGATATTTCTGTGCGGAGGAGAAAAAGAGGTGTACACATCATCTGCAACCAATCAGCAGGAGGGAGAAACAAAAGCTCTCAGCTATTGGCTAAATCACGTGCCAGTTACTTCCAGGTTTGGCGCCAATCTGTGAGTATGTGAGGGCGCAAGTACTGAACCGCGAATGGTCAAGGGCCTACTATATGTATGCATGTATACACACACACACACACACACACACACACACACACACACACACACACACACAAAAATATACATATTGAATCAAAATATGTATAATATACCTATATGTATATCTGAAATTAGAAGTTACTAAGTTGTATATAAACCGATACAGAATGAATCCTTTCAGTGAGTGATATGTACACTATTATCAACACAATAAAGAGTAGAATGTAAATGTAGTGCAAGTTGTAGTACAAAATCCAGATTTGCAAATTTTTGGCGTTTGGAAATGTAATGTTCCATGTTGATAAGGCGGAGTGTAAAGGAAATATAAACAACAAACAAAGAAGATTGCAGGTCATAAAAGAATCTGTAGGCTCACAAGCGCCCTCTGCCATGAGTCAGGGGTACTGTTCGCCTCAACAAATAACTTTTTACTGGGTTTTATAAGATTAATCTTCAATGTGAACACGTTACAGAAATACATTTTACACATCATCCACATTATGAAACGGCAGAGAATATAATCTGAGTGTTTGAAAGCATTCTGTTTGTGATATAAACAGGGACAGTGACACACTATTTGCATCGCATTCCAGTGCTGTTTGTGAGGGACAAAATTCACTGAGTGGCACCGCAAAGCACTGCTTCACCATGCAGCTTCGCCCTATATCTGAATGGTACATATGGAAAGTCCGCTGTTCTTTATTGAAAAAAAATATTTGAATTTCGGATTTGAACGGTAGCAGGGTTCATAATACTACATATCAGCTGACAAATATTAACGTTTGTTATGTTTTATGATTCACTTTTTTTTTCTTTTCAAGATTGAATGCACATCACTGCTTGGCAGGGACACTGCCCTACCTGAGTCATAAAGATAATTTAATTTTGGAATGTCTGAGTCAAAGATCAAGGTCAGAGCAAGGTCACAAAGTTTTGGCGATAGACATTTCTCATGCTAAATGAAACTGCTTTTTTCGCAGAAAAAATGACAGCCTCATAGATACAATGAGGGACATATAGGAAACCATATACACAATTTCATGTGACACAATTGAGTGACCTTCGTTTATTCATTTTCTGAACTGCTTATTATAATTAGGGTCGCAGGGAGGCTGGCACCAATCTAGGCCAAATCTGGGAAAGGGTAGAGTACACCCGGGACAGCTCACCAGGCCATCACAGGGCAGAACCATGCTGACGGCTACGCAGCTTACGCGTTATAAAAGTCAGCAATGGTTCTTTTATAGCCTCTCACCTTAGACAGTATGAGACATGGCTGGCCTTTGATAACCCAGTTAACTGAACTGGAGGCTTGAGTGACCTCAATAGGTCAAAATCAAGGTCACAGTATTTTGAGTGCTTATTAATTTAAAACAATTGCCAATGGAAATGCTGTGAGTATGGAACTCTACTCTGTAACCATTATGGACAATTAACTTTGACCTTTAGTGATCTTGAATTAATGCTCATAAATTTGAAAGGAGTGCTGGTGGACATGCTATTGCTTCTTCTTCTTCTTCTTCTTCTTCTTTTCCTTTCGGCTGTTGCCTTCAGGGGTTGCCACAGCAAATGATCTGCCTCCATCTCTCCCTATCCTCTGCATCTTCTACTCTTACTCCAATGACCTTCATGTCCTCCTTCACCGCATCCATAAATCTTCTCTTTGGTCTTCCTCTGGGCCTTCTGCCTGGTAGTTCCAACCTCAGCATCCTACTACCAATATACTCACTATCCCTCCTCTGTACATGTCCAAACCATCTCAATCTAGCCTCTCTGACTATGGATCATTAATGTGAAACTAGATGACTCACACATCACAAAATGAGCACTTGGGTAAGTAAAATCAGCACCTTGTCTGCATCTGTCCTTCTTGGGAGGTGATGGCGTAGCACCAGCTGCTGTAGCACTTTCTAGAGTGGAAGTTTCTCTCACAACAAATACAAACAAATTTAGGCTTGATGCAAAGCATTCCCAGCCATCACAGTAGATACAAAATGTGGAGGTGAGGTCTTCCAACAGGTCATGTCCCATCCCGCAGTTTCACGTATAGGGTATCCTTAAGGATATGACCCAAGTCCATGTGGTACACATCATCTAACCACCCAAGATGCCTTGTTGGATTAGCATGGTGTGTATGGTAAATATGCCAACACATTCAAGGACGACATTCTGACATGAGAATGTGACTGTCTGAATGTTAATGTAGGAATTAGGACCTGATTAACATAATGAACAACTGTGTTTATGCTTGTAACCTTGATTAAAATACAGTACATGAGTCTGCCGATTACAGGAATACACGACTGTTTATTCTCTAAACAACATCTTCTAAAAACTGCAATGGATTTAATTCTTGCTGGGATAAAGATCTCACACAGGGACAAAGATCTGACCCAACCATGGTGGTGTTCAAATATTAAAGACAGTCATATGATCCCGTGTGTCAAAAACTAGAAATTGAATTTGGTGTTTTTGCTAATTTTGTGCATTAGAAACAGTGGCACTGAGGAAAAGACAGGAGGCAGAGCTGGAGGTAGCAGAGATGAAAATGTTGAGGTTCTCTCTGGGAGTAACGAGGATGGATGGGATCAGAAATGAGTGCATCAGAGGGACAGCCCATGTAAGATGTTTTGGAGACAAAGTCAGAGAGGCTAGATTGAGATGGTTTGGACATGTACAGAGGAGGGATAGTGAGTATATTGGTAGTCGGATGCTGAGGTTGGAACAACCAGGCAGAAGGCCTAGAGGAGGACCAAAGAAGAGATTCATGGACGTGGTGAAGGAAGACATGAAGGTCGTCAGCGTAAGAAAAGAAGATACAGAGGACAGGGTGAGATGGAGGCGGATGATTTGCTGTGGCGACCCCTGAAGGGAACAGCCGGAAGGAAAAGAAGTTAATTTTGTGCATTTTCATGAGTGTTCTGGACCAAAAACACTTTTAAAGATAATTTCGTCCAATCAAAAGCGTTTATGAGAGTATAAGTCCCACTGTCTGAGATCACTTGTGCACTACAGAAGCAGCTCCTGAGCAGAAAGCATGGATTGTGGTTCTTCATACACACTGATTCAATTTGCTAACAAAATGATTTGAGAGTTATTCACTGATAAGTGGTTGGGGTTTGTGTGAATTTACCAGCAACTTGGTGCAGTTTGATACCGGAACACTCTTCTTTATCCATCATCCCTATCAATAAGAATCAGTTAGGTTACTCTAGCTATGTCTCTGAGGTGTCGGGTATCTCTCTGTGGTGCCTCTGATGCTGAACTCGACTCAATTCCATATGTACTCATGCAAGAACTCATAAAACACACATACTCCCAAGTTTAATCATGGTTCTTATTTATTTATTTATTTATTTGTTTGTTTGTGGGGTGGGTTGGTTTCTCTACTTGGGAAATGTATACCTTTTCCATCCATTCATGATATCCTAACAAGTAATGAAGTACAGTCTGTCTGTCTGTCTTCCTTTCGGCTTTTTCCCCTTTTACTCGGGAGTCGCCACAGCGAATCATCTGATTCGCACGTTTGATTTGGCAGAGGTTTTTACGTCGGATGCCCTTCCTGTCACAACCCTTTTAGCAAGGGACAGAAACACGCTGACGACTTTGCAGCTACTCTTTACGAATGTCAGCAATGGTTCTTTTACATGCCTCTCACCATAGACAGTGAGAGACATGGCCCGCCTTTGATAACACAGGTAGCCGCACTGGGGGGGGACAGTGACAACCTTGTGGAAAGTGGGACTCGAACCCCCAACCTTTGGATCAGCGATCCAGCGCCCTATACCACTAGACCACCACTGCCCCCTAAGTAATGAAGTACAGTGACTCAGATCATTTGTTTCAGTTGAAAAATAGGAGGCAACTATTTGAGCTCCCAAATGGTTCATTCTCATTTTCATAGCATTTGCATTAAAAGAGTTCTCAAGTGTCGTATGTCACATCTATTACAGCTCCACTATAAGAACCTCCACTGAAAGATCAGCGCTGAATCAAACACCTGGCTCGTTCACTGACTGATTCATCACATGTATGACTTGTGATTTAAAATAAATTTCAGAATACAGAAAATATTATTATTATCACCATGAAAGCTTTAATTCAGCAGACATACTGCCCTCCATAATTATTGGCACCCCCAGTTTAAGTGTTCTTTTGCTTCTAATATATCCATTTTTAAATAAATAATAAAAATGTATACACATTAAGAAAAATGTATTTTTCCACAATAAAAAAAAGAGGAAAATCCAACCTTTAATTCAAGTGCACTTATTCAGTGGGGCAAAAATGTCTCACATTAAGAAATAATTAGTTTTACATCAAGTCATGTGTGCCACAATTATTAGCACCGTGATGTTAATACTTTGTACAACCCCCTTTTTGCAATGAAACAGAACCTAATCTTCTGCAATAATGTTTCACAAGATGGGAGAATTCAGAAAGAGGGATCTTGGTCCATTCCTGTCTGCACAATCTCTTTAAATCATCCAGCGACCTGGGTCCTCTCCTTTGCACTCTCGTCTTCAGCTCACTCTACAAGTTTTCAGTGGGGTTGAGGTCTCGGGACTGAGTTGAGAGGAGCTTGATTCTGTGTCTGGTGAACCATTTCTGTGTAGATTTGGCTACACGTTTACGGTTATTATCTTACCGAAAGACCCAATGACAGCCCATCTTCAGCTTTTGGGCAGAGGCCACCAGATTTCGATTGAAATGTCCTGGTATTTCAAAGAGATCATGATGCCATGCATCCTAACAGGTTCCCAGGGCCTCTGGAAGAGAAACAGGCCCACAGCATCACCGACCCTCCCCCATACTTCACAGTGGGCATGATGTGCTTTTCTGTATACAGCACTCATCTTTTGTGTTCCGGGAGACCCAGTTAGCGTGCTTGTTGCTGAAAAGCTCTATCTTGGTCTCATGTGAGAGCACACAGCACCAGTTGAAGTCCCAGTACCACTTAGTGAACTCCAGATGTTTGCATTTATGATGGTGAGTGAGAAAAGTTTTTTCTGTGCATGCCTCCCAAACAGCTTGTTGGCATGTAGATGGCGCCTGATGGCTGTTTTGGAGACTTCATGGCCCCATGATGTTCCCATTTGTTGCAATTCATTAACAGTGAGCTTTAGAGAACTTTTTATTACTCTTACCATTACTCTTTGTCTGTCTGTCTATCTTCCTTTCGGCGGAGTTGCCACAGCGAATCATCTGAATCGCACGTTTGATTTGGCAGAGGTTTTTACGTCGGATGCCCTTCCTGTCACAACCCTTTTTAGCAAGGGACAGAAACACGATGACGGCTTTGCAGCCTACTCTTTACGAATGTCAGCAATGGTTCTTTTACATGCCTCTCACCATAGATAGTGAGAGATACCCCAGTTAGCCGCACTGGGGGGGGGGGGGGGGGTGTTCAGTGACAACCTTGTGGAGAGTGGGACTCGAACCCCCAACCTTTGGATCAGCAATCCAGCGCCCTATACCACTAGACCACCACTGCCCCCTTCTTACCATTACTCTTTGTATGGTGGCAAAATAACCATGTGTCCTCTTCCAGGCTTGCTCACCACTGTTGTTTTGCAAGTTGTTTTCAACCTCCTAATGGTTCCTCTGACAATAGATGCAGGTGAGTGGCTATTTTCTTGTAGCCATTGTCCAACTTGTGAAGGTTGCCTTACACAATTGTCTTACTTGAATAGTGTCCTCCTTTGTCTGTCCCATGTTGAAGATTAGATAAGAGAAATGGCCTCTGTGTCACATTATATTTATACCCCAGGGAAACAGAAAGATATGAATTACTAATTAAATGTTCCTCGATACGCTGATCAATTTTGTGAAATACTGTAGAAATGACAGAAATGCTGTACTTCAATTACATTTATTTCCTAGGAGTTGTTAGTGGTGTTAATAATTGTGGGACAGGGTGTGATCTTATAAAAAAAAAAAAAAAAAAAAAAAATATATATATATATATATATATATATATTTCTTAGTCAGGGATTTTCCAGTCTTAAAATTAACTTGAGTTGAAGGTTACCTTTTTATATAATTTTCATGCATAAAAATGAAATTTATTTTAAGGCTTTTAACAAATCTTAACCAGGGGTACCAATAATTTAGGAGGCCGGTTTATACATATTAGCGTGGATTGGACAGAAAAGAGGCTATCGGATCCATTCATGCCATTTATTATCCGTCTATTCACATTCACGTCTGTTCTTTAGTGATCTTTATGTTCAACACTGGTTTGTTTGAAAGCTGAGAGAACAGCAGATCGAGTCACTGAATAATCTTTAGAATTTAGAGTGTACAAATAAAGAAGTGCTATTAACTTGCACACAAATGGTACTGCTGGCTCTATTATGCTGTTATTCCATTCAGCCTTTATGAAGCGATTTGCCTTCGGCACCAACAGAAACATTGATGTTCTACTGATGAGGCGGAGCAAAACCTCAAAAACCTTCATCCTGTACTGTTAATTCAGATGATACGCACATATGTTTTTTTTTTTCAAACCAAAATCAGAATTGATTCAAAACTGAATTTTATTGACTTAGGGGCGGAGCTACATATGTTCACATTGGCTATGTATGTGTTGTAATGTCATAAAATAAGCACTGTATGCTGCTTTGGACCAATTACTGTAAATCTCACTCAGTCAATCATTTTCCGAACCACTTAATCCTATTAGGGTCACAGGGAGACTGGTGCCTATCTCAGCCGACCCTAAGTGAAGAAGGGATTCACCCAAAACAGCTTTCCAGACCATCACAGGGCCCCGATTAGGGTTGCAGGGAGACTGTAGCCTATCTCAGCTGACACATGACAGAGGCAAGACCCCCAAGTCCAGGACCCTCTTTCTGTGAGGTGGATGTGTTAAGTACTCCTCCACCATGCTGCCCATTTTGTGACCTATAAATTAATATTCATACTGGGCACATGCTTATTTTCCTCAACCCCCCCCCCCCTTCCCCCGACATCTCACCAGGCTATCGCAGGGAGATTTACAGATTGTCCATATTCATATCTTATAGTGCTTAATGTCTTATACAGATTGAAGGGAAGCTGGAGCCTAGCTTAGCCAACTCTGGAAAAAGGCGGGGTACTTGAACTGTGAGCAGACCCAGAGCACCCGTAAAAAACCCCTGCAAGTACTGGAAGAACATGCAACATTGGTCACGTCGCTAAATCGCTAAAGATAAGGGCGTCTGCCAAATGCTATAAATGCAAATGCAAATTCCTCACAGAAATGCCCTCGCCGAACCCAGGATTCTAAGCAAGGACTTTCTTGCTGTGAGCCAGACATGCGAATGACTATTCTACTGTGCTGCCCCTTTTACAGTTTGTCTACTTTATCCATAATTGTTGATTCTTGAATATATTTCATGGAATAAAAGCCCCAAACCAGTAGCTATGATCACCTCCACCTCCTGCAGCCCCAAACAGGTCAAAGACTCGTTGATAAAGGAACAGAACTTGCCCTCAGGCCTGCTTGTCTCAGAGACCACTAACAGCATCGTCACTTGCATGTCAATGTCACTTGTCCTACTGAACGGGAGACCAAAAAAGCACCTTTAGAGAAATGAATGAAGATTCTGCTTGGATGATCCAGACAGTAAAGAAGAGGTAGGTGTGCAGGGGGAGGAAGCTCTCTGTTCAGGATGAACTTATTTGAGTCAGTCTGTTTTTAAAAGCATGCAGATGGACAGTTGAGGAGAGTGTGAAGAGGCAACAAGGGGTTAAAGAACTGAAGGGTCGAAAGGTTTAGCTATGGGACTCAGTAGGACACCCAAGACACACACACACACACACACACACACACACACACACACACACACACACACACACACACGTCAAAAGCTGCTGACTATTGCAAAGTAACTTATTCTTTAAAGCAGTCAGGCGATGGACGATCCACTTCAGTGGCTCTTTTAATCTGTAATGGAGAAGTTTAATCATAAATGGCTTCAGAAACTGACACCAAAGTCCCAAACCTTTAATCTATAACGCAATTTTAATTCTCAACCAGAGTAACCGAAGTCATCCTGTGCCCATATGCTGAAAGCAGATGGTCCGAGCTTTAAGCAATGAGATGGCCACATGGAAGATGATCAAGCAGTCCAGGCAAGGTCCAGATCACCGACAAGAGCAGCATCTTAATCTCATTTAAATTTCATTAGGCAATACGCAGGGCCATTTCAAATGGCTGTGTGTGTGTGTGTGTGTGTGTGTGTGTGTGTGTGTGTGTGTGTGTGTGTGTGTGCGTGTGTGTGTGGAAAAGACAGCGAAATACTTTTTTAAAGAAGTGTTGCTATTTCCTCAATTTATTAATGAATTCTCCACTTTTTTCTTTTTTTTTTTTTTTTCTCCAAATGTCATGACACCATAGCAACTCCATGTTCTACTTCACTGAAGCGTTTGGTTTCAGTGGAATCTTCCTCTATTGCTGATTCCCAGATTAGGATTTAGATCAATGAAAGAAAAGCTCTTTGTTTTTCTTTTTGCATGATCACAAGGAAACATGTTTCATGTTTCCTCCACATTTGGTGACAAGCAAGGCGTGTACCTCATCGTGGAACAAATAGATATACTATATGTGGATTTACTCGTACGTATATACAGTATATTGTACAGGGAAGTGAATAATGAGGCAAAGGATCTACGACGCTGACAGGGTGAAGAAGGGGGAGGTGGGATCAGTGGAGGCGGAGGGAAAAGAGCCATGGCTTGCCTCTAATGCTGACGAAAGCTGCTTAGCCCTCCCAGTTACCATAGAGACCGTCACGAGCAGCTGCCAGAGAAAGGGAGAGAGGGAGAGACAGAGAGAGAAAAGAACACCAACAGGCGAAAGCAGGAGGCAGAACCACAGGGAAAGAGAGAGAGAGAGAGAGAGAGAGAGAGAGAGAGAGAGAGAGAGAGAGAGTTGGCGTGACAGAAGTAAAGGACAATAAAAGGAGTTTGAGAGAACAGTGAAGCAGCCATAATGGAAATACAAATCAGCTGCAGTGAAGCTCCTCCATGCGACCCTCAGCCATCTGGAAAAATCAACAAAGCTGCCTTCAAATTGTTTGGCAAACGCAGGTCTGGCGGCGGTATGCCAAGCATCTTCTCCATCAGGAACAAAGGGGATGCAACTGACAAGGAGCTTGTTAGAAGCAAAACGCATGATGGCTTAACAACAACAGACGAGCTGTCCGAGTTGGAGGGCCACGGGAAAAAGGAGTCAGCCAGCAGTGACCATCTGAACAGTGCCGCTGCTGCTCCAGTATGTAGTGCCATCACCAAGTCTTTCAGCTTCTTTTCCTTGCTGCGGCGCAATAGCTCTCGCATAAGTGACAGGGCAGCTACTCTGGGGCAAAGAGGACGTGGACTGAAGGGGCTGTTCAACAGCATACGCTGGCGCCGTAAACCTCCATCACGTGACGATTCAGTTGAAATCCAGGATATCGTCAAAGAAACAAAAGGTGTAGATCTGATCTTGTCCTGCAGTTCCAAAAATGTGTATGTCGAACATGTATCACTTATACTGGAACCCCCGACACAAATATTACAAAACAATTCTGCAACCTGGAAGAAACAATCTTTGCAAGATAATAATGAGGACTCTAACAGCTCATCTACTCTGGTGCAACCAGTTGCAGAAGAGTCTCCATCTCCATCTCCATCTCCACTCACTGTTCAAACCCAGGAACCTCTCAGAGCTGAACATGGCAGTCCAGCCCATCTCGCACCCATGACACCTCCACCGGATCACAATTTGGTGGACCCGCCATCTGAAGATCGTCTGTGCTCCATGTTCACCGATGTCACGTCACTCAAGAGTTTCGATTCATTGACCGGTTGCGGAGACATCATCGCAGACCCTGAAGAAGACTCTGGGAATGGAAGCAGTGTCACCAGCAGTGGAACGGGGAGCAGCAATGGTGGGCTTCAAGTAAGTGCTGAGAGATGTTCCCCAGCTAAACCTCCTCTTCCTCCACAAGTATCTGGTCTTATATCAATGGCTGCGTACTCTCCATCTCGTCATCGAGTTTGTCCACCAACTAAAACTCCACAAGGCAGTGGGATAGTGGCCTACATGGGTGGTGGAGAGGAAATGGCCAGTCCAGAAGGTGTGAATGATGCAGATATGCAAGGACTTTGGCATATGCTGCCTCAAAAAGGGGAGGATTCCCCAGCTCTACCTCACATTACAACTCGGCAGGACAAAAGACCACCTCAGGTAAAAACTCTGGGGCTTAGTAAGATTCCTGTGAGTGGCAACAGCAGAGTGGGCAAACCACAGCAACACCAACAACAGCAGCAGCAGCAGCAACAGCTGACTCGCCCCTCTCCTCCACTAATTGATAAAGATCTCCAGGACATCCCACCCAGTGATGAGGGCTACTGGGACTCTCCGACACC
>CM045734.1:19846063-19848563 GCA_024760905.1 Plotosus lineatus | reverse complement strand
TGTGTGTGTGTGTGTGTGTGTGTGTGTGTGTGTGTGTGTGTGTGTGTGTGTGTGTGTGTGTGTGGTGGGAGTCATAGTCCATGGCAACCATGTATTTGTCTTGTTGCTTGTTGCATCAACATAATTACATCATCTTTCTTTCTTTCCTTGTTTGTTTGTTTGTTTGTTTGTTTGTTTGTCCTCGGTTTGACTCCCAAGCTTGGCAAAGGCAGTTCTCACTGGAGTTTCCATGTTCTTTCTGTCCTTGCTGGGTTTCCTCCCACAGTCCAAAGACATGTACCTGAGACAAATTGGCTAATCCAAATTGCCCCTAGGTGAGAGTGTAATTGTGAATAGTTGTGTGTTGGTCCTGTGATGGACTGATGAGCTGTTCAAGGTGCACCCTGCCTTCAACCAGTTTCTGTTGATGTAGGCTCCAGCCTCCCCAAGATCCCATTTGGATGCATCAAACAATTTATTTATCAGCATCCCAAAAAAATAAGCAATATTTCAAATAAAGAATTACAGCAGTGATTTCTTAGACGTATATTCAATTACAGACAGAATTAACCCAAGATATGTTGTGATGTTATTGGTCATATTCATTTAATTTGATATTATATCCATGACAGCATTTCAGACATACACCCCGTTCTAAATGTCCGCAAGTCAACAAATACATGCATGTGATAATTATTGAAATGGCCCTGCAATGGCCTGGCAATGTTTCCTTATTCCCAGAGGAGGCTGAGATGTGTGCCAGCCTTCTCTTGACCCTAATTAGAATGAAGTGATTCAGAAAATTAATAATGAACTAATGAAATGTTTAAAAATAATGTTCCTCCAAGGAAGAGATGGAGTGATTTGAGCATTTCACTTTTTATGGTGAATAATATCATAAAACAATTTAATAAATCTGTAGGAATTTCTACGCATAATAGTAAGGGCACAAGCCTAAGGTGATCCTGTGATCTCCAATCCTTCAGATAGCACTGTGTGTCAGTGTGTGATGGTATGCTCTGGTGGTGTGTCAGTGGCCGTGTTGAAGGTAATTTACATTTCTTACACTGTGCACTTCCTATAACCATTAATGCAGAAAAGTACACTGAGATTTTGGGGCTACATCTTTATCTGAGTGGCTGCGGAAGAAAGGTATTTGGGTCTGGTCTGACCTGGCTGCAGTCCTGACCTGTTCCTAACAGAGCACAAAAAGTAAAAATGTGACAACGTGTTTGTGTTATTACACATTTTAAAAACTGTCTACAGGGAGAACAGGACAAAATAATAGCCCCTGAAACACTTAATCACATGCTGTCTTCAGTCCCTAACAGTCTTTCAAACATGCTGAGAAGGAATGTGACTGTGCTGTCCCACTTTTTTTATATGTGCTGCAAGAATTAAAAATTACAATCAATCAAGAACCAATAAAAAACCTTCAATAATGCACCTTATTGTTTTGAATGAAATACAGATCAATGATTATTTACAAATCATTGGTTCTACTCTTACTTTCAGTGGACTGCCTGCCCTGATCTGGGGTTGTGGACTTAATTTTTTTTTTATTTTGCAATTGTAAGTGGTATTTTTCCCTTAGGGAATATATATATATATATATATATATATATATATATATATATATATATATAAATTCATCTGTTCATCTTCATTTATTTTTTGTAACGCTTAATCCTAATTACGGTCGCAGGGAGCCTGGTGCCCATCTCAGCCAACTCCAGGTGAGGGCGGAGTACACCCTGGACAGCTCACCAGGCCATCGCAGGGCGGAAACACTCAGACGGCTGAGTAGCTACTCTTGTCGAAAGTCAGCAATGGTTCTTTTACATGAACCTCACATCATAGACAGTGAGAGACATGATCGGCCTTTGATGACCCAGTTAGCTGCTCTGGAGGGGACAGTGACAACCTGTTAAAAGTGGAACTTGAACCCCCAACCTTAGGATCAGTGATCCAGCACCTTTTACCATATATTTATTTTCTGGCACCGATCTCAGCCAGGGGGCAGTGGTGGTCTAGTGGTATAGGGTGCTGGATCGCTGATCCAAAAGTTGGGGGTTCGAGTCCCACTCTGCACAAGGTTGTCACTGTCCCCCCCAGTGCAGCTAACTGGATTATCAAAGGCGGGCCATGTCTCTCACTGTCTACGGTGTGAGGCATGTAAAAGAACCATTGCTGTCTTTTGACAAGAGTCGGCTGCAAAGCCGTCAGCGTGTTTCCGCCCTGCGATGGCCTGGCGAGCTGTCCAGGGTGTACTCTGCCCTCACCCGAAGTTGGCTGGGATGGGCGCCAGCCTCCCCGCGACCCAAGTTAGGATTAAGCGGGTACAGAAAATTAACTGAACTGAACGATCTCAGCCAACTCTGTGTGTGTGTGTGTGTGTGGGGGGGGGGGTGGGGGGTGGGTGTTTGCCAGGTCTTTGCAGGACCAACAGTCACATAACCATTCAGAACTAGGGGAGATTTGGAACAGCCAGTTAACCTGGTGTGCATGTTTTTGGAGTGTG
>CM045734.1:19823563-19843563 GCA_024760905.1 Plotosus lineatus | reverse complement strand
GTTCAGACGAGGGCGGCATGAAAGGTGGGAATCGTTATGTCCAGATTATGTACAAATAAATTAAGTTAAGTTATGTATAGATATGGACAGTGTAAAGGTGAGAATAAATTAGCATTAATTTACATAGAAGCAACATGCAGATGTCCTATATTACTATACAGAAGAATAAAATATGGAGATGTAATGTACAAATATGTAGTGTGTACTGTATATCTGTAATATGCAAATATACAGATGAAATATGGACAATATCCAGATGTGGTATTATGTATAAATAGACGTGTAAGCAGATGTATAGTGTGTTATGGATGTATACAGAGTAGTGAGAGAAAAGCTCTGTGAATAGACTACAACACTGTTATTAACAGTGGAAGCATGTACATGTGCATGAATTATATGGATGGTACGAATGGTACTGATATGGTGTAGGGCGGATGGGAAGGGAAGGTGCAGCAGGGGTTCAGTAAGGGGACAGCTGTGGGGAAGAATAACTGTTCCTAAATCTGCTGGTTTTATCCGAATGCTGTTGGCAGGATGAGAGGAATCTCTGAGAATGCTGCATGCCCGGTGAAGGCATCATTTCTTGTGGACATCCTCAATAGCAGGAAGTGGAGTCCCTGTGATGCACTTGGCGGTTTTCATCACCCGCTGCAGTACCTTGTGGACAGCGACAGAGCATTTCCCATACCAGACTGTCCCTCAGCTGGTCAGGATGCATTCTATTGTGCAGTGGTAGAAGTTACTCAGGATGTCAGCAGACAGGTGGTTCTTCTTCAGTGTCCTTGAGAAGAGCAGGTGCTGATAGGCCTTCTTGATCAGGCTGGAGGTGTTGATTGACCAGGACAGGTTCTCTGAGATGTGGGTCCCAGGAATTTGAAGTTCAACAGCCATGCCATTTATATAGATAGGGTCATGCGTGTCCCCATTTTCCTTCCTGAAGTCCACAATACAGTAATCTCCTTGGTTTTGCTGGGGTTCAGGATCAGGTTGTTGTCAGTGTACGATGCAGCTAGGTGCTTTAAATCTGCCCTGGAGTCAGACTCATCATTGTCACTGATGAGTACGATCACCAATGTGTCATCTACAAACTTTATTATGGAGTTGGATCTATACGTAGGCGTACAGTCAAGGGTGAAGAGGGAGTAGAGGAACAGGCTCAGCACACAGCCCTGAGGTGCGCCAGTGTTAAGTGTGATGGTGGAGGAACACTTGTGGGCTGACCGAGTACTACTCCCCCTTTACTATTAAGAGATTCTCACACACACACACACACACACACACACACACACACACACACACACACACACACACACACTGAGAGAGAGAGAGAGAGAGAGAGAGAGAGAGAGAGAGAGAGAGAGAGAGAGAGCGAGAGAGAGACAGACAGACAGACACACAGCACACAGAGAAAGAGAGAGTGAGGGGGGGCTTCCTGATCTTCAGTACCATTCTGCAGAGAAATTACTATTCTTTTCTCCCTGTCCTACTCTGCAATGTGGAGACAGCAAAGTGATGATGTCACTTTCTGTACTTTAAAGTTGTGATACACTAAAACGTTTGTTGCATGAGTCTTCATTAAGAATTCATTCACATCCATTTCATATGCCCTATCCCATAAATCATTTACGCTAAGTGGTAGGAACAAAGACACACACACACACACACACACACACACACACACACACACACACACACACACACACACACACACACTTAAGTATTTTGCACATTTATGTGAAGAAGTGTAAACTCCTGTAAAGTCCTGCAGATGTCGGAAAACAAAAAATTTCAGTTTTACATCTGACTGTTACAAAGCACGAACACTGGAGACTCCATTCTTTAATTTTACATTATAAATATTCATTCATTTTCAAATCTGCTTAATCCTAATAAGGGTTGTGAGGAGTCTGGTACCCATCTTAGCTGACTATGGGCAAGGGATGTGTGGGTGTGGGTGTGTGTGTGTGTGTGTGTGTGTGTGTGTGTGTGTGTGTGTGTGTGTGTGTGTGTGTGTGTGTACACACCCTGAACAGCTCGCCAGGCCATCACAGGACCAATACACACAACTATTCACACTCACACTCACACCTAGGGGCAATTTGGAACAGACAGTTAGAGTACATCAGGGGGACAGCACATGTTAAATGTTTTGGAGACAAAGTCAGAGAGGCTAGATTGAGATGGTTTGGACATGTACAGAGGAGGGATAGTGAGTATATTGGTTGTAGGATGCTGAGGTTGGAACTACCAGGCAAAAGGCCCAGAGGAAGACCAAAGAGAAGATTTATGGATGCGGTGAAGGCGGACATGAAGGTCGTTGGAGTAAGAGTAGAAGATGCAGAGGACAGGGAGAGAAGTTAGTCTACTGTGCAGGTTTTTTGACTGCAGGAGGAATCTGCAGTATTCGTAGGTAACTAACGGGGAGAACATACAAGCTCCACACAGAAATGTATGAGCCCGGGACTTGAACCCAGGACCTTCATGCTTGTGAGGCAGACATGCTAAACACTGCTACCATTATTATTATTATTATTATTATTATTATGAGCATTAGTAATATTAATCACTTACTTTCTTCTACATTTAAATAGCTCAAAAAGAAAATAATCTACAGTGGCTTATGCAACCACAATAACAACATAAACAACAAATTAATAACTGAATAAAATGCATAAATTCCTTTTTTAGGTTGAAACAACTTGCTCATGGGTGCACATTGCGCGGCGAATGACGAAGATGATGAACCAGGGCAAATCGAAAATCCATGATCTCGAAACAATTTTCATTCCACTTTCACAGACAATTTCTGCAAAATCACCGTGCGCTCTTCGCACCCCTTGTATTAAAAAATGTGTCAATTGGCACTGGGTTGCATTCACCACTATCACGTTTCCTTTGCCACCATTGCACGAGCTGTGTGTTGGAAATTTTCGTAAGGGTGCGAAAGCGAGCTTTGCTAACACGTTACAAAGTGGCAGAGTAAACGAACTTGACTCATGAAACACGAAAAAGTCGTACAAAAGATGCGTTTGCGTGTTCATAACACACTAATGATTATATAACAGGTTGTACGAGCTCCTTCACTAGACCTTCGCAATACAGGGATCCCTTGCTACTTCGCGCTTCAATTCATGTGGCTTCAGTGCATCGTGGTTTTTTTAAAGAAAATATTCATGAAATTGAAAAATAAAGAAATTAAGTAAGACTAGGAGATAAGGTTATGGAAAATGCTGCAAAAAAAAGCAAATTATGTACAACCCCCCCAAAAAAACCATAAACAAACACAAAACAAAAACAACCCAAAACCTCTCATCAAAACAACTTACATTGTTGTGAGGTGCGCATCTGAGTGCGTGCACGTCCATCTGCGTGCGTGTATGTGCGTGTATTTATATTTTATTTACATCTTATTCATTATTTTTTAATGTTTAATTGTTATTATAAACATTTACAGTGTTAAATATGTATTTATTGATATTATATACACATACATGCACGTATACGTCAGTCGGGGGTGTGATCCTATTTTGCGGAATTCGGTGGTCGCGTGGAGATCTCGGTCCCAATTAACCGCGGAAAGTGAGGGATCCCTGTAATGTCAGATATGTTTGAAATTTCCGCTCCGCCAGCATGTACGAGATGAACGGGTGCCAACGTGGAGAACAATTTGCCCCAATTTTGCATTTGAGATATGTACATCGGCAATTTTTCGCAAAAAAAAAAAAAAAAAAAATACTGTTTGTGCCATGTGCCACCACACTGCTCTGAATATTATCCATGAATTTTTACTGGAATATTTTAAATTATTTTTAAATATACATTAAATTTACCCTTTTCTTTTGACAAAGTAGAGAGATAAATGCCCCCCCACTTCCACCACACACATACGCTCTTTACTGCCTCTTTTAAATTATTCCCTGTTAAC
Source organism: Plotosus lineatus (assembly GCA_024760905.1). NCBI lineage: Eukaryota > Metazoa > Chordata > Actinopteri > Siluriformes > Plotosidae > Plotosus > Plotosus lineatus. The sequence continues at coordinate 19,839,638 of CM045734.1, read as the reverse complement.
ATGACATCCTTTAAATTATAGCGCCAAGCCCGTAAATTGTGTCATAATGTCCTATTAGCTAAAGAAATGCTGATGAAATATTTACGCTTCATGGAGCAGAAATTTCCTTCATCCAGCCGTTAATCTTCCTATCAGTGCACTCGTCTACCCAATGGCCAGAGTTCCCCAGGGACCAGCCGTAAAAAATGAACGACACCATCCCTATGTGTGTTTCCTCGGAGACACGTCTCCTTACCACAAGCTCCTCCATCACTGCCTCAGAACCACACGGAATGAGAGGTCGGCCCTGCCTCACCCCACACCGCCTCATCTCACTTCACCTCCCTCTGCCCTGTCTCATCTTTCCCTGTCCCACCGTGCGTCGCCTCACCTTAGCCCATCTCACTCCAATTCACCCCGCCCCACCTCCCCTTTGCTCGGGCCCGCCTGAACACTTTTCTAAATGAAATGAAAGATGACGTGGATGAGAAACTGTGGAAAGAAACTTTTATATCATGACAGTCATGGAAGGAGTCTCCAATGTCAGATCAGCTGGAATTCCTCACAACAGTTTATTATTTTTCCAGCAGTTTCTCTGTAATCTTTTCAAGCTACAACATTATCAGTGCGGTACAGCAGCAATAAAACGCAATGGGTTGTGGGTGAATATTTCCCTATAACAGCATGACACGAAGTATTATTCCTTATTTATAAATTATGGGTGTGCACTTCCATTATGGAGGTGACACAACTGGCCTGAAAGAGAAAATATCAAACTACTAATGTGATATGATACGGAAACATGTTTTTGCAGATGGTTCACCAAAATATGATGGTTTGAAGTAATCAAAGAAAAAAAAAAAAGGAGCGGAACGTTCCGAGGTGGCATGTTGTTGCTCCAGGACATGTCCGCTCACAGACAAGGGGAAGCGGGCGCCGAAGCAGCCTGATGCGGTTTTAAATTTCAGCCCTGTGCACTTTACTCACATCACCTGCACCATCTGATGGATGGGCAGTGGTGGTCTAGGGCACTGGATCACTGAGCCAAAGGTTGGGGGTTTGAGTCCCTCTCTCCACAAGGTTGTCACTCTCCCCCAGTGCAGATAACTGAGTTATCAAAGGCCGGCGCAGAGTCGGCTGGGATGGGCGCCAGCCTCCTCGTGACCCTCATTAGGATTAAGCAGTTACAGAAAACGAACTGAATGGAATCTGTCTGTTTCCCAAACTAAAGTTCACCATCTTCAGAGTGATGATCTGGAGTCCTAGTATGTGATGTTCTTTCATGAGGTGAGACTCTGCTGAGAAATAATACAAGAGCAAGCATTCTCCTGTGAGTTTTTTTTTTTTTTTTTTTAATTTATTTATTATTTTTTTCTGGAAGGATGGTAAGAACTTTGTGAGATGAGATTTGTTGAAAAATCTATTAAATATTGCACGACCTGGCATATATATAAATAATTGCAAATTGTGATATTTTCTTGGAGAGCCTTTAGTATTGAACACAGCATGTAATCTCCATGGTATCGCCGCTCCAGTTGGTCCAGTCGAGGCTCAGAAACATTAATGTGGCGATAAAATTGCCTTTGTTGTGCAACAGGTGGGGAAGGTAAAGGGTAAAGTCTGTTGGGCTTTTCACACCCGAGCCATCGTGACTCATCAGGCCGGTGCTTGTCCCCGGTTTCTGTAGCGTGAAGCAACCAGGAGTTCATCTCCTCCTGGATGGGACGCTAGTCCATCGCAGTTTACCTTCCCAGTATATTTTCACTGGTACCCATTTATACTGCTGGGTGAACAGAGGCACACTTGTGGTTAAGACCTTGCCCAGGGGTCTTAGCACGGTGGGAGTCTAACTGGAATTTGAACTCACAACCTCCTGATCATGAGTGCAGCACCCGAAACACTACACCACCGGCCCCACCCCATGGCAACAGGGGGGGTGGTGAGGCTTAATGGTTACAGAAGCGGGTTTGGGACCGAGAGTGAGCTGCACCTTCCGTTCCATCGACATTTATGGGTGAAGCGCCCTTGAGCAAGACACCTCACTCCCCGACTGCTTTCCAGGCGCCTCAATACATGTGTCAGCCTAGTGTGTGTTCACGATGTGCTCACTTTGGATGAGTTAAATGCAGAGGTCAAAGCTTGCCTTGTGGAATTAATACAGTATAAAAAAATAAACTCCAGGGGGAAGTGGTGGCCTGGCGGTAAAAGGTGCTGGATCACTGATCCCAAGGTTGGGGGTTCAAGCCCCAATCTCAACGGGTTGTCGGTTGTCATTGCCCCCCCCCCCCCCCCCACCCCAGTGCAGCTAACTGGGTTATCAAACGCTGTCCATGTCTCTCACTGTCTATGGTGTGAGGTTCATGTAAAGGAACCATTGCTGACTTTCAAGAAGAGCAGCTGCATAGCTGTCACCGTGCTTCTACCCTGTGATGGCCTGGCAAGCCGTCCAGACTGCCCTCGCCCAGAGTCGGCTGAGATGGGTGCCAGCCTCCCTATGACCCTAATTAGGATTAAGCAGTTATAGAAAATGGATGAGAAAATGGAATGACTGTATGAAAATGAGATCCACCGGTGACCAAAATGTACTGAGTGAGCAGATTAATGGTCTTAAATGGACTTTTTCTTCACTGATGGCATGGATATAAATGGGGACACAAATAATAAGTATTTCAAGGCACATAAGGAATCACTTTTACATATGTATTGGCACCTCAGAGTCCTGACCTGAACCCATTGAAAGTTTTCAGGATGTACTGGAGAAGACTTTATGGAGTGGTTCAGTTTTTCCCTCATCGATTCAAGACGCCAATGAAAATGAACCCGACACTGGATGGAAATAAATGATATTTTTACGTTTGTTGAAACAATGGCATGATGATTATATGCTGTAAGCTAAATGCACAACAACATAGTCCTGTGTGTGACTTTTCCTTTTTGGCCGGGCGGTGCACTCAGAGCACAAGAACAACCAAAGAGCTCGTGAATAAAGACAGTAATAAGCATAATACAGACGGTTTCTTTCTTTCTTTCCTTTTTTTTTTTTTGGTTTTGTCTCCTGATTTTATTGTTTTGGATGCAAAAATACACGTGCATGCAGAGTAACAACATAAATAACAATACAAAGTAGAAAAAAAATCATTCAGTTTAAGTGAAATTTACAGCAGAGAAATGCATTCAGAGTATTATTATTATTATTATTATTATTATTATTATTATTATTATTATTATTATTATTATTATTCTCTTCGGAGCATCCAAGTATGACTCCTCCCTGCTGGTGATTATCTCAGCATAAAGAAAATTCTAAAGAAAATGGCTGAATAGCTTTAACCCTCTGTTAACCAAGTCCCATTCTAATTGTGGTAAAACTATTTGCTCTGACAAAAATATTAATTTTGAGCCAATATCTGAAAAAAAAAAAAAAAAAAAAAAATTCCAGACTGTTAATCCTTTGACTTAATGTAGCAGATATGCTACTAGACTGAGGATTCATACCGAAGCCCATCGATTCGTTCATCCATTCCACCATTATCTATACGCCCTCGCCATGAAGGTCGCGTAAAAACTGGAGCCAATCCCATCTTCAAAACAAGTCTTAAACTTCAATGTTTTATACAACACATTTAATTTTTAAAAATATAAACCACACACAGAGCAATAATAAACATACACTGTATGAGAGAAAGGAACTGGGATATGGAACTAATTCTTACTATTACGATTAAAAAAAAAATCTATTTATAAAGTGTTAAAAGGTGTTTTTAAGCAAAATAACACATCTGCATATTTCCAATACTGATGAAAAAATTGTTCCAACTTTCCAAAATATGAATTTCTGCTGATTGTCCAGAGCGTCTGGCAACACAGCGAAAAGAAAATCGCCAAAATGAAAGCATATATATTTTAGCACCTTTTGTTTACATTAAGATTATAAAACTAAAACTACCATTTTATTTCTGAAATACACACCAGCCTTATGCTTGTTTCTGTACACACAATATTTCATGGATAATTTCTATCTGAATTCTTTGGTACTTAAAAAAAAACAAACAAACAAACAAACAAACAAACAAACAAAAAAACACAATTAAAGGTGCAGTCTAGAGTTTTTTAGCACCTCCTGCTGTCTGAAAGGTGATCTGCAGTTGCACTGAAACGCTGTTATGTTTTAATTCTCTTACAAACGAGAACTATTCCTTTGAACACAGATGAGTTCTTATTTGTTGTTTTTTGGGGGGAGGGGAAGGGGTGGGACTAAGCATATATATATATATATATATATATATATATATATATATATATATATATATATATATATTCCTAGGCGGGGATACATTCCGAGGCTGAAATGAAGAAAATACTCCTGAAAATATTTTTAAAAATACTTATTTTTTGTGTATCTTTTAAATGATCACAAGGTTTTGAGACACTTTTGGGAATTAAAGACTGCACCTTGAATGTTGTTGTTGGCTTGTGCATCCCTGAGGAGAGAGACACACACACACACACACACACACACACACACACACACACACACACACACACACACACATGCACAAATGTAATCAATTCCTCATAAAACACATTGAAGGAATATGTGTTCAAATATTCGGTCAGGTGCGTGCAATGTCACAACCAATCACAGTCCTTCTCAGGTGGCACATGACCAAAGTACAGCATCTGATATTTGAAGGCACATAAGATAACTGACTAAAAAAATTAAAATAAAAATTAAACAGATGTTTGAATCCATTATACTGCACATGGTTCACACTTGGATGTAATGCAACAATGATGCTGGTCACATGATCCATCCATGAGAAAAGCACAGGAACTTTGATAAAGTCTTTAGTCTTTTGGGCGCACACACACGCCTAAATCATGAACTGTGTGTATCCCTCCGCCCCTGTTACAATGACGTCCATCCAGATGCGCATGGCCTCGGGAGATGGAGCCACCATGTAGTATACACGATCATGAGTCTTCACGCTGAACGTCAAGGATGGATTCGGGCTCTAAGGGAAAGAAATGGAGAAATTACAGTGCTGCCATCCGGTGTTCTCAAAGTGTAGTGCAGAAAAGAAACGTTCATCATCCGTTCATTTTCTGTAACCACTTTAATCCCAATTAGCGTCACGGGGAGGCTGGTGCCCATCCCAGCAGACTTCAGGGGAGGGCAGAGTACACCCTGGACAGCTTGCCAAGTCATTGCAGGGCAGAAACCCGCTGACGGCTATGCAGCTACTCTTGTCGAAAGTTAGCAATGGTTGTTTTACATGAACCTCTCACCATAGACAGTGAGAGACATGGCTGGCCTTTGACAACCCAGTTAGCTGCACTGAGGGGACAGTGACAACCTTGTGGAGAGTGGGACTCGAACCCCCAAACCTTAGGATCAGCGATCCAGCACCCTTTACCACAGTAGGTTAATTGGCTGTTCTAAATCACCTGTAGGCGTATGTGTATGCATGGTCGTGTGAATGTTGTCCCTGCGATGGCCTGGCGAGCTGTCTTGGGTGTACCCTGCCCTCGTCCGGAGTCGGCTGAGATGGGCACCAGCCTCCCCATGACCCTAATTAGGATGAATGATGATAAATGAAATGTGAAGTGTGGTATTACAACAGGTCCAACAGGGGTGCTCAAAGTTATCTTCTAGTTTTCTCAGTTGGAGCTGACGCTAACAATATAGCAACTATATAGCTAACGCTACTGAGCTTACTGAGGCTGACTTGCTATCTCGGTACATAAGTGTCTGTTACACTTTGAAAAAATGGACCCAGTCACACACTTCAATTCGCTTTATTCACAGTAAATACAGATACCATGACCATCAGCGCTCTTTCCTTTCTGCTCTGTACAGCTCTCTCAGACGGGTGCATTGCATATGTGTATACTGTGAAAATATTTGAAATAATAATAAAAGAGCAATCTTTTGTCTAATATGGAGAATACGTTGGTCTCTGAGGGTGCTATCTTAAAACCCTCTCAAGTGAATAATATTCCATGTTCAACTTTCCAATATGGCCGCCAAGGTACACTCCTAGTGCTGTGTACAGGGATCTCTCGCTACCTCGCGCTTAAATTCATGCGGCTTCAGTGCATCGCAGTTTAAAAAAAAAATTAATCATCAAATTAAGAAATAAGGACATTCAGAAAGAATAGAGGAAAAGTTAAGGAAAATGCCATAAAAACAAGGCCAATTGTACAAAAAAAAAATTTTAAAGAAGGGGGACCGGAGGGTGTGTTCCAATTATCGGGGAATTACACTCCTCAGCCGACCTGGGAAAGTCTATGCAGGGGTACTGGAGAGGAGGATCCGACCGATAGTCGAACCTCGGATTCAGGAGGAACAATGTGGTTTTCGTCCTGGCCGCAGCACTCTTGACCAACTCTATACGCTCCACAGGATTCTGGAGAGGGCATGGGAGTTTTCCCAATCTGTCCACATGTGCTTTGTGGATTTGGAGAAGGCTTTCGACCGTGTCCCTCGAAAGATCTTGTGGGGCGTGCTCCGAGAGTACGGCGTTCCGGATCCGTTGCTATGAGCTATTCGGTCGCTGTATCACCGGAGCCAGAGTTCGGTCCATATTGGTAACAGCAGCTCGGATTCGTTTCCAGTGGGAGTTGGAGTCCGCCAAGGCTGTCCTTTGTCACCGATTCTGTTCATAATTTTTATGGACAGAATTTCTAGGTGCAGTCGAGGCGATGAGGGGTTCTGGTTTGGTGGCCATCGGATATCATCTCTGCTTTTTGCGGATGATGTTGTCCTTTTGGCTTCATCAAGTCGGGCCCCCCAGCTTTCATTGGAGCGATTCGCAGCCGAGTGCGAAGTAGCCGGGATGAAGATCAATACCTCCAAGTCCGAGGCCATGGTTCTCAGTCGGACAATGGTGGAATGCACCCTCCGGGTCGGGAATGAGGTCCTGCCCCAAGTGGAGGAGTGTAAGTATCTTGGGGTCTTGTTTACGAGTGAGGGAAGGATGGAGCGAGAGATCGACAGACGGATCGCTGCAGCCTCTGCTGTTAAGCGGTGCCTGTACTGGTCCGTTGTGGTGAAAAAGGAGCTGAGCCGCAAGGCGAAGCTCTCAATTTACCAGTCGATCTACGTTCCAACCCTCACCTATGGTCACGAGCTTTGGGTAATGACCAAAAGAACAAGATCACGGATACAAGCGGCTGAAATGAGCTTCCTTCGCCGGGTGGCGGGGTTCTCCCTTAGAGATAGGGTGAGAAGCTCCGCCATCCGGGGAGAGCTCGGAGTAGATCCGCTGCTCCTCCGCATTGAGAGGGGCCAGTTGAGGTGGCTCGGGCATCTGGTCAAAATGCCCCCCGGACGCCTCCCTGGTGTGGTGTTTCGGGCATGTCCAACCGGGAAGAGACCCCGATGTCGACCTAGAACACGCTGGAGGGACTATGTCTCTCGGCTTGTCTGGGACCGCCTCGGTGTCCCCCCGGGAAAGTTGGAGGAAGTGGCTCGGGAGAGGGACGTCTGGACCTCTTTGCTAAGGTTGCTGCCCCCGCGACCCGACCCTGGACTAAGCGGAAGAAGATGATGATGATGATGATGATGATATTATATACAGTACACATATACATGTATGTATATGTCACTCAGGGGGGCTGGGAGGGGTGATCCTATGTCGTGGAATTTGGTGGTCATGGGGGGATCTCGGTCCCAATTAACCGCGGAAAGTGAGGGATCGCTGTATTGCACAATTTCGATTAAAAGCCTGATAATATGAATCGTATTTAAAATTTAATAGCTAATAAACAAAGCAAACAAACAAATAAAATGACAGTTAAATAACTACACACACACACACACACACACACACACACACACAATTTTGCATGACAATATAAACATGCTATCATAGGATTTCTTACCTTGTGTGCGTTCTTTAAATGATCGTAATAGACCTCCTCTATGGCCTGGAAGTAGATCACTCCCTTCATCTTTGCCTCATGTTTATCTGTTACCATGGCAACAATGCATCATCAAGTTTGACAACACTCTAAGACACACGGATATCCAGTATGTCTGACTGCACTGTGTTATTCTGACCTGCATAATAAGACAGTGTCCTGCGGTTACGGTCGAAGACAAACCAGCGCTTCTTCCACGTCTTGATCTTCCCGCCCATCTTAATAAGGAAACCACGGCACGTCTTCTCCATGATGGAGATGTGGTAGCAAGTCTCGATGTTGTGACCGGCTGACTCGATGTGGCTACGCAGGTCGAAATCATCCTTCCTCACAGGCAGGTAGCGGGTCAGTGGACGAGACTGTGAACAGAACAAAACAGGAGACGGCGTATAGCATCACCAGTCAAAAAGTGATTAAGTGACATCAAGACCTTTTAATATGCAGACAAATACAGAAAATATGTTACTATGACAACCACTGTTCTAGCTATCACTTTTGTTTTGAATTTTCCCACATTTTCTTCCCAATTTAATTGTATCAAATTCCCACCCAGCAAGTACTGTCTTCCCTATCACATAATCACCATCGACCAGGGAAGGGCAAAATCATATACACCGTGATATGCAACGCTGGCCACCCGCCTCTTTTAGAACTGTGATGCATACATATTTGAAGGAAAATGCTATCTTCCCCCTTGTACAATTGAGCTCACAGAAACACGTGATTGGCTGGCGATTGGTTTTGAGTGACAGGGAAGTGAGCCTATGCCATCCCTCCGTCCCATATGAGCTCAACCAATTAGCAGATTACAGATTAGCTCACGGATAGCTGCGGCATTAACCTGGATTCCAACTCGGTTAATAGTGATGCAACGCACCCTATCGGTGGGCCACTCGGGAGCCTGTTCTACCAAACTAACAATGCAAATTAAAATCCAAATTCCTACAATGACAACCTATCCTAATTTACATATTGGCTGTGATTGGTCCAAAGGAATGAAGTTGGTTTTTCTGACATCACAACTTGAGCTCAGACATATTGTAGTTCCACCTTAAATCAATTTCATACAGAACGTAGGTTGCATAAAATACAAAACCGCCTCACTCTCGCACCTGAGCTCTCTGTTTCTCTCGCAGCTTCACCTCCCTCTCGATTAGTTTTTGTCGTCTACACGTTTCCTCCTGAAGTCTTTTCTCCAGCTCTTCTCTTCTCCTGCGTTCCTCCTCCAGAGCCTGACGCCGAATCTCCATCTCTCGCTCCTGGTCGTGCAAAAAACAAGAACAAAAAAAACAAACAAACAAACAAAAAATATTACCCCAGATCAATATTCTCACCCTGAAGCAACAAAAATTCTCATCAGGTTTACAAATGTTCAGTTCATTTCCAGTAACCACTTAATCCTAATTGCAGGGAGGCTGACACCCATTGAAGCCAATTCCGGGTGAGGGCAGAGTACACCTTGGATAGCTTGCCAGGCCATCGCATGATATGAGGTTCAACCCCACCAAAAATCTGCCCCATCCAAAGAGCATAAATTTGATTTACGAGCTCTGCTGGAGAAATGGCTCATCAGGGCCGATTAGCCTCATATTCTTCTGCATGTATTCCTCTGTGCTCTGAGAACGCCTTGTGCAGTGCTTCTCAATTATTTTCTGTGATGTCCCCTCTAGGAAGAAAAATAAACATTTCACGCTCTCCCAGCGCCCCATGCGTGACTATAAATAGGGTTTACTGCACTTTATATTGTTTGCTCAGTGCTTTTTCCCTACACCACAGCTCGACAATGAGAGCGCCACTGCCAATTATAGCAGTGAATGTGCAATTACACTTAATTCCAATACAGCATGGGACAAGGGTCACACACGACCCCCCTGGAATCACACCGCGCCCTCCGCGCCTGATTTGAGAGGCACTGGCCTTGTGGGGGCTTACAATGAGCCTTTCCTCGCTGGCATTTGTAGAGTGTACATGCACAAAATTGTCCTCCTCCTCCTCCTCTTCTGTTACACATCACCTCCTGCCTGCCCACGTGACATCTTCGCCGCAGTCGATGATCGGAAGGGTTAGTTGACTTATTGTTTATTCTTATTTTATCATTATTCATTATTAAATATTATTAATAATAATGTACATGTATTATTATTATTATTATTATTATTATGAAATATTTATTGTTTTTACATGTTATTTTTAATATATTAGGTCAAATATACATAGGTTATGGAATTTTGAGAAGGGGTTGGAACGGATTAATTGGTTTTCTGTTATTTCCTATCAGAACTTTTGTTTCATCTAAAGAACTTTTCACTTATGAGCTTGCTCCCAGAACGGATTAAATTCGTTAGTCAACGTATCACTGTATATATATATATATATATATATATATATATATATATATATATATGTATGTATGTATGTATATTTAGAATAGGGGTGGCCTGGTGGTAAGGTGCTGGATCACTGATCCTAAGGTTAGGAGTTCAAGCCCCACTCTCAACGGGTTGTCACTGTCCCACCAGTGCACTAACTGGGTTATCAAAGGCCGGCCATGTCTCTCACTGTCTATGGTGGAAGGTTCATGTAAAAGAAACATTGCTGACTTTTGACAAGAGGAGCTGCATAGCCATCAGCGAGTGTCTGCCCTGCGATGGCCTTGCGAGCTGTCCGGTGTATACTCTGTCCTCACTCGGAGTCGGCTGAGATGGATGCCAGCCTCTCCGCAACCCTAATTACAATTAAACAGTTCAGAAAATGAATGAATAAATGAATATATAGAACTTGATCTCAATGTGAGAAAAAAAGAAATCACTCTGGTATAAAAACATCATTCATTCATTTTCTAAGCCACTTTATCCTAATTAGTGAAGACTGGAGCCTGTGTCAGTCAGCAAAGTTGGGTTACACCAGGTCCAACACACACACACACACACACACACACACACACACACACACACACACACTCACCCTTAGGGTCAATTTCGAACAACCAGTTAGCCCAATGTGAGGCTACATAGAGAAACACTCAAGCCATTGATTCGAACCCAGACCTTGTTGCTGTGAGACAGATATGCCAAAAACTGTGCAACCGTATCACCCCAGATAAGCAATTTAAATATAAAATATATTTAGAATTAAACTTCGAATTCTGTTTTTAAATATAAAATATAAAAATATACGTATTTGAATTCTTTTTAAAATATAAAATATAAAAATATACAGGGATCCCTTGATACTTCGCGCTTCAACTCATGCGGCTTCAGTGCATAAGGTATTTTTTTTAAATCTTCATAAAATTAAAAAAAAATAAGGACATTAAGGAAGAATAGTGGAAAAGGTTAAGGAAAATGCTGCAAAAGCAAGGCCAATTATACAAAAAAACCCCTCCAAACAAACAAAAACAAAAAACAACCCAAGACCTCCCATCAAAACTACTTACATTTTTGTGAGGTGTGCATCTGTATGTGTGTATTTATATTTTATTTACATCTATTTTTGAATGTTTAATTGTTATTAGCATTATATTATAAGCATTTTTAGCATTGAATATGTATTTATTGAAACTAAATACACATATACATGCACGTATACGTCAGTCGGGGGGGGGGGGGGGGGGGTTGGGGGTTGGGGGGTGAGCCTACTTCGTGAATTTCATGGGGGGATCTCGGTCCCAATTAACCACGGAAAGTGAGGGATCCCTGTATTATAATTCTGTTTTTAAATATAAAATATAAAAATATATTTGAATTCTTTTTTGAAATATAAAATATAAAAATATACAGTATTAGAATTATGTTTTTAAATATAAAAATGTTCATAATTAAAAAATTTGTATGATTCTTTATGTTCTGCAAACTTACTAATACTCATTCATATTTAAATGTATTCAATTACCCCAGAGTGGGCTGAGATGGGCGCCAGCCTCCCAATGACCCTAATTAGGACTAAGCGGTGCAGAAAATGAATGAATGAGGATAAAACAAAACTATTTCATCAGACATGTTGTTGTCACAGCTTTGTTTGCATTGATGGCTTTTATTGTAAAACCCAAGTAACAGTCTTGTTCAGATGTTCATTTGGTTTATTGTTGTTTTGTTCTTGAACTTGTAAATCTGAGCAATTGATTTTATAGCTTTGCGATTCTCAAACAGCTTGGGCTCTGAGGTCAGTGGTTGCAGCACCCACCCTGTGCTCCAGGAGTCTGTGTTTCTCGGCTTGAGCCTCCCTCAGCAGCCTCTCCATCTCCTCGATCTTGGCCACATTGGCGGTGCTGGCACTGCACAAATGAGACACATCCGTAGATTTCTGCAGGGTTCCTGTACAAACATCCCACTCTACAGCTTTACAGGACAAGCTAGACAAAAGACGTAGGGCAAGAATTCCCAAAATAAAACACACCCCCACAAAAACCCATCAATGTTTAGAAGCGCACAGGAGGAATCAATAAAGCTGCTCAGTGCTGGAAAGCATTAGGAGCCCAGACCCAAATTCCGATGTTGTTTTCCGTTTTCAAACTTCACATATCACACGTGGAACCTATCGAATCGACTCCGTCTCCTTTAAAATCCCCTTCAAACATTCCCCATCAAAAACTCTTATAGTATTCTCCAAACTTACATTCTGTGAAGGTTTGAATTTGGAGAGACAGTAGAGGTTTGGTGTTGGAGGAATGGTGGAGGTTTGGAGTTGAAGCAATTCCACTGTCCTTCCAACTCAAAATTTTCACCATCGCTCCAACACCAAACACCATCTCTCCAACGCTGAATCTTCACCAGCTCTCCGAGTCCAAACTTACACATACCAAAAACTCCACCATCCGTCCAACTCCAACCCTCCACTATCACTCCAATTACAAACTTTCACTATGCCTCAAACATCAATCCTCCACAATCACTCCAACACCATAGTACCACCATCTTTTCAACACCAAACCTCCACCATCCCTCCAACTCCAAACTTTCATCATCGCTTAACATCAAACCTCCATTATCCCTCCAACTCCAAACCTCCCGCATCCCTCCAATTCCAAACTTTCAGCATTGTTCCAACTCAAAACCTTCACCATCCCTCCAACTCCAAAGAGCCACCTTCACTCCAACTCCAAACCTCCACCATCCCTCCAATTCCAAACTTTCACCATGGTTCCAAAACCAAACCTCCACTATCCCTCCAACTTCAAACCTCCACTATCCCTCCAACTATAAAGCGCCACCTTCACTCCAACTCCAAAACTCCACCATCCCTCCTATTCCAAACTTTCATCATCGTTCAACTCCAAACCTCCCTCATCCCTCCAATTCCAAACTTTCAGCATCACTCCAATTCAAAACCTCCACCTCCATCCCAACTCCTCCAACTTCAAACCTCCACTATCCCTCCAACTCTAAACCTCCCGCATCCCACCAATTCCAAACTTTCACCATCATGCTAACTCAAACTCAAAACCTCCACTATCCCTCCAACTATAAAGAGCCACCTTCACACCAACCCCAAATCTCCCGCATCCCTCCAATTCCAAACTTTCACCATCACTCTAACTCAAACTCAAAACCTCCACTATCCCTCCAACTATAAAGAGCCACCTTCACTCCAACTCCAAAACTCCACCATCCCTCCTATTCCAAACTTTCATCATCGTTCAACTCCAAACCTCCCTCATCCCTCCAATTCCAAACTTTCAGCATCACTCCAATTCAAAACCTCCACCTCCATCCCAACTCCTCCAACTTCAAACCTCCACTATCCCTCCAACTCTAAACCTCCCGCATCCCTCCAATTCCAAACTTTCACCATCATGCTAACTCAAACTCAAAACCTCCACTATCCCTCCAACTATAAAGAGCCACCTTCACTCCAACTCCAAACCTCCACCATCCCTCCAATTCCAAACTTTCATCATCATTCAACACCAAACCGCCATTATCCCTCCAACTCCAAACCCCCATCATCCCTCCAATTCCAACCTTTCAGCATCACTCCAACTCAAAACCTTCACTATCCCTCCAACTCCAAAGAGCCACCTTCACTCCAACTCCAAATGTTCACCATCCATCCAATTCCAAACTTTCACCATGGTTCCAAGACCAAACCACCACTATCCCTCTAACACCAAACCTCCACCAGTACTCCAACTCCAAACCTAAACAATCTTTCAGCTCCAAACTCCCACCATTCCTTTAACACCAAACCTCTACCATCTCTCCAAATTCAAACCTTCACAAAATGTTTCTGCTTTACAAATGATATTAGAGCTTCACAATGCTAGAACAGTTATCCACCCAAGGAACCCTTGAAGAACATCCCTTTTAAGAGTGTACACAGTTCCTCTGCAGGTTATTTGAGTGTTTTGACTAAAAATAGTAACCTTAATCCTTAACAGTAAACAATCAAAAATGTTGTTGTTACACAACAGCCAGCAAGAAGGAGGAGGAGCATAAAGTTGTGGGTCTACCTTGAACCTGTTCCTAAACACTCTCTGGTTCCTAAAGAGATTATGGGTTTTTAAAACTTCATTGATTTTCTGAACCTCCTAATCCTAATTAGGGTTGCGGGGCTAATTGGCTGTTCCAAATAACCCACTGTGCACGTTTTTGTACTATTGGAGGAAATACACGCAAGCACAGGGAGAACATGGAAACGCCACACAGAAACGCACAGGCTGGGAATCGAACCCAGGACCTTCTTGCTGTGAGGCGGACATGCTAACCGCTACGTCACCGTGCCATCTGGTTTCTAAAACGGTTCTGGAAAAAATTCTTCAGGAATCTTAGTTCCAGATGGGTTACAATACATTACATTACATTACATTACACTTGTAGAAGGTTCCACCGAGCACAGTGAAGGTTCTTGGTGTTGGCTGATTAAAGATAAGGGTTCTGCGTAAAATTATAAAAGTATGAAATACTACAGAAATTCCAGAATTTTCCCGAAGTGATGGTGTGTTGTGAATCTGCGCTGAGCTCATCTTCAGATCTGATCTCTCAACTGTGAAGACATAAGAGCTCCCAAACACCGGTAATTCCAACAGCACACAAGTTCCCATATATATCTGTAATCTCAGCTTCACAGCTATCATCAGAACTGCTATTAACACGAACGTCAAAAAAAAAAAAAAACACAAACAAACTCAGCATGCAGACATGACGCTGGATACTTTTAGCAGACGTGTAACAACATGTCTGAGACATTTCGCCATTCACTCAACTATCCTCCATCCCTCCTTCACCCCGTCCACCCATTCAACATCACGCTACAACACTACAATCATAACACAGTAACACATTTCAGCGATATCAACACGCCGTGTTCGCTTACCGACGTTCCTGCAGAAAAACTAAATCCACGTCCATTCTCGATGCAGGAGAAACACAGCGGCACACAAAGACATGCAGCACACACAACGAGCACCAGACTCTGCTGCTGATTACATTCAAACTGAGGGAAAAAAAATCCCTGAATCTGTTTCCTCTAACTGTTCCCGGTGAAATCCGAGCCCCGTGGTCCCGGAGTTGAGTGATGGAGGGGGTGAAGAGCAGCGCAGGCCGCCTCTCTCTCTCTCTCTCTCTCTCTCCCTCTCTCTTACAATGGACATGACAATCTCTCTGACTATCATTATTAAAGCAAGTGATGTTTTCTTTCTATTGTTCTTAATCATGAAGAAAGTAACTGCCTCACGGGTGAGAGCTTGACCTGGAGACGTTGTCGGGCGAACAGGCGGAGATGCTGGTCTCCATGCTGTCTGAGCTGTCCACGCTGAACGTATCGAAGCCATTGTCACGGTAACCCATAGAGTCCAGGTAGACGTTGGACTGGGAGGCGGCATGACCCCCAAGCTCCGTCAGTTTCGAACGGTGATCCTCACCCACCAGCTGCTGGCTGTGACCTGAGACACACAGGATAGAGATAAATATATGAATTTATCAGTAATTAAATCATAAATAACAATATAATATAACATAATAAAAATAAACAATAAATGTGGCTTCAGTGTTAACACAAAATAAATTCAAAATCCTGGGAACATAACTTCTAATTGCTGGAATATTACCAGGAGGCTCATGTACAAACATGAGGTGACAGAAAGAGAGACGTTCAGGGAGGAAAAGAGGCAGATAGAAAGAAACAGAGAGAGAGAGAGAGAGAGAGAGAGAGAGAGAGAGAGAGAGATGAAAGA
>CM045734.1:19813563-19818563 GCA_024760905.1 Plotosus lineatus | reverse complement strand
GAAGCGAGGGGGAGGAGACATGCTGCGCAGACACAAGCGCAGATGCAAACACAGATGCAATTACCCAGCAGTACCTCAGCACTTTTTATGGACAGAAAGGAGAAGAGACAGGAAAATGCCACGATATCAACAGGAACTCGTGAGACATGATGGGTGTGGCTAAGCTCACTACATGGCTGACAGACATCAGCCAATAAGGAGCTGTCCTGGAACAGGAAAGAAAGAAAGAACTGAAGAAAGAAAGAAAAGCAGGCCTGTTTCCATAGTGATCACTTAAGGGGCGTGTCCTTCTACAGTCAAGCTTGCAAATTGAACCTTTAATCATTAAAGCATAGATATGAATATATAAATATTTTAATATATTCATATATTATTCATGTTAATTGGAAAGCTCGATGAGAAATAATGACTAGCTATTAATATTTCAGCTTATTAAAGAGCTTTCATGAGAAAAAATATTTTTAGGAAGAAAAAACACCTTTCACAAGATTCTCACAAAGTTGGAGATGATTGATCCGGAGCAAGTCAGCTGCTGCATGTCATTTGCATAAAATTATATTGTTTACTCCTTTCGAAATCTGATTCTTGTTTCTTAACTCTGGTGAGAATTAATTCGATTTCGATCCAGAGGTTTACGATGAACAGGTGACGTTTTCGCGCCGTACCTCTTTCATACACAGGGGGTTAACGGGGAAGCTCCGCCCACCAGTGAGCTCGCCATATTTCTTCTCCAGGCTGTTGAGATTCTCCTTTTCCTGCAATACAATGAAGAAAGTTGATTTAGTGTAAAAGACACGACTGGTTCCGCCTCCTTCCTCGTGCTTCTGCATCTCTCACCCGCTGCAACATCATCTGCAAGTTGGTCTTCTCCTTCAGGAAGCTCTCTTTCTCCTTTTGGGCCTGATGGATGATCTGCGTGGACTGTTTCTTCAGAGCGAGCAATTTCTCCTACAGGGAAAACAACAACAACAACAACAACAAAGAAACACAAAATTACTTTAAGAATCTTTTTTACATTTGAGAAAGTCTTAAGAAAACAAAAATACACACAAAGTATTACATTCATGAGAGAAAAAAAAAAATCACACCGCGTATAAATTATTCAAATTTTTTTTAATTTTTGATGATCTCTTCGCATGTATTACAATGGGGATGGTTCGATCTGATTAATTTTGTAACTTGGTACGGTGTAATGGACGTCACTGCAATACCTTGCGTGTGACGGTGCTGCGCTGATACTCCGCAATCTCTCGGAGGATCTGCTGCGTCTGCGTCTCTTTCTCTTCGTCGTGACGGCTCTCTCGCTCCAGCTGCTGGAACTCCAAGTCCTCGAAGCGCTTGGTCTCCACCTCCAGCATCTCAGAGTCCTGTGTTGACACACAAACAAACATACACACACTTTAATAAACCATCCTATTCATTCATTCATTTTCTAAGATGCTTAATCCTAATTGTGTGGCCGGTGGTGTCGTGGTTAGGGTGCTGTGCTCATGATCGGGACGTTGTGTGTTCAAATCCCAGCTACACCCCCACTGTGTTAAGACCCCTGGGCAAGGACTCAACCACAAGTGTGCCTCTGTTCACCCAGCAGTATAAATGGGTACCAATAAAAATATACTGGGAGTGTAGCCGGCGGTGGACTAGCGTCCCATCTCGGAGGAGTCGTCCTCCAAGTAACTTCACGCTATGGAAACCAGGGATAAGCTCCAACCTGATGAGCCACTATGGCTCGGGAGTAAAAAGCCCAATGGACTTTACCTTTTACATTAATCCCAATTAGGGTCGCGGGGAGGCTGACACCCATCTCAGCCAACACCCTGGACAGCTCGCCAAGTCATTGCAAGGCCAACACTCACACAACCATTCACACTCGCACCTAGGGGCGATTTGGAACAGCCAATTAACCGACCTATGTTTTTGGAATGTGGGAGGAAACCGGAGCACCTGGTGGACACCCATGCAAGCACAGGGAGAACATGCAAACTCCACACAGAAACACCCAAGCTGGGAATCAAACCCAGGACCTTTTTGTGGTGAGGTGAACGTCTCATTCCTGAAATGTGAGGCGCTCCACCGAAAGTAGGCGCTTGTCGCAAATGACACACGGAGCTTGTGAGACAAATCGCGGCTTATCCGGACTTCCGATCTTTCATGTGAGCAAGTGATGGTTGAGTACTAAACAAGTATTCAACGCGCACTTGTTCACCTGAAAGATCGGAGGTCCGGATAAGCCACGCATCATCTCACAAGCACTGTGTGTCACTTGCGACAAGCGCCTACTTTCAGTGGAGCACGTCACAAATATTAAACCGGAGAACTCATTCTTTGAGGGATTAATGTCATTCCCCATTGGAGTTCTGGGTCATCCCGAGCAAAGATGAACATGAACAATCCTGTAGAGTAGCACACTTCACAAAGGTTCATTCTTTTAAATATTTAATAATTCATTTATTTAGTGAACTGCTTAATCCTACTAGAGTTGTATGGAGGCTGGAGCAGACTAGGGGTGACTCTGGGTGAGGGCGGGGTACGCCCTGGACAGCTTGTCAATCCATTGCTTGGCAAAAACGCACACAACCATTCACTCTTCCACACCGAGAACAATTGGGAACAGCTAATTAGCCTAACATGCACGTCTTTGGACTGAGGACAGAAACCGGAGTACCTGGAGGAAACCATACAAGCACAGGGAGAGCCTGCAAACGCCATATAGAAATGCCCTTGCTGAGCCAGGAACTCAAACCCAGGATGTTCTTGCTGTGGGACGGACGTCCTAACGCCATCATGTCACCCCCTTTTTAAACATTTCTGTAACTAAAACTTCAAACTTCACATTTCTCAAAATTTTAATATAATTTAGGGGCGGAACTATGCGAATCATCGCCATCTGATATGCAAATGCGTTGTCATGGTAGAAATAGATTCTTTCTATTTATACTTTTAAATAAATGCGAACATGAAGCTGTAAACCAAGACGCCGTTACTGATCCTGAAACCACACTCGAGTATTTCCTTCCTGCTGTTCCAGGATGGCGTAAGGATGAAACATGATGTTTTTTTAATTTGCATATTCATGTCTTCTCATGGATCTTGGCATTTTTAATGAGGAGTGAACTTTCAGAGCTGTTTCAATGCATTTTTTTTTGCACATTAATAAAACATTAAGTGATTTATTATTCCACTCTAAGGTTCAGCGTTTTTTTATTCTCAGCTTCCAAGAGTCTTGAGAAGGTGCCAGAAGGTGAAATGTTTCTCATTGCCAAGGACACCAATGTATGCAAACATGCACGCCCTCTCCTGTCAACATGCATGCCAATCACGCTTCAGCAACTCTGTGCTGACCTCTAACCTATAAATGCATCACACACTAATCTGCAACAACATAAGCCCACAGCTGTCACTCTGTCATCCAACCACACACACACGCACGCATGTACACACACACACACACACACACACACACACACACACACACACACACACCCCAGCTCATGCAGCATGTGTTTATGTGTCTGCACACATAATTACACATCAGGAACGTGGACACGATGAGAGTGTGTATGTTGCATACAGTTACAGCAAGAACAGCACGCCGATGATTTTGTGTTATTATGTAATTATTCAGAGAGAGAAAGCAAGCCAGCAAGCAAGTGTGAGAAAAAGAGAGGGTGAGAGAGAGAGAGAGAGAGAGAGAGAGAGAGAGAGAGAGAGAGAGAGAGAGAGAGAGACTAAAGAAGGACGGGGAAAGGAGGGAGATGAAGGCTCTGTATTTAGTACTGACCCTGGACAGCTGGACGACGAGCTGCTCTTTCAGGGCTTCGGGACACGTGTCAAGCTGAGCGCGCTGCTCGGACAGCACTTCTGCGAGACGCTCGAGCTTTACCCGCTCAGCATCGAGCTGTGTTTTATCCTTTACCGGACACACACACACACACACACACACACACACACACACACACACACACACACACACACACACACACACACACACACACACACACAAGCTCACGCACGCACACACGCACACACGCGCACGAGCACACATATACACACACACACACACACACACACACACACACACACACACACACACACACACACACACACACACACACACACATACACGCACGCACGCACACACACACACAGGGTAGAGAGATACAGACAGACAGGGCAGAGGCGTTAGTGCAGGGGCAGTTGTGGAGGCTGGGGTTAGTCACTAACATCCCGATGACATCAGCAATGAAACTCAGAAGAAGAGAATGATGATATAGATGATAATGATGATGATGATGATGAAGATGAGTGGTGATTGTATGCGATATAAAAGCAGAAACGTTAAAATGATTAGTGAGTATCAAGGACACTCTTACTCTGAAACTAAATCTGACTCACACTGACTCTCACACTGACTCTAACTCTGACGTTTCTTCTAACTTTGACACTGAGTCTTATACTAAATCTGACTCTCATGCTTATTTGACAATGACCCTGACTCTGGCCTACACACTGACTCTCACGCCGAGTTGTTCATTGACTCCCACACTGACTCTCACTCTGACACTGAGTCTCATACTGACTCGCACACTGACTTTGGCTCCAACACTGACTCATATACTGACTCGCACACTGACTTTGGCTCTAACACTGACTCTTACACTGACTTCCTCACTGACTCTGACTTGTACAATGACTCACGCTCACTCTCACAGTGTTTCTGATTCTGAAACTGGAGACTCCTCCTAATAATGCTTGATCTTACAATGAGAAAACTTCATCGTAATGATGTCTGTGTGGAGAATAGGGTTCCTGTGCATGAGCTGTCACTATGGAAGTGATCATATATTACAACAATTGCTGCAATAACAGAGCTGCTCTTATAGAAAATAATCAGCACCCTGTGACCAATCAGAATCCAGAATTTAGTGGCGCTGTGGTGTAATATTTCATATACAGTCTGTAAAACGTCTCATAAAATCTGGAAGTCAGCAGGTCAGTGA
>CM045734.1:19796063-19811063 GCA_024760905.1 Plotosus lineatus | reverse complement strand
ACATCACATCTTCAGTAGTCCCATCACAATTACGAGTAATAAACAAAAAGGTAGGAATGGAATTCTTTCTTCTGGTTAAATGCTGTGACTCTTTTGATAGTATCACGAATACTAAAGGTGTGTTCACGGTGTAGTCATGTAAAAATGTGCAGAAATGTTCTCCGTTTCTGTGTAAATTTTAAACCACAATACAAAGATACAAACATAAAAAATAGACATAAATCAAGAAGTCTTATTGATGGACCTTATCTGAGAACTTAATGACTCAAAAAAATGATAATTCTTGCAAATTTTCCAATAACTTAGTTCATATATAATTATTAAAAATTTACAAAATAACTTTAATAAGCAAATTATATTAAACTTAATGCTGCAGCCATTACTGCACAACATAAACACTCAAGATGAAACCTAATGAGGCCTTAATTCTGAGTATTTCCCCAGAACAGACTGTAATACACCACTTCCAAAATCAGATTAAATCTGAGTCATTTCTTGAGCTGATATTCAGCAGCAGATTTTCAGGAAACGCTGATCCTTCGCCGGTGGGTCACACAGACTGGTTTTCCTTTTAATCTAATACACGCGATGTCTACACAGAACACATAGTGGCCAGCTGCCCTTAGATTCAGTCTCAAGAGACAAAAATGCATTTCTTTAGCAAAGAATTGCAACGTAATCTCAATCAGGACGTGCAGGGAAAAAAAAAACTTAAGAATGAACCTGAGGAATGAAGCCATTATAGAATCAGAAAAAATGTGTAGTTATAGTTCCAATCCAGGCCCTGGATTTATTTTAGCCTTTAAAACTTGGTCTGCTATATAAAATGGATTTATGTGCGTGACTAAGTGTTAGTTTAGTAGTTCATTCGCATACATTGTGTAAATGATTACAGCATTTCAACAGTAAATTATGTAGCAGCTAAAAAATGAAGATAGCCAGCAATAAAGTGAACATGTTGAATTATAGCATTGACGTAAGCTTTGGTTGTCTTGGGAACACGGATATTTGGTGTTTTTAAACAAATCAGGCAGAAAATGACAGTGCAAATAAATAACTTTTAATCATAGCGACTTGCAATTACTGGAAGCTAATTTCTAAAGGGTAAGCTAGCTGGCAGAAGAAGACCCTTTAGAGTAATTTCTAAGTAACTGCAGATTAAAACATCATCAGTTCAAATGACTGCATGGAAGAACACGTTTCGGAGATGTAGCCTCTTCACCAAAGTCTGGGAAAAGAGCCAGACTGTCACGGTCAGTTGAGAGGAAGTAGGTTCAGATGATGAGGAACAACTCAGGAACCACCACGGCACAAATTTGCCATAAAGTAGAACCTACTGGAACACTAGAGTCTATGTCTACAGTCAAATGTGTTTTCTATCTCCATGGACTTAGAGACCACCAAGAAAGGGGAAGCCAGTCCAAAATCCACACCTTTAAACCTCATTACAGTTTTTAGCTGAACTCAAGGACCAAGATAATGTTTGGAAAGTGGGTTCGGATAAAACACAGTTTGGGTTACATTGATACACTGACCAGAGGTATGTTTGAAGGAGTAAAGGTGAGAGGTTCAACCTGTCCGTTCACCACTTTATTATATCAGCATCCCCTTTAAACAGGATTCTGAGCAGTAAACACAGTTTTTATTTTCCAGAGATCTCGTGAATGAATATATGATTTCTCCATCACATTTTTTTTTTTTTTTTGTGGATAAAAGCCCCTTTCACACAGTTTATTAAACCACATGCCACACTTTAGTTTCTTTCTAAGATAAAATATCAATTAAATTAAGAACAAAACCACTAAAACATAATCACCTCCTCTCCCTCTCTCTTTGAATGTATGTGTATACGTGTGTATTTGTTTGTGAGTGTATTTTGCATGTATGCGTGCGTGTATCTGTTTTTTTTGTGTGTATGCATTCATTCATAAACCGCTTAATCCTAATTTGGGTTGCGGGAGGCTGGTGCCCCATCTCAGCTGACTTTAGGTGAGGGCAGAGTACACCCTGAACAGCTCGCCAGGCTGAAATTCATCAATGGTTTTTTTACAGGCTTCTCGCCATAGATAGTGAGAGACATGGCCGATCTTTCATAACACAATTGGCTGCCCGAAAGCAGTAACAACTGTTAACAGTGGGGCTTGAACCCCCAACACACCTTACCATTGGGCCACCACTGCCCTGTGTGTGTGTGTGTGTGTGTGTGTGTGTGTGTGTGTGTGTGTGTGTGTGTGTGTGTGTGTGTGTGTGTGTGTGTGTGTGTGTGTGAGTGAGTAATATATATATATATATCTTCTTCCTATCCTTTCGGCTTTTCCCTTCAGGGGTCGCCACAGCAAATCATCTGCCTCCATCCTACCCTATCCTCTGCATCTTCTTCTCTTACACCAACTGCGTTCATGTCCTCCTTCACCACATCCATGAATCGTCTCTTTGGTCTTCCTCTAGGCCTCTTGCCTGGTAGTTCCAACCTCACCATCCTACTACCAATATACTCACTATCCCTCCTCTGTACATTCCAAACCATCTCAATCTAGCCTCTCTGATTTTGTCTCCAAAACGTCTTACATGTGCTGTCCCTCTGATGTGCTCATTCCTGATCCTATCTATCCTCGTTACTCCCAAAGAGAACCTCAACATTTTCATCTCTGCTACCTCCAGCTCTGCCTCCTGTCTTTTCCCCAGGGCCACTGTTTCTAAACCATACAACATCACTGGCCTCAACACCGTCTTGTACACTTTTCCTTTCATTTTTGCCGATACCCTCCTATCACACATCACACCGGACACTTTTTTCCAACCATTCCAACCAGCCTGCACAC
Source organism: Plotosus lineatus (assembly GCA_024760905.1). NCBI lineage: Eukaryota > Metazoa > Chordata > Actinopteri > Siluriformes > Plotosidae > Plotosus > Plotosus lineatus. The sequence goes on along the minus strand of CM045734.1, from coordinate 19,808,241 downwards.
GCTTCTTCACCTCTTTTCCACACTCTCCATTGCCCTGGATTGTTGAGCCTAAGTACTTAAAATCCTCCGCCTTCCTTATCTCTGCTCCCTGTAACCTCACTGTTCTTCACCGGGTCCTTGTCATTCATACACATGTATTCTATCTTACTGAGGCTAACCTTCATTCCCCTCCTTTCCAGGGCATACCTCCACCTCTCTAGATTTTCCTGCACTTGTTCATTGCTCTCACTGCAGATCACAATGTCATCTTCAAACATCATAGTCCATGGAGATTCTTGTCTAACCTCGTCTGTCAGCCTGTCCATCACCATAGCAAACAAGAAGGGGCTCAGATCTGACACTTGATGCAGTCCGACCTCCACCTTGAACTCTTCTGTCACACCGACAGCACACCCCACCACTGTCTTACATCTCTCATACATGTCCTGTACCACTCCAACATACTTCTCTGCCACTCCAGACTTCCTCATGCAATACCACAGTTCCACTCTCGGCACCCTGTCATATGCTTTCTGCAGATCCACAAAGGCACAATGCAGCTCCTTCTGACCTTCTCTGTACTTCTCTATTAACATCCTCAAGGCAAACACTGCATCTGTGGTGCTCTTTCTTGGCATGAAACCAAACTGTTCTTCACAAATGCTGACCTCTGCCCTTAGTCTTGCTTCCACTATTCTTTCCCATAACTTCATCGTATGGCTCATCCACTTTATCCCTCTGTAGTTGCCACAACTCTGCACGTCTCCCTTGTTCTTAAAAATGGGCACCATCACACTTCTCCTCCATTCCTCTGGCATCCTCCACTCTCTAAGACCTTGTTGAATGTTCTTGTCAGGAAATCTACAGCTACCTCTCCTAGACACTTCCATACCTCCACCAGTATGTCATCAGGACTAACTGCCTTTCCATTCTTCATCCTCTTCAATGCCCTCCTCACTTCACCCTTACTAATCTTTGCTACTTCCTGCTCCTCAACAGTCACCTCTTCTACTCTTTTTTCTCTCTCATTTTCCTCATTCATCGGCTCTTCAAAGTACTCTTTCCATCTTCCCAGCACACTTCTATCATCAGTCAATACATTTCCCTTTCTGTCCTTAATCACTCTAACTTGCTGCACGTCCTTCCTATCTCTATTTCTCTGCTGTGCCAACCTGTATAAATCATTTTCTCCCTCTTTACTTTCCAACCGAGCAAAAAAGTTATCATACGCCCTCTGTTTGGCCTTTGACACCGCTACCTTCGCATTACGCTGTGTCTCCCTGTACTCCTGTTTACTCTCTTCAGTCATCTCTGTGTCCCACTTCTTCTTAGCTAATCTCTTCCTTTGTACACACTGCTGCACATTCCTGACCACCCAAAACCATTTTCAACTCCTCCTTGAAGACAACACGACGCTCTTCCTTTTTCAGCTTCCACCACTTTGTCTTATGGTCTGCCTTTGCCTTCTTCACGTTCCTCACCATCAGCATCATTCTGCACACCACCATCCTATGCTGTTTGGCAACACTCTCACCCGCTACTACTTTGCAGTCACTGACTTATTTCAAATTACATCACCTACACAAGATGTAGTCTACCTGTGTGCTCCTACCTCCACTTTTATAAGTCACCCTATGCTCCTGTTTCTTCTGGAAGAAAGTATTCACCACAGCCATTTCCATCCTTTTTGCAAAATCTATCATCTGTCCTTCTGCATTCCTGTCCTGGATACCAAACCTGCCCATCACGTCCTCGTCCCCTCTGTTTCCTGCATCAACATGTCCATTGAAGTCTGCCCCAATGACCACTCTTTCACCTGTGGGGGTACTCTGCATCACTTCATCTAACTCCCTCCAGAATCTCTCCTTCTCTTCTAGCTCACATCCTGCATGTGGGGCATAAGCACTAACAACATTGACCATCACGACTTCAATTTCTAACTTGAGACTCATCACTCTGTCTGACACTCTTTTCACTTCTAGAACATTCCTGACAAACTCCTCCTTCAATATGACTCCTACTCAATTTCTCCTCCCATCCACACCATGATAAAACATCTTAAACCCTGCTCTTAAGCTTCTAGCCTTGCTACCTTTCCACCTGGTCTCCTGAACACACAATATGTCCATCTTCCTCCTCTGCATCATGTCAGCCAGCTCTCTACCTTTTCCTGTCATAGTTCCAACATTCAAAGTCCCTACTCTCAGTCCTAAACTCATACTTTTTCTCTTCTGTCTCTGCCTATGGACACGGTTCCCGCCTCTCCTTCTTCGACCAACAGTAGTCCAATTTCCACCAGCACCCTGTTGGTTAACAGCACTGATGGCGGTCGTTGTCAACCCGGGCCTCGACCGATCCGGTATGAAATTTTTTGTTGTGACTCGCATATTTTTAGTAATATATATATTTTGAGTATATATTATATGTACGTATACGTCATTGTATTGTACGTATACGTCAGTCTGGGGGGGGGGTCGATCCTACATCGTGAAATTCGGCGGTTGTGGGGGGGGGATCTCAGTCCTCATTAACTGCAGAAAGTGAGGGATCTCTGTATGTGTATATTTATATTGGCACTTTCCACGGTTAATTGGGACTGAGATCCCCCATGTGACCACCGAATTACGTGAAGTAGGATCACCCCCCAACCCCCCTGACTACGTATATGTACATGCGTATGTGTATATAATATCAATACTGTAAATATATATTCAATGCTATAAATGCTTATAATAACAATTAAACATGAAAAAACAATGCACAAGATATAAATATAAAATATAAATACACACATACAGACGCGCACACGCGCATGCAGGTGGTGCACGCACTCAGATATGCACCTCACTACAATGTAAGTAGTTTTGATGGGAGATTTTGGGTTGTTTTTTGTTTTGTGTTGGTTTAGGGTTCTTTTTTTTTAATAAATGGCCTTGTTTTGCAGCATTTTCCTTAACTTTTGCCCTATTTCCTTATTTTTTGAATTCGATGAATATTTAAAAAAAAAAACAACCTGCGATGCACTGAAGCCGCATGAATTGAAGCGCAAAGTTGCGAGAGATCCCTGTATATGTGTATGTATGTATGTATGTATGTATATATATATATATATACATGTGTGTGGTACATCACCTTAAGAAACTCCCAACAATGCAGGTTACGAAATGCATTTACCTAAAATTTCCATCTCTGGGTACGAAGCGCCGTCTCAAATATTCAAACAATGCCAGGTTGCTCTCCCATTGGCTATCTCCCAACATCCCGCCCCACTGGCCTCCCATTGGCTAGGAGGGAGGACGCAACTCCCTCCCATTGACTAGGAGGGAGTTGCCTCTCCATAATACCCATGATGCTTTTCGTGGAAAGGACAGCGTTACTGTTGTTTCGTGAGTTTTTCAAGTGTGCTCATTGCAACATTATTTTTTGGCTCAGGCTTTTAACATGACATAAACATTTGTAAGATTATAACTCTGCTAATAAGACATGGTCAACACACGTGCGCACACACAGACACACACACACACACACACACACACACACACACACACACACACACACACACACACCACACACACACACACACACACACACGCACGCACACACACGCGCATGCGTGTGATTCCCGGTGAAAATGAAAAGAAGAAGCGGGCTCGTGACATGTGGTTGAGTGATATCGCAAAAGAATATGGCCAAAAGCCGTCTACCATTGGTACGATATTGAAGCAGAAGGAGGCCTTAAAAGGTTTGCTTTTATAATTTTAAAAGGGTTTAGGGGTAGTATTGGGGGCCTTGTAATGAATCATGCGTTTTACAAGCAAAATGCGGTTCAACTTACAAAAAAAAAATCCAGGTTATGAAACCACCTCTGGAACGGATTAATTTCATAAGGTGAGGTACCACTGTGTGTGTGTGTATATATATATATATATATATATATATATATATATATATATATATATATATATATATATATATATATACACAAAACAAAAATAAAAGGACAGGACAAAGACTTTCTATTGAAACTCCATTTATCACTACAGATCTGTTTCGAGGGGTGGTGAAACCATCCTCTCTCTTCAGGTGATTATAGTAGATAATAGTATAGTAGTAGTTCTACTATAATCACCTGAAGAGAGAGGATGGTTTCACCACCCCTCGAAACAGATCTGTAGTGATAAATGGAGTTTCAATAGAAAGGCTTTGTCCTGTCCTTTTATTTTTATTTATTTGCTCTACCAAAAAGTATTGAGCACTCTCCTACGGAAGGATCTACTCAGAAAATCATATATATATATATTTTTTTTTTGTATGTGTGCGTGTGTGTGTGTGCGTATTTGTTTTGTTTGTGGTTGCATCTGTGTGTATGTGTAGGGCATAGGTAAAATTAAGTGGATATGTTACAAGGCAATTCCTGGACCACATCATGTGAAGAAAGAGAACACTAGCGAGGAGAAATAATGAACAGACATCTGTACAAAGATCAAAAGAAAGGAAGGAAGAAAAAAGAAAGAAGGACAGAAAAAATGAAGAAAAAAGAAAAAAGAAAGAAGTAAAGAAAAAAGGAACAAAGAAAGAAAAGAGAAAGAAAGCATCTTTAAACCAGATTAATGCTAAATAAAGAAATAATTTCCAGCATGTTGATGCATCACGTCGTATCGACTGCAAATGTTAACATTAAACAGACGGCGAATTAAAGGACAATACACTATCAAGAGTCTCAGAACAGCTTTACTGGAATATTCCTGAATATTATAAACGCACAGTGTCTACACAAACCTTCTACAATTCCCTTTACCATGCAAAGACCAGACATGGAGCAAACCACAAATCTCTTATAGAAACGTACACGTAATTACATTATCCCCCTTCACCCCTCCTCCTTCCCTTCACATTCCTGTGTGCGCTGGTGTGTGTGTGGGAAAACAAGAAACCGTGATCATATGAATGCCTAAAGAAGGTTGTACTCTGAAAAGAGAAGCCAGAAAGCTGGGACATGTTCCCATATGTTGTGATTGGTTGATTGTGTCGAGCGGACAGCGCTGGCCTTCAATGACACATATCAAATATTTCAAGCAGCCAAATCTTGTACATTTTAAATTCACTATATCCCTTGTAAAAACATCACAAATTTGTTCGAAGCCATACCTTGTTATTCCGTATCTGTCGAGAGGATGGGCTGGGGGCGGAGCTATGAAAACTCCCAGCAGGTGAATCCGCCCTGATGCTTTGATGCCCACTGGAACGACGCTGGCGTACCTGGCACTCCAAAACCCCAGCGCCATATCCGTTTTCTGCAGAGTCAGAAAATACGGATTCGTCCTCAGTCACCTGAAGTTTCTCCAACTCCTTATTGATCTTCTGGAGGTCGGCCACGGCTGAACCACTCTGATCTCTTTCTGAGCATAGACTCAAGATGGTTTCTAGGCGCTGACGCTCCTGTGGAAGAGAGTAATTTTAATAATAATAATAATAATAATTATTATTATTATTATTATTATAATAATAACAACAATAATAATGATACATTTTCTAAGAGAAGTGGTGGCCTGGTGGTAAGGTGCGCTATTACTGATCCCAAGGTGGTGGATTCAAGCCCCACTGTCAACGGTTGTCACTGCTGTCCCCCAGTGCAGCTAACTGGGTTATCAAAGTCCGGCCATGTCTTTCACTGTCTATGGTGTGAGATTCGTGTAAAAGACCCATTGCTGACTTTCGACAAGAGTAGCTGCATAGCAGTCAGTGTGTTTCTGCCTTGCGACGGCCTGGCTAGCCATCCAGGGTGTACTCTACCCTCACCCAGAATCGGCTGAGATGAGCACTATCCTCCCCGTGACCCTAATTAGGATTCAGCAGTTGAGAAAATGAATGAATGAATACATTTTCTGAACCACCTAATGCTCATTAGAGTTGTGGGGAGGCTGTTGCCCATGTCAGCTAAGTGTGGACGAAGATGGGTTCATCCTGAATAGCTCGCCAGGCCAACGCAGGGCAACACACTTATAATCATTCACGCTTGCTCTCACACCCAGGGTCAATTTAGAACACCCAATTAGCCTACCGTGCATGTTTTTGGACTGTGGGAAGAAACCGGAGTATCCAAAGGAAAGCCACGCAAGCATGAGGAGGGAAACACCCCAAGCCCGTTAATCGAACCAAGAATGTTCTTGCAGTGAGGCAGACATGCAAACCACTCCATCACCATGCCACTGTCAAGCAGTAATATTTTTTTATATATTCATGATATACTGTAGAATTATAATAATACCAAACATGGAAAACTTTGAAATCTTTAATATTACGATAGCGCTGCTAGGCTCTATTTTCTACATACTGTCCTGATTTAAACATCAGAGGAGACATATCGAATAAATTATTGGCAATATGGAATTCCTGCATAAGTCTCTGCCGTGATTAGAGCTAATAACATTATAATAACACCCAGAATCTTGCACCATATCCCAAACAACCTCTAACTCACAAGTCTGTTCTCCTTCTAGGCATGTACTCTCCATCATGTGGTCAGAAAAATTTCCCTTTGAGTCTAATACAAAACGCTATTCTCGTGATCTCAGAATCCAGCACTGAATAACCGGAACAGAAACGGAGGACGTCCATAAAAACTCCGGCCAAGAGAACAAGAACACGCTCCCATGGGACGCTGCTTTGATCCTAATTAACAGGCCGGAAAAGCACAGCATTCAGCCACTTCTATAGAAATAAGCTATGAGACGCAAACACAGCTCTCTCCATCACCGCCAAGTCCTGCGTTTGAACTCTGAGCCAGGACAAGCGTCTACCAGCCATCCAGCAGATTGAAACTGATTAATACAGATGTGCATCACTGAGTCAGACCATATAGAGTAAAAAGGACACCGTAATAAAACCCAGAGCCACTTAGTTTATCATTAATATTGAAAATAATGTATAAAAGAACTGAAGTGTGGTTTACACACTTCTAAAAAACGGTCCAAACAAAACCAGATCTGTAAACAGCTCTCGTAATTTTAATTAGCATCTGGATTGTGATTATCCAGAAGGTGTTGATTATGTACGGGATAGAGCAAGGTTCTAATCCATTTCTTGGGGTTTATCTTATGACAATGAGATACGTTCCATTATCCCACTTATTACACAATTACTAACAAAAATAAACAAATTTAACTGTACAGTGGTGCCTCACCTTACGAACTTAATCCGTTTCAGAGCCTTTTTCGGAACCTGAATTTTTCGTAAATTGAGCCGCATTTTTACATGTAAAATGTGTGATTCGTTCCAAGGCCCCAATACTACCCCCTAAACCCTTTAAAAATTATAAAAGTATACCTTTTAAGACCTCCTTCTGCTTCAATATCTTACCGATGGTAGACGAGTTTGGCCATATTCCTTTGCGATATCACTCAACCGCATGCCACGAGCCCGCTTCTTCTTTTCACTCACACCGGAAATCACACGCATGCATATGTGTGTGTGTGTGTGTGTGTGTGTGTGTGTGTGTGTGTGTGTGTGTGTGTGTGCGTGTGTGTGTGTGTGTGTGTGTGTGTGTGTGTGTGTGTGTGTGTGTGTGTGTGCAGGTGTGTGCTGACCATGTCTTCTTAGCAGAGTTATAATTTACAAATGTTTATGGAAGGTTAAAAGCCTGAGTCAAAAAATGCACACACCCATGAAATAACAGTAACTCTGTCCTTTACACGAAAAGCATTATGGGAGATGCAGCCCCATAATAGCCAATGGGAGGGAGCTGCGTCATCCCTCCTAGCCAATGGGAGGCCAGCGAGGTGGGATGTTGGAAGATAGTCAATGGGAAAGCAGCTCGTGCATTGGCGCGTTTTAATGCTTGAATAGTGCGTTTGAATGTTTGAATGGTGTGTTTGGCGCGTTTCGTAAGGAGAACTTTTTCCGTATACAGAGACAAAAAATTTTGGAAAATGTTTTTCGTAACCTGGATTTTTCGTTTGCTGGGACTATCGTAAAATGAGGTACCACTGTATTTTATTACTTCAGGTAATAATGATGTGCTCCATAGCATCGGGCTGTTATAAAGACACAGCAGAGAGCAAAGAACACTGGAATTAACTGCTCAGCTCAGACGTTTCAATGTGGGTTTTGTATGTTCCCTCCATGCACGTGCTGGCTTCCTCCAGGTCATAAGATTTAGTTCCATGGTGCAAATATATGCAGATTAGACTCACTGGCTGCGATAAATGAAATGTTAACCAGACCTAATTAGATTTAGCAATCAATTTGACGACTGTTCAGACACACAATCACACTTCATGTGTCCGAAATCGCTCACCTACTCACTACCCCTACTTCATATAAAGTAGGCCCTTGACCATTCGCGGTTCAACGCTCGCGCCCCTGCATACTCGCGGATTGAGAACAAACCCGGAAGTAACTGGCAGGTGACTCAAATTTAGCCAATGACTGAGAGTTTTTGTTTCTCCCTCCTGCTGATTGGTTGCAGATGATGTGTACACCTCTTTTTTTCTCCTTCGCGCACAAGTTATCAACGTGATTGCCTGAATTGCAATTTTTTTTTTTCCGTGTGTTTTTAATGATTATTTAAGTGCTATGATGTCACTCAAACGCCCTGCGTCTTCTCTAGCTTCTGGTAAGGAGCCTAAGCGCTTTATTTATTCATTCAAAAGTATTATAACAGTCCAAAATTAAAAAGTTTTTACTTAATCATTACTATATTTTACTGCATTATTAGCATACTCGCAGATTACTGGCAAACCCGGAAGTTACTGACACATGATTCAAATTTAGCCAATGGCTGAGCGCTTTTGTTTCTCCCTCCTGTTGATTGGTTGCAGATGATGTGTACACCTCGTTTTTTTCTCCTTTGCGCACATATGTCATCGACATTATTGCTTGAATTGTGAATTCGTTTTTTTTAGTGTGTTTTTAATGATTATTTAAGCCCTATGATAAGCCCAAGCACTTTATTCATTAATAAATATTATCACAGTGCAAAATTAAAAAGGTTTTACTGAATCATTACTACATTTTACTGCATTATTACTGTATTAATGAGTAAAACTGTCTATAGAATGCGTTTAAGAAGCATATTTTAGTGCATGTAATATCATACATAGGGTTTTTAAAACCGCGTTAATAACTCGCGCATTTTCATGATCCACGGGAAGGGGCGGAACTGAACCATTGCGACAAACGGGGGCCAAAAGTATGGGGAATTAAATGCAGTGGAGTATATAGCAAGTTCTTCAGTGTTAAAATACCTTTTGACACTATGCCCCCCCCGGTGTCATTGTAAGCTGCTGGTTTGCTGCCATTATTCATTCATTTTCTGTCACCGCTTAATCCTTATTAGAGTCGTGTGAAGGCTGGCACCCACCTCAGCCAAGTATGAGCGAGGGCACAGTACACCCTGGACAGCATACCAGGAAATCGCAGGGCAGAAAGACGCTGATGGCTATGCAGCTACTCTTGATGAAAGTCAGCAATGTCAACATAGATGGTTGGCCTTTGATAACCCAGTTTGCTGCACTGGTGGAAACAGCAGTAACAACCTGCTGCTACTGTGACTTGAACCCCAAACCTTGGGATAAGTAATCCAACATCTTACTACCAGGCCACCACTGCCCAGTTGGTTTGCTGCCATCTTTCAATAAATTAAATTTGAGGCTTCGGATTAGTTTCTTTCAATTATAACTTCATTCACTGTTTTCCTAAGCCACTTTATCCTAATTACGGTTGCTAGGAGACTGGCGCCTAACTCAGCTGACTCAGAGTGTAGGCAGGGTACCACAGGGTTCCCTGCTGCTCTTTCTCCTCCTGTGTCTCAGGCATTTCACCAACAACCCAAACGCAATGTCTTCTTCTTCTTCTTTTACTTTCGGCTGCTCCCTTCAGGGGTCGCCACAGCAAATCATCCGCCTCCACCTCACCCTGTCCTCCGCATCTTCTTTTCTGACTCCAACGACCTTCATGTCTTCCTTCACCACATCCATAAATCTCTTCTTTGGTAACCCAAACGCAATGTATGATGTTATATAACGCTACTGATTAGTTCAGTTTAGAGGTTTCGTTTATTATTTGTCCTATTTAACTTTATTGACTTGGCAGTAGTGGCCCGGTGGTAAGATGCTGGATTACTGATCCCAAGGCTGGGGGTTCAAGGCTGTTACTGCTGTTCCCGCAGTGCAGCTAACTGGGTTATCAAAGGCCAGCCATGTTTCTCACTGTCTGTGGTGAGTGAGATGTAAAAGAACCATTGATGACTTTCATCTTGAGTAGCTGCTAGCTGTTAGTGTGTTTCTGCCTTGCAACGGCCTGAAGAGCTGTCCAGGGGGTACTCTGCCCTTGCTCAGAGTCAGCTGAGATGGACAGTAGCTTCCCCGTGACCCTAATTAGAATTAAGTGGTGCAGAAAATAAATGAAAGGATAAACTTAATTTACTTTACTTTTCTGGCAGTGCTGGATAGCAACATGCTAGCTTTCAATCTTGCTTGAGCCAAAAATGACACTTGAAATAGGTTTGTCGCCTCCTAGTGGATGGATGATGAATTATGTTTCATGTTCATGATTGGTGCAAACCATGTACAATAATCACTCGTGATGTGTGGTAAAGCTGAGAGCTGGTGAGGCACTGACTCTTTTAGAGTCAGGTTTACAAATACAAATGAACTCAAAAGAGCATTTTATTCATCATTTGATTGACAACAGACAATGTGTTGTGTTTTATATCTCAGTATTCTTTACATACACATGTGATGCATATTTCATTTATGTTGAAAATTTATCCCAACTGCATTGGTCTTCCTTTAATTATGACCTCTTGTTTTGAAGGAAAGTGCAGATTTGCAAATTATCTCCGCTTGGAAGTCTAATCTTCCATGTTGATAAGGCGGATCGTAAATGAAAATCCAAACAAAAAACCAAGAAGATTGTAGGTCGTGCAAGAATCTCTGGGCTCACAAGCGCCCTATGCCATGAGTCAGGGGTACTACTTGCCTCACTGAGTAACTATTTTACTAGGTTTAATGAGATTACTCTGCAACCTGAACACGTTCCAGAAATATATTTTATGCATTAGCCACATTATGAAAAGGCAGAGAATATAATCTGAGTGTTTAAAAGCATTTCATTTGTGGTATATAGCGGGACAGCGACACACTATTTGCATGGCAAATCAGCACAGTTTGTGAGTGACACAATCCACTGAGCGGCACAGCAAAGCGCCGCCTCACCGCTCAGCTCCGCCCTGTATCCGAATGGGATATTTGGAAATTCTGCTACGCTTTATTGATAAAATAATTTTAACATTGGATTTGAACGGTAAAAGGGTTTGCAAATATTAAACATTTGTTATATTTTATGATCAAACTTTTCTTTCTTTTTAAGATTGACAGGGGAGACTCTACCTCCCATGCTCTCGCAGGCCATATTAAATAAGTTAATGGGGCCAATTTGGCTCTTGAGCAGAGACACCTGTCTGTGAAAGCTTACATAGCTTTCATGATATGTTCTAACAGCACTACAAAATGGTGAACTCACTATACAGTGCATTATATAGGGGTGTTGGTAAGTGATTTTACAAGAATTGGAGTTTTTGAGAGGTAAAAAACGTCTAGAAACAATTTCTACTCTATATAATTCATAAACCATCTGCGATTTCCACCTCAATTTGCACCCTTGACGCTACACCTCTGTGAAGATGAAGATGAGGCAGTAATGGATTAGTTCCAGAAGCAGTCATGAGCACTAAAAGTGTAAAAAAGCGAAAATTAACATTAAAGCTCTATAAAAACTAGCCGATTCCCAAAAATAAAACGAAGACACCATATACACCTGCAAAGGAACACAAAATAAACTGAAATAAAAACTTACTAATCAGAATTCCAATGCTGTAATCACTCCGCTTTGCACTCACCATGCTCACAATGTCTGAGGTCAGGACGTCCAGGTGCATAGTGACATACACAATAAAGGAAGGTGAGCGGTAGCGCCAGACGACCCGATCAAACCTGAGCTAAGAGATTAAGGCTGATGCTAGGGACAGGACTGGATCTATCTGGACAGGTTCAGTAGGTCTGAGTGAATGGGCACTGAGTGAAACTTCATGCCACCTAAAACAGTGTTGGCACCGGACACCGTGTGGACGGAAATACACAACCGGAGAGATTTAATCCTTCCGCTTTCTCCCCTATTACACAGATCCAAAGTTTGAGAC